>CM017901.1:12603669-13203669 GCA_008369825.1 Triplophysa tibetana | reverse complement strand
ACTTTTCCAATATAGGCGCTGCAGCAGGCCGTTGCTAAAAAGAAACAGGTTTGTTTTGACATTCTCATTGGCTTATCGCTGTAATGACGTTGAAGAGAATAGATTCACTCGAAGGGGGAAATACTAAGCTTTACATAGATACCAAATTTGAGTGGGTAATTCTCAAAGAACGGGCAGCAGCAAGCCAAGTTTGTAGGCGTGTTTCCAGACATTTTTTTTGCGATTTTACAGCATTCACTCAGAAAAATAAGTTTTTATATATTTAGTGTAGGAAATTTACAACATATCATCATAGAACACGATCTTCAATTAATATCCTAATGATTTTAGGAATAAAAGAATAATGAATAATTTTGACTCATTCAATGTATTGTTGGCTATCGCTACAAATGTACCTGTGCTACTTATGACTGGTTTTGTTGTCCAGGGTCACAAATATCAGCTTTAATATTATTTGAAAAACCTAATTTAAAAAATGTGAAATGTTGCCTCAGCAGTAAACTAAAATAAGTTTGAGGCACTAAAATTATTAACCGAAAAAAATAAAAATAAAAAATGAAATGAATGTATATAGCAATATAAACAAATAAGTAACAAAATGAGTAAAGCACAAAACAAAATAGATACAAATAAAACTAAAATTATCATGAAAATAATTACAATTAAAAACAATAATTAAAAAGCTTATTCAAAATATGAATAAAACCAGAAAAATAACTGAACACAAAACTATTATAACTCTGGTTGCTAGTATAGATTGTTCCTGCATGAGGGAGGTTTGGATCAATACCTAACACAATAACAATTTCTAGATACTCATTAACAAGAAATAATCACCAAATAGACAAAAAACACACGCACACACACTTTGACTTTGGCACTATGGACACATATACACATCCAACAACGTTTGTAATTGATAGAGCATTTTAGAGAAATTCATTAGGCATCGTTGAACATTCTCAAAAATAATAACAGTTGGTTTTTGATCTCCATTGACATCCAGCTTTCCCAAGTAAAGAGGCCCATTACCAGCGGTATACAACTTGGAGCATTGTCCTGGGCCATATGACGGAGAAGACCTATTAAGGGCCCACGGACATGGGTCCCACCTGTAAAAATGATGTACTTGGTCTTGCAAGTTAATGCAAAGTGAAGATGCAAGCAGTTTGAAGGGTTTGGTGCAGTTGAAATAGAACAAATGGATAGTTCAAACAAGATAAGATAACTCCATGTCTATTCTGCAGAATGAAAACGCCGAATGAAACCCAGAAGATGTGTGGTGTCCGTGGACATTGATCACAGATATTCACACAAGGTGAGGAAGAGCAACAGAAGGGAAAAAAGCTTTGTAAAGGTGCCGAGATACTGTATGATGACAAGTAAAAAGCATTAAGTTGAAGATAAACTTAAAAACCTTTGAGGGTATTTATTTTACAAGCCATCATTATGGATCCAATGATCTAAAAAAACCTAGGGTCTGAAGGTAGAGTATGAGGGAAAGTGGAGGAAATTAGTGGAGGTACAAGCGTAAAAAGATTTAAGAAATAAGGGTTTTAAATGGAACAAGATTCTCACCATGTACTGAATGGTAGAGCTCGACTTCCGCTTCTAGAGAGAAAATGAGACGGAGAAAAAATGAGAGAGCGAACTGAAGGGGAATTTGGGAAGAAGAGAAACCGTATACAAGTATATATATACAAAAAAAGAAACTGTTTGGCTCGTTTGATTACTGTGGTGGAAGATCAAAAAAGGTCGCTGAATTTTGCTGATGCATTTCTAGTTAAGGTCAAAGACTGTATGTAAAGTAAAAGGATAATTTGTGGGGGAATTTGTGGGGGGAATAGGAAGGCTTGGGTTCAGGCCAAGACTTGCTAGCAGAACGTTGCTAGCAGGATAATGTAGACTTGAAGGTTCTATAAAAAGGAAATTTGGGAAAACCCAAGAAAAACGAACAAGAAAGGGTAGTGAGTTCAAGTGAAGGAGCAACTGGGATGAGGAAAGTGTGGAAAGAGGAACAGAGACACATGCTAATAGCAAAAGTAAAGGTAAAGTAAATTAACAGCGAATGCAAAGTAAACTGATCTGGGATCAGTTGTTTGTGCCTCAAGACTGTAACTATCCTCTAAAAAACATGGTCCCGGACCAGTTAAGTAGGAATGATGTGTAAGGACAAGCAGGGATGCTAAGAGAGAAAAGCGAGCACTGACATTTTTTGTCCTAAAAAAGGGCAGCCAAGAACTGGTTATATTAAGCACACAATGTTCTCAGAAGCGCATTGCTTGAAAAAGCAGCCACGTAGCCTCCAATCATCACGACCGCTGAATAAAAACGCCTCTGATTCTAAAGCAGAATTACATAACCAGTGACAACGCAAACATTCAGGCAGAAAGTGAGAAAGGCAGCTTGGGTTCATTCGAAAAATAGTGACAACACCTAAAAAGAGAGCAGCTTATCATGATCTTTAGAGATGAAGCGAAAAGGTGAAAGGGCAGAAGACGACAAATCTTTTAAAAGGGCTGGAGAGGACGTGGGGGAGCCTGTTGCTAGGCGATGAGAGGAGCGCTGTGCTGCTATTTTCGTCTCAAGAGTTTCCAGGGTTTCAGAATCACGGCTATTCTTGGAACCAGAGTCACATTCCCCGCTGAGCTATTTCTCTGCTCAAACACACGCAGACTTGCACGTACATAAATACACACTGATTTCGTAGGTGTGTGTCTCTTAGGTGGTAAACTGGAAACAGGTAGCAGGGAACGTGTGTCTGTGAACGCTCTAAATGAACCCCTAAGTGAGTAGCGCAGAAAAAGTTCATTTCTGAACTCTAGTTTTATGAAGCAAATTACTTTGGGTCTTGTGGAGGATTCCATAGATTCCTCAATGGCATTACGCCCGTGGTGGTTATGTCATTCTCCTTAACATCACTTGCACACCCACAGGCACTGATGGAAATAAAACCTAATTTCATCTCCCCTTTCAGGGGTATCGCTGTCTCGGTGACATGATAGAGCTCGATATATCGTACAGTTACACATTGTACCACCAAAAATGTCCAGCAAATTCAGTTAAATACTCATTGTCACGGCTTGCTGGAGAAAATACCTGTATGGATTTTAAGCAAACGGAGTTAAGTAGCTGGTACTACCGTAACCTTATTCGTAGGGGCAAAACCGAGAAAACGCTTTTCTGTAAATGTAAAATATTATTATTAATAATTGATAAACTTGGTTGAAGTTTGGTATTTTGTGAATTTCTTCAGAAAATCCTGAATCGCTTTTCGAAATTACAAGCAAAATCTCCTATTTAGTTAAAAATATTCTGTCAGAATTCAAACACGTAACCAGTCACAGAATTGAATCAAATTCTGTTCACATCGCTATTACATATTTCAGCTAAGCTGAAAATCGTTTCAGCTACAAATAACCATTTAAAACATTGTACACAAATGACTTTAGTAAAATTAATTATTAGTGATGCTTTTGAGTCATAGATACAACAATGTATAGAAGAGGTTAATTTGCTCTGTTATCCATTATATGTAACATCCCTATAATAGGATGATGTTTCTCAAAAGACATTTTTTACAGTCAGACTCTTTCATTATACCTGTACACACAAACACAAAACAGAAAATGAAGAGACAGATAGAAACGCATTCAATAGCTAGTGGAAATATTCTTAACTCCAACTAACACTTATAGCTTAAGCAGTTAAACAACACGACGGAAAGACAGAGCGACTGAGACGTGAAAAGAGAGACGTTATTGAGACGGTACATGGTCAGGTCTAGGTCACACAGGTCAGAAGATCAACGGATCTCTTACCTTGACGTCTGCTTTCTTGTTCAACAAGCTCTTGGCTGCTACAATGGGAAGAAAATAAGAGATGAATCAGTGAAGCATGATGAAACACATTAAAATAACAACAAATGTTATAAACCCTGTTGGGCATAGGGTTGTGTTACCAGGTTGTGTTACCTAAAATAAATGAAAGAAAATAGCTAAGCAGACTGCTTGAACAGATTATAGTAATTTAGAGACAAACGCGATAAATGATTTACAAGTCAGATGTCAACAAGTCTCTCAATACATTATCATAACTTTTATGAATTTTTAAAAACAGGGGTTCGTTTCCCAAAAACATCGTTAGCTAACTATGGTCGCGTTCCGTCGTTCCAGCATAGTTGAAAAATGTAAGTGTTTCCCGATACCATCATTCCAACGATCAATCGCATACAGCATCCCAAAGTTGCATGGTTGGAACTACAGGTCTACAGCGATGGTTAGAAGCATTGTAGAATGTAGATATTACATGCATCATGCCTTTTAGCAACCTAAGCAAGCAACATGCGTTAATTCGAAATACAATGCTTGATTTTGTTAGTTGTTAGTTGGTTAAGAAAATTCAAGCGCTGTTTTTTGAAAAGTACGCATCTCCCTGGGGAATCCCTGCGCGGAGTGACATAGGAGGAAACTTATAAAAGAATGAAATATTGTGAAATAAAACAACTGATAACAAAATAGAATGACTAAAGTTGCCATTAAGTGCAATGCATGTAATTTACAGCAAGAATTTGACATTAATTCAATTTGTACGTATTTATTAGTGGATATTAGTAGTATTTATTCATTACTTCACCACCTGTATGGCGTCATCAACTAGATTGCTGAACCAACTTGGTTCAAACGACTGATCTCCGTCTGAGTTACTACGGATTGGGGAAACCGTCGTACCTACATTGTTAATTTCCCAAATGATCCATCGTACCAACGGTGGTCAATCAGTGACTTATGTCATTGTTCTTGGAAACGCACTCCAGATCATTAGACAGTGTAATCAAAGTTAAATGACATAACTACTTTATTGTCCATTATCAAGGTCTGATCAGCATTATATAATGCAATAATGTCCGCTTATACATGGCTATCTGGAATCTTTGATTTCTAATTATGTTGTAAACAGATCATCCAACCAAGAAATGTATTTTTCTCAAAATATGCTTGAGATAAAGTGATCTCAATTCAAATCCTAATTTCATGTCCATGTACAGTATATATTTATTTGCTGACTGGCCGTGTAATAAGCGAGACAATTTACAGTCAACCGCCCTTTATTGCTAAAGGATACAAGATAATGGCCAGTTATCTGGTACATTATCTGACAGTACCTAAAGACATCATAAAAGCAATGAAAGCTATCAGAAAGTGTTACCCATCAACTGCACACAAAGGTTTTTGCCAATCTCACAAGAGTGCACGTGGCAAGACATTTTACCAGGCTACATATATTCAATAGTGTCCTGACAAAGAACGATTGGTGGTGCGGCCTCCTGTACAGTATATGATCTGAGCATCATACATTTCACATAATTGTATATTATTTCAAATGAACTTTTCTTTGGGTTCAGCCAAACAGTGTGTAGTTGATGAAGGAACCTCTCAAAAACTACAATAAATAATTTGTTGCACCACTGGGATAGTTCACCCAAAAAAGAAAATTCTGTCATCATTTACTCACCCTCTTGTCATTTCAAACCTTTACACATTTTGAAGAAAGTTGGTGACCGAACAGCGCTGGCACCCATTCTCTTCTATTGTATGGACACAAAACAAATGCAAGTGAATGGGTGCCAGTTAACAACATTCTTCAAAATATCTTCTTTTGGTTATGCAGAAGAAAGAAAGTCATAAAGGTTTGAAACAACATGAGGGTGAGCAAATGAGGACAGAATTTTCATTTTTTTGGCAAACTATCACTTCAATAACACAGCATAAAAAGACCTATCGATGTGCACAAATCTGACAGAATTCAAGTCAACTATTGCTTATTTTGTATTCAAAATACATATCCAAACAAACGCATAGCCATCCCTGAATCCATACTGCATGCACTTTAAAAGTCCTTCATTTACATTCTTTATTTTTAGTTCCTCATAGAGCCTAAAAGAATGAGTTAGTAGGGCAGTTAATACAGCCCAAAAGACGTCTTGAGCTTAATTCCTGGTCTTAAATATTCTCTGGAATAGACTACAACTATGGGCTGTCCTAAAATGAATCCAGCTGAATCATCAGCCAAAATGTTTAGTTTATGAGTTCAAGTGACATTCATAAAAATACTGTAGAGACGAATAGAGAATTTTCGAGCCCTAAGTAGAACATGTGCCGTATTTCAGCAGATGAGTGTCAGAAATGGAAGAACAGGGTCTCTGAAGGTGGGTTTTGGATACAGATCCTCCTAGAGCTGTATCTGGGCCACCAACCCATCCATCTGGTGTCCCAAAGAGATCAGTGATGAGAAATGAGCATGCGTCCCTGTAGAAAGAGCAGGAGCGAAGTAACATCTAATACTCTAGAGTGAATCGAGCTCCTTACCTTGCCATTAACACAGAGAGCAAGAGGAAGAGAGAGAGAGAACGGAGAGAAAAATAGAGCAATGGAGAAGAAGTCAAAATACCAGAATCCTATAGTTGCCTCTATGAACAGTGAAGCTAAACACATCTATGGAGCTCTATAAAGAGCCCGAAAACAAACAATAAAGAGCGTTGACTTATTTTGAGACGAGTCATCATTTTTCAGTGGGTTTCTATCTACTTGGCAGGGCTGAGTCAACACAAACAGGATTTAGCAAAAATAGCAGGCGGATAAAAGGTTTATGCCAGGCTGTTTTATATAAGCAGTTTCACTACTCTAAAAACGACCCCTCCTGTGCTTTATAAGAAAAACACTCAGCATCATATCTATCATGATAAAATTGACAATTGACATGCATCCTGTGCCACCATATCACTCTACTGAAATGCTAACTTACATGCACCATGTTTTTGATTATAATAGATACATTATATAATCTTATGTGTATAATATTATACTCTGCTTATGTCAGGATTCAGACTGATCCAGATTTCAGTGCAGTGTGTAGTGTAACTGCCTATAGCGCAGCGGTCTGGTTGCTCAGGCTGGAGGTAGTTGGGGGACAGCAGAGACTAGGCAGCACAACATAAATATTTGATCGCAGGCATGTGGAGGCAGCATCAAAAATGAAGCACGGCCTTCACATTGAGCCACAGCACACGCTCCACGTACCAGCTCAACTCTTTTACTGTGCATCACTGCCGTTAAACAAAAAATAACATTTTATCCTATATCACCTCTCTTTTCGAGAGGTGAAACAATGTCCATGGTTCTCCTGCAGAACAGCTGTTTCTCTCATTTCTACGAAACTGTCATTACAAGATGTTTAACAATGTGACAAACATATATTTGGTTAGGTGTGCACACAGTTGACAAGTGAGGTAATCTTAATGCTTTGCATGTTCAAATATTGTACATAATTCCCAATTCACATAATAAAAAGTACACATCCTAAATAGTTATTAAGTTAGGAAATAGTAGGGAGAGCGGGGCACAACCTAATGCTTTTTGATTTTTTGAAATATATTTGAGCAAGAGATTAACACTTTAAGGTCCAGTATCTATTGACAGAAACGTAATATAATATACATAACTATGTCTTCAGAGATATAAAGACTTTTTATTACCTTAGAATGAGCTATTTCTATCTGCATACAACACGAGTCCCCTTGCATGGAATTCGGCATGTTGTTTTTCTACTGCTCTACAGAACACGTTTCGTGAACACGTCAACTTCCGCAAAGCAACGAAAACATGACAAAATCTTAGTTCTGTTTCAGAAACCGTAGTGCTTCGAAAGGGAATGATGAGAGTTGAGGTGAGCCATTGGTTGCAATTCTCAACTTCGCCGCTAGATGCCGCTAAATTTCACACAATGGGCCTTTAAATACCCAACGGAGACATCAAAAAACTCATGATGAAGAAATTTACTTTAATGCTGCAATAAAACTCTGTCCAATATCTCTATGGAAACACATAACAACTTATCTCAAATTTACAGATGAATGAAAAATCGCAATGAGAAAAAAAGACCGAAATCAAAATCGTTCAACCCTGTATGTTAAATATTCATATTACAATTAACTCTTAGTCTGTGCCCCGCAACCCTACAGTATGTTCAAATACAAGCATAGTCATTTGCTGTGCACTAAAATGTTTATACTTTCCCAAAATGTATATTTTAGAGGGAAATCATAAGCAGGCAAATTAGAACATCAAGTGCTTTTTTCTAAAGCAGAAATGATGTACTGTATACTGTATATTAGAAATCTGTTCTGGAGGAGATTCAGTAAATAAAATGAATAATAACCTATGGGGCAAAAAAGGTTTAGAAATCGAAATGTTGTTGATCAAATCTTTAATTACAGGCATGTGAGCCTAGCTTTAATTGTGATTAATTGCCTACATCAGGAAAGTCTACAACACAGCAGTGGAAACCAAATTAAAAGTCTCAACTGTATGCTTGTGGCACAGTATGGAACAGAATGAGCTACTGCTACCATATGTTTCCCGCAAACGTGTACAGAATATTTTTTCGTATAAATACTTCGATGCAAAATCCTACTTTACAAATTGTACTTTGATTATATTTTTGTGCATGGATTGTGCATGTGTATATAACAAATAAACCTATTCTTTGAAACGCTAAAAAGAAACTTTTGATACAGTGAGTACAGTTTCCAAAAAGCTTTGACCATGCACAAGTGCACCAGATTCGTGTAGCCCATCATAACCCCATGTTAGTGAACATGCATTAGTCCAATCTCCCATGCAGCATTCAGCACAACAGCAGGCAGACTGTACCACCCCTAAAACTGGGGTGAACTTCACAGACCATATATTAAAGGCAGAGCAATGGAAAGGAGGAGAGATGCAGAGACTGAAACTCAAGATGACTTATGGGTGTCAGATAAAAATGGTAAAGAAAAGTGATGAGGAGATAAGAATAAACCAGAAAAGAGTGATTTATGGAGCATATTAGAGGAAAAAATGATGGAGAGGAGCGCAGAGGCTGCAAAAAGAGAGTCGGAGGGGATATCACATTCATTATGCTCATGCCTCGGTGTAGAAACTCTGTCAAATTAATAAAAGATGAAATTGTGACGACAGTGAGGGTTGTTTTTGACCCACACTTGGGGAGGAACAAAACGCTATGTTATAAATGAATATATCGTTGGTGTCCCTCTGAAACCTCCAATCTCCATATTTATTGAATTATTTTCCATAAATCCTTATTATTAGTCACCCTTTATGTTGGTCACTTGGTGTTTGCAAATATCTAACCAACAAAAAAGTGCTAAAGCCTCATTATTTAAAAACGTAATCATTTTAAAAAGTTATGTTGTTTATATGTTTATGTGGTGTTTATAATATGTTTTAAGACAAATAATGCATATTTATAATTTTAAATCCATTGGTGAGTATTTTCTCCATAGAGCTGCAGGTAACCAAAGACTATAAAAAAATGGTTAATGACTTCGTATACCTGTAACCATTAACATCCCTTGACCCCTGTGGATCAGCAGTTTGAGGCATAAATATGTAAAGATTGCTCAAAGATTCCGGCCAAAATGATCAGTTCACTGATGTGTCAGCTCTCAGCTATAACAGCGTCTGAGTGTGACTGAATGGAGGAGGGGCTCATTTGAATATTCATGTATCTGTGTATACTTAATGAAGCTGATGTGTAGAGCTACATTCAAGCTATTTTAGGGCTGGAAAATATATTTGTAACGACATGAAAAATATAATTTTATTTAATAATTACATATTTATAATATAATTTTGATGGTCAAAGATTAGTGTTAAGGGATAAAATTACCACAGGGTGAGATTTTCCAGTCCCTGAAAAACTGAATTTGGACATTCAAGGTTTTGGGAGGACATCAACAACAAGCATGTTTTAATGTATCATGTTGTCACAATCTACCCATGGGTCAAAAACAACCAAGTATTTTTAAAAGTGCAATGAGATGCTCGATGTGACGTCTGACAAGAACTGAATGCAAAATGAGAAGGATACAGAAACTGATGTGTGGAGGACAGGATAGAGGGAGCAGACAGATAAGAAAAGACAGGTAAAGGAAAGGGGTGAGTCATCATGCTGTAGCCCCATGCAGGGACATTCATGGGCTGGCAAGTGACAGACTGGATAGACAGTATCATAATCAGGAATGAGAAAAGTGGAGAAATGACTGAAAAATGAGAGGAAGGGGAAACGAAGGTATGGTAGAGAAACAGGATAAACTGAAAAAGTATGTTAAGCACAAGAAGGGATAGAAGAAACGAAGGGGAAAAATATGTTGAAGAGTACAGACAGAAGATTTGTGCCCTGCAGGGCGGCACTACCTTGTTCCACCAGCCCTGCTGTGGTGCCTGCAGCCGCGGCTACCGCAGCCGCAGTGACCGAGGCGGGAGCTGTGGACTGCCTGCTACCCACTGATACACACGCACCAGACGCATACGTACCCATCCACACCAAACCAAAACAGAATCAGAGAACAAAAGAGAGATAGGGAAGAGGAAAAGGGGCAGAGTGACAGAGAATCATTCATTAGTCTCCAGCAAAAAAAATGTCAGTCATAAGAACACGTCACACCAATTTTCTTCGTTTTTTTATTTCTTTGAGATACAAGTGGCTCATAAGAGCATGTTTCTTACGTGTATGGGAGCTATAGCTTGTATTACAACCAACATGAAACATAGATAAGATTGTTATGGACCCAAAGAGAATCATAAGTCCGAACATTGAAAACTACATGTAGAAACGTCTCGTGTTTTGACACAACGTAACGTGATTCTAAGTAGAGTCCTGACATGACAGATGACATCGGAAAGTGCTACCTGAAGGACTTGAATTCATTAACTAGGAAAAAAGTTGTTCAAACAGAAAACGTGGATAAAAAAGATGTACGGCCGGATGTATGTTGCTCTGTATTATGCATGAAATCTGTGAGGTAAGAGCTGTGTAAAAGAACTGAAAAGATTGTAGGCTCAAAGTTGCACAAATACTGTTTTACGTGTTAACATAAATGCCATGTCAACTTTTACTGAGTGCAAGAAGCAGAAGTTCTATTCGGCTGACAGAAGACAACAAGAGGGTATCAAAGATACACAAAAGACTCATTAAGGAAACATTGAGAACCCTCTCAACACACACATAACAGACCAGATCAGAAAACACAAAATGGCTGTCAATCAAAACAGTTCAAAAGTTAATATTGATGTTCACCATGTCTGACTAACTTACCAGAGAAGTTTCGTGACACAAGCATGGTGGTGAGGATGGCCCCCTGCGAGAAAAAAAACAACCCCGGATAAACACTCAGTGTATGCGTGTTGTAAACCAGTTCACCTGTGTAGCTCAAACTCACCTTGAGTTTCCTCCTAGCGTTAAACTTCTTCAGGCATTCCACGGTCTCTTGTCTGTGCATCATGGAGGCCACAGTAGAGCGTTGCTATGGAAACAAATGGGGAAAAGATGTTTACTGCGTCTAAACCTGGGATTCAGGGTTAGCTGTTGTTTTTGAGCGTTTTATAAAGCCGGAGAATACGTACGCAGACCCATGGGTGCTTAAGAGCTTCCTGTGCGGTGATTCTCTTGGCTGGGTTTATGGTGAGCATTTGATTGATGAGGTTTTTGGCTTCAGGAGTAACTGTGTCCCATTCGGGAGATGGAAACTACCGGAGGAAACAAAAAAAGAGATATGAAAGCAAAGCTGGGGGCAAATAACTTTCTCTGGAGGTTTTGTATTTAACAGTTATTTAGATTTATTCATGAGCTGCAAGAAAATGATTTTGCTCTGTCAATGCATCAAGCCATGAGATGTTTTAATAAAAAAAAAAAAAAAATAGCAAAAAGGATTTTTTTTACAAACTACAGAAGGCAGTAAAATCTCAATGCAGATTCTGGTAGGACTTTGTGTAAATACATTTTGTACTTTTTATGCAAAAATAACCTTTTAAAAATAACCTTTAGTATAAGAAATACGAATAGATCAACAACACAAAACTCCTTAAAAATGTCATACAGTTTTTTCTAGCAGCGGTGGCACATGATTAAACATTTCTTGAACTCCGTGCTTTCGTTTCTCTCCGAGGAAAGAGCTCTTAAAAATTCCTGCATTCATGAAATATTTATAAGACAACTTGATTTGCATAAACTTTGTGGTGCAAGAATGTGATGCCACGTGAGCCTGTCTCAAAAGCCAGAAAAGTACTAAAACAGATGAGCGAATAAAACAACGAAAGAGGGCAGTGCTAACTCTTCTCACAGTGCGCTAGTGTAAGCATGTACTTGAAGTGCATACTTGCATTACATTTATAGCAAGAGTTTATCAGAACTGCGGCAAACTGGGACACAGAAGGAAAGAAAGATGGATGCCAGGACAAGCATCAGAACACGACAGGAAACTCACATCGTAAGCTCCAGCTTTGATTTGTTGGTAGAGTTTGTGCTGATCCTCGTCCCAGAACGGCGGATATCCAACCAACAGAATGTACAGAATCACACCTTAATGAAGACATTGAAAAATGAGATGTGTTCCAAGTCTTATCCCTACCTATGAAGCCCAGGCATGCTGCCAAAACAGCAGCTGTTTAATAGACAGCAAAATTAAGATGAATAAGAATACTTTACCTCAGAAGTTCAACTTGACAAAATAATCTAATTTTAGCAAGTATTCTTTGGTTTATGTATTTAGTTGTATAGGTAGTAATATGTTTATACAATAGCGCAAAGGAAACGACACAAATATATGACGAAGAGAATTATGTGAAGCACATCCAAACGTATTTCATATTGATGCCAGCGAAAAGTTGTGAAAATGTACTCTTGGCATTTTACCAACCAGCTTTTTTAAATCTCACCCTGAGATGCTTTTTATATAGTATTAAAGGCGTTGATATCTTATTTGATGGATTCCTTGTTATATGGTCAAGTCAACAATTTTTACATTCTAAAAAAACATTTATGTTTTGTAAAGATACAAATATTTAGCAAAAACGACATTTTATACATATTGCTTCAAAAAAAAGCATCTTGAAACAGCCTAAATTCATTTTTTTTAACTATATATGATTTTTTTTAATGAGTTATCCTTTGTTGAATAACAAAAAAATGGCAAACAAACAGAAATGGCCAAGCCTCATAAAAGATTTATGATTTTGCCATATGTCTATGCTTATTAACAGGTAGACAGGAAGCTAGCTGAGTTATACAGCACAGCTTTTCACCAGCCAAAAAAAACTTGATAGTACCCTTACAGGATCGCTTTGTCTCTACAGAAGAAGCATGTGCATGTCACTGTGTTTGAGTGTGTTTACCGCAGGCCCAGATGTCCACCGGTTTGCCATATGCCTCCTTCCTCAGCACCTCGGGGGACAGGTAACCAGGTGTCCCTGCGAATCCTGTGAATACAAACACAAACAAGCACTTTCAAATATTCAGACCAAAAAGCAAAACAGTGACAAATATGGCTTGTTTAGATGTACAGACAGGTAGAGCTGTTTGTGACGAATCGTGTAAGTCTGCATTGTGCATGTGTGCACAGGGAGTTAAAGGTGTAGGTTGCTATAGTAACGAGTGCATACCAAACCATGCCTGCTGGTCTCCCTGCACCTCAATGGCAAGACCGAAGTCAGCCAGCTTCACAGCAGCGTTCTTGCACTTACTGGCCAGGAGAAGATTCTCAGGCTGAGGGGAGAATAAAGGCAATTCAGACACAGAAATAAAATAGAAGTGCTGCACATTATACATGCAGACACAATACATAGTGCTTTTGAGACATTATCGCATTTACAACCAGAAGCCATCCCCATCTATCTAACTTCTGTATCTACAAAAATATACTGTAAATATACACTTGTTTGCACAGCATACTGTATTTCCATATTATGAATTATCAGCTGAAAACTGAATGCAGCTGCAGCGTTTTCTATCTTCACAATGTTTCTAAATAAAGACCAAAACGAGAAAAGATGTGAAGGCAGCATTTGACTGCACTGGTAAAAAGATGTGCGTTTTCTTCTGGAGTGACCCAGATTATCCAGCCTCATTATTCTCTGTCACTGATGGATGCTAATAATGTGATATCCCCTCTAGTCCCACTGCCTTTCAATACTTACGCTGAACGCACACACATACAGTTCTTTTATAAATCAAAATGATACTTAGTGTGATCTGTAAGTTCAGGGTAACAAACCGACGGTGCTGTCACACATATCCACTATAAATGCAGCACAAAGTGACATTTGATGCAGTTTTTCCTGCATTGCAGTGTTGGTGCATCTACAGTCCGCTGCCATTTATCCCTTTTATACAGTAGTTTCTTGCGTTTTTTTTTAAGGCTGCAATTCACTTTTCACAGTATTGTTATGAGCCTTAAATAGCCTCTTACACTATTTATAAGAATTCGAAGTCTTTCTGGTTTCATACAGCACTTTATTAAAAATATATTATCTCCAACCTCATAAACACTCTGTCTCACTAACTCTTTCAAAGAGAGGTTACACTTGTGTGCTGTTGAGGGCTGGATCACAAGGAGCTAATTTTGGTACATTTACATTTATGCATTTGGCAGACGCTATTATCCAAAGCGACTTACATTGCATTATACTATACATTTGTTTCCAATTATGTGTTATCCCTGGGATCGAACCCATAACCTTGGCGTAGTAAACACTGAGCTACAGGAAAATCACTATCCCCGCTAATTTATGGACGTAGCTTCTTCTGTAAAACCTTCCTAGCATCAGCACCACTACAAATTCTGCAAGTGCTAAATATAAGGGGGTGGGTGCATATTTTTGGGTCATGACAGTCAACCAGTTGGTTCTTTAAGTTCAACTGAAAAAAAAACGAGTCATTATTTATGCACCATCATTTGTTCAAAACCTGGATATGACCATTTCATCTCTTTAAAGGGGTCATATGGCAGGAATACATCATATGGCGTGAATACATATTTTTCTGTGGCTTTGGTGTGTTACAAGTTGCCTGTGCATGTACAAAACACATAAAATTGCAAAAAACGAAAGTGTCGGGAAAAAGATGCACTCCAAAAGCAAATGCTCACCCAGACCTGTCTGAAACGCTTGTAACCACACCCCCACAAATCTACATCAGTGGGTGGAATGACTTGACTAAGACCGGCCAAACGTACTGCGTACTGCGTACCTGACAGTAAAATTGCTTTGGAACCGGATGTTCCAAATATGGTAAGAGGCGTTACATTTCTGCCACATGCTTGCATTATTCGACCAACCACTACCCACTGGTAAACTGGCCAATCATAGCACACCTCACTTTACAGAACAATGAGATTTGTTCAAAATCTTCGCGTTTCAGAGAGGCAGGGCAAAGAGGAGATACAAACATGCACGGTATGAGGAAAATACAGTTTTTGAAGCTTCAATCGTGTATACACCCTGCATAACATTTAAAACAAACGATAACATTCGTTTTAGCCACGCCATATAACCCCTTTAACACAAGTAAAAATATTTTGAGAAGTGTGGTTTTGTATCCATGCAATAGTCAATGCTGATAAATGTGATTTGGTTATCAATGTTCTTCAAAATATCTTTGTGTTCTACTGAAGAAAGTCAGACAGGTTTGAAATAACATGAGAGTGAGTAAATAAAATAAATTTCATTTTTGGGTTAACAGACTTTTTAAGCATGTTCTGTTTCAGCTGACAGTTAGCAACACAAAACTCTTTTGGAAAAGTTGTGACTTTGAATGCACTGCATTTGACTAGTACTTTTAAAGTCAGAATGCTTGGAGCGTGTGTACGATCTCCTCCTCTTTCTGCAGTGGCATTCCTGTCATGCCCACTCAGAATCCTGCTGTGGAGGAGCGTGTGCCACAGGCATCCATTCAGAAGGGCACTGTGGTGTGGGCAGACACTCACAGTGTGAAACCAGAACATTGGTGCTGCCAGAGTACAATACCAACATGATCGCAAAAAGCACATTTTATTCCCTTCCAACACTGATTTCATTCAACACAAATACATTGAGAGGACGAGTCTGTACATATGGGTAGCTGAAATTTCTGCATCGATGCATAAATACAAAAAAAATTATCTCAAATTAATTCATAGGTTATATATTGTGCGTGCAATTTAGATATAGGAGGATATTAAAAATGGTCAAAACCTTAATGACCCGATATAACCTTCTATATACTTAACCTTTAACATTTTTAACATTTCATGTTAAAGGAGTAATTCATCCAACAATGAAAATTTCCTGTCATTTACTCAGCCATAAATTGTTCTAAATCTGTATAAATGTATTTGTTCTGATGTACAGAGAGAAAGATATTTGGAAGAATGCTTGCATTCATGGCCACGATTGACTACCATAGTAGAAAAAAAATGCTTTATACATGTCTTTGTTCTGTTGAACACAAATAAGTCATTTTGAAGAATGTTTAAAGCAAGCAGTTCTGAGGCACTTTTTCTACTATGGTAGTCAATGGTAGCCAAGAACTGTTTTATTAAAAGCATTCTTCCAAATATCGTCCTCTATGTTCACCAGAACCAAGAAATCTATACGGATTTGGAATAACTGGAGGGCAAGGAAATGATAACAATTTTTATTTTTAGGTAAACTGCCCCTTTAAATGAGTTGTCCCCTTAAAAATAAGCACCCATTGACTTTCCATTTTTTATTCCTTCTATGGAAAGTCAATGGGGGCCTATTTTGAAGTGAACTACTCCTTTAAATAGACACGTTTCCACCACCCATACCATTAAATTCACATTCTTTTCACAAACATATTTTCTAAAACATAGTGACAAAAATGCATTTATTCAGTTACATTGAAGATATCAAAGTCATCATCAAACCACATATACATGCATTCACAAACAACTAACAGGAGATCACACTCTCCAAACACGTAAACATGCAGCGTGCACTTTGAAGCAGTTTTTAAGCATCACCCTTTTCACACAACAAGAGGCAAAGCACCAATTACGTGTTTGTACAGAAGGCATGGGAGTTTTTTTGACACTTACTATAGACGATAGCAAACTGAACACAGTAACACAACTAAGACACTAACTGAAAAGAATAATTCAGCTCATCAAAAATCTCTAAGCAATCCAAGCTACAATTTGGCCTCAGCTGCAATACATGGCGAATCACTAGTTGAGTTGTTTACATTTACGACCGTTCCCAGAAGCACACTGTGTGTTAGAGAAGATCAAAGGTCAGACAGGAGCCTGGACATGACCCTTGATCTAGGACTTGGTACCTGATGTCTAAACTGACTTTTAAAGAGATTGATGTGGAACTTAAAAGAAAGCAAAGAACGTGCTTTAATGATGTATTATTTCATTATGAAAAATGTTTGTACTAAATATCATGTAATGTGGAACCATGACAACAAGCTGTATTTTTACTGCTATATTATAATTAGTCACAAACATCCACTCTTCAGACTGCAAAGAAATACTTGCAGACAAATTTAGAAGTGTTTCCTAATCAACATTTTACATTTCAGTCCAATCTTTCCTGAACATTCATAAAAGTGATTTAACCACCAGTGACGGCCACACACCGCAACACACACACATACACTGTGTGCTATCACTGTGCGTAATGGGACTGACCTCCAATGCATTTCTACAGCAAGCCAATTGTGGCACCAACAACGATCTGTTACGGCAATTACTGCAGTCACTGTTACATTCACACAGTGATAAACACAGATTTGTAGGTACTGACTTTTATGAGCACACACTTGAGGAATAGTGAGGACACGACACCTGTCACTTACCTTCAGGTCTCGGTGCACCACACCCATTTGATGGCAATGAAGCACCGCCTCCAGGATCTGCTGGATGCAGTGACTGCATGCAAACAGCAGGGGGCGCATGTTAGTCTGAGCAATGCTACAGTCCCGTGCACAGGCCAGGGGTTGGGGTATTTGGGGCAGGTAAATAATTCAAAAGGAAAGGGGCGGGGCATCTTTCTAGTCTTAAGCCTTGCATCTGAATATTAGAATAACACTTTAAAATTATACACTGTATTGTTGCTGTTGTTGTCTTTTTAATCTAAAGACTGCTAAATGGCCCGTCAGGTTAAAGGTTTACGTCAATTAGGAGCAAGAATAACTCATTAATATTTTTATCCACATGAGGGCGAACGAAAGCAACGCATTGCGACTCAATTTTGAGTTCTAGATGGTCCTGTCAGCGTACAGTAGGTTCGTCCGCTACATATAACCACGAGTATTGAATAGACAATGCATTATAAAATGTAAATAAGTCAAATGTGCGTTACGACCACACTGTGGTTTGCCTTTGGTAATTTTATTAATAAAGGGGTGCAATATGATTGTGCGGGTGCTAAACACAGCAGTAAAACGTGTGCACGCATGTAAGCCGGCTGTAATGAGACCACCGCATGTTGTCATGCACGGGTAAAGCTCTACCCCGAGGCGAAAACTCAAGAACTAAGGTTGAGGTTTTTGAACGCCAGTAACCAGATTCGACACTCAAGTCATAATACACAAAAGTCATGGGGTCGTGAAAGTATGAATTCATTATTTTAGAATCATTTAAGAGCCCACAATGAGTTAAATCTTTCAACAAGGTTAAGTGTTATGTGTGTTATATTCACACACAACATGGAGGGCTAAGAGCGACAGTGGGGCTTCATTGGCTAAACCCAGAGAGCGTTGTGTGAGTTTCCTGCATGTGATGTCACTGTGAAAATATGTATCTTTAAATTGTAGAGTAAAAAAACTAAACTATTTCATTAAAGTTACTAATAATAACTGACATGCGTATTTAGTTGATAGAACAGTAATTTCCCTTAAACTTCTTTTGGAGTATTCTTACTGAAGATCTTTGGAAATCCAAGTGTATTAACAGTACAAGTTTTTTAATAAAGAACTCCGTGCAGCACTACAGATATGGAGATTGCTGCAAAAATAAAGTTATAGGCACGATTATTATTATCCACGTGTAGAGCATGAGTTCGGTGGCATGTGTGTAAAGTTCTGGTATGGCAGTAAAGTTCAGGGCTGTAAATTAAAGTGCCGCATTTGCTTTCTAAATGTCTCCCAAGAAAAGAGCACGATGTGTGACACCGTGCCCGAGCCTGAATCTGCAAGTTTGGCTTATATATTTGTACTGAAAGAATGAATATGGTGTGTATTAATTCATAAACAAGTACGGTTTTGAGGATTTGTGAAAGAGTATGTGTTCAAATGTGTGTGTATGCCGTCTTTACACCTCCCCCACTGTCAGCTGCTGATCATAGCTGGTCTGCAAATGTACGTGTGTTTCTGTGTACGCATATTTACTGTATGTGAATGTGTGGTTATCTATGTTCGCCAAATGGCCTCATTTAATAAATGCACAAACAAGCTACAGCGGTTTAGGGGGTATAAAATACGATCCAGATGTAAAATCATTAAAGTACAGTAAAATGTGTGCGTGTATAGCGTGTGCAATGTAAGGCTGGCTGTATAAAACGTAAAACTTGACGATCAAACTGAGTTTCTCAACTCACTATGCTGCCTTATGTAATTTAAGCATCGTGATTTGCACTGACAGTACTAAATATTGCAGTATTGAAATATTGCAGTGTATGATTTCGTTTACACATGTTGCAAGTGAAAAAAGCTATTTAATGGCTTACTTTCTGCAAACCATAAACTTACAAACACTGTCAAAAACATTTTAGTTGACAACCTCCATTTTAGGGAGAAAAGTTGCCCTATGTGCTGTTTAACAAGAGAACTAAAACGGAACTGTGACATATTATTGGGAAACAGGCAATAAAAATAGATGAAATGTTGCTATAAATCTTGCTATGTGAGGAAGTTCACCACAAGATAACAGCAAAGGTCAATGCTTCCCAGAGGTCTATGATATTTATTTGAACCTATTTCCTTGTTATCATTTCCCCGCTGGTATGCAGCTGTCACCAGCCATCTATTCAATTTATTGTGTAGCTCGGAGCACATCCTTGAGAGCATGTTACGCTTAGAGAATCGCTTTGGTTATATACTACTTATTATTATTGAATCTCAAAGTTTTTCCTTAAGCGCAGGGGGTGATGGTAGATTGAGAGACAGTTTTTGTAAGGGGGTGATGCTGTGAGGCTACCTAAAAAAAAGCCAGAAGTGTGCTTCACAGAAAACAAATGACTATAATTACAGCAATCTGTAGCATTCGTAGCTATACAATGTGCTTTGAAATAAACTTAATATATACAAATTAACATTTTATTCTAACCATAATTTAAAAAAGTGAATGCCTGATCTGCATGACGACATTATACTATCTCCATATCTTCTTTCCTGGAAAATATTAAATATTACTAAAACATTACTATAGAAGTAAATCATCTACTTCGCTGCAACAGTCGTTGGGAAATCTGAAAAAAATCCTCTTTTGTTTGTCATGTTTCGTTTCTACATGCATTATAACCAGTGCCTGCCAACTATAGCTTTAAAAACTTTTTGTCAAACGTTTTGTTTTGTCAATCTTATAAGGATAGTTCACCCAAAAATAAAATGTCTTTCATGAATTACTAACCCTCAAGTTTAATCCATAGCTGTATACATTTATATCTTAGTAGAAAGAATTGCCGAAGTAATTACCATAGTAGAAATATTTAGTTAAAAGACATATTTGGAAGAATTTAGGAAAAAAAACTGGGACCCCTTTGACTTATAATGGTAGTCCAACTAATTTGTGGCAGATGATTCATTTTTTGGTGAAGTATATTTCTACATTTTCAAAACCTGCAACTCTACTTGCTTTTTTGAAATATCAGAATATTTGCATATAACCAGAATAAATACTAAATGTTTAAAATAAACAAATAATATCTAAAAAATCAAAAAAATAATATCACGGATAAAAACAAAAACATCAGACCTTGAGACTTGTAACCATTCGTACTGAGGAGCATCGAGCTAAAGCTCAGACACAGGGAGAAAGGATTTGGGAAGTTTGGGAAAGCAGTCAATGGATTAAGGGAAGCCCATGGTGCCATACACAGAAAAACAGACAGACAGGCTAAAGCTACAGACAGGAGCTAGCAGAGGCAAACAGACAGACGACTTACGAGCAGTGTGTGTGCTACATACTGACCTTCAGGTCCCTGTGCACTATATCGTGTTGGTGAATATGATGGACACTGTCTAGAATCTGATGGATACAGTGACTGTGAAGACAAAACGGAAGAAAAGAAAAGGGGGGTGAGAGGTGGGGGGGTGAGGATGGGTAGAGTGACGTCACATGATTGATAGAGTAATGGCAGAAAGAAAGATGGAGATGAAAGAAACAAAACACAGTTGAAGTGATACACAAGGTATGGAAGAGTGACGTTTGTGAGGGAGGAGGGATTGAAAGAAGAGTGGAAAGTGAATGATGAAAGTGGAGAGACAAAAACATTTAGACACAACTGTAAACAATAAGTACAACATTAGAGACGAGAAAGAGAGAGAGAGAGAGTTGTGTGTGTGTGTGTGTACAAGTTAAAACATAACTAGAAATACACAAACAAAACTGTTTCCAACTTAAAAAGTGCTTTCATTCATCTACAACTGTGCAGCTAAAACCGGTTTTCATTTACATTAGCGTCATGCTCTGCGTTGACACGCTTCCAACAACAAGAGCCACAGCACAGAAGAGAAGGTGTCAGAAAACCATCACAGACAAAGAGAGAGAGAACTGGGTGGACTATCTGAGAGAGAGAGAGAAAAAGGTGGAGGATGGACAGGGAGCGAGAAAAACGAAGCCCTAATTACGTGTGTTAATTGAAGCGATAGTTTCCCTAGGGGGCAGCGCACAACTGCATGGCTTCACCAGAAGAGGGACATCCAACGAGTTAGAGAGAACAACAGAGATGGAAAGTATAGAGAGGGAGAGAGAGAGAGAGGGAGAGAGAGAGGAATGCGACAAGCCTGTGGAGGAGGGACAGACAGCAGGTGGTTGGAAGCAGGTCTGCAGGAGATCAGTGCTAACTGGGAAAGGAACCAGAGACATTTCCCTGCATCGACAGTATTTTTACTAAAGACACAAGCAATATACAGTTTCTGTTACATTCACAAATTATCAACGGCTGATCTCCCCAAAAATATCCAACAATACAACTTAAAGCTGGAACCTGTAACTTTTATGGTTGGTAAAATCTTAATAATGATATATAATAGAGGTGCACCGATTGACCGGCCAGAGACCGGAGTCGGTCGGTTTTCGCATGATCGGCCAGGACCAGCCGGACAGTCTCACGCCTTGCCGAGTCCAAGCCGATCCCATATATGTTGCCAGCGAAGAGGGGAATAACGTCACAGCTGTCAGTATACTCAAATATGAAAGTAAACGTCCGTTCGCGAGCGCTGTCTTTCATGGCTCATTTACACTTGTGACTGGGTGGTTCCACCGAACTGCCAATTTAAGAGTATTTTGGGCAAAAGAAAATTCTGTAATATAATGCAGGTAGTAGAACTGCATATAGGGACATTCGGGGAAATTGTAATGTTCAATAATTTATGTAATGAAAATAAAAAAAGTATTATGAAAAATGTGCATTGAAGAAAAGTTAATGTTTTTTAAAATACATTCAATTTTAGTTTGTGGATCCAAAAATCGGAATCGGCAGGTTTCCCTTGTAATAAAATCAGAAATCCGAATCGGCAAAGAAAATTGCAAACGATGAAATTTATAATTTCAGGTGTCCGGTACAATTTCCAAAGAAATGCCAGTTTGACATCATTTGACTTCAAACGTAAAGTTAAGGTTCAAACAGATATGGAAATATAGAGGCAAAGGTTAAAGATTGCATCTTTATTAAAGAAAATAATAACTTTGGCTAGCACACGTATGTCTGTAAGATCTGGAAAACATCTGCTGTGTAAAAACATCTAATAGCCGCCTTACAAAAGGCGGGTTTATTCTAAATCTTCTCTATATGACTTCAGGAGACATCTCAGAGACGTATTACAGACGAGCAAACAATAAAAAAATACGTCTTGGCGACGTATATGTAGACTTCAAACAGATGTCTCCCAGATGTTTGCGTGACATCATCCACCCAGAACACCTAAGCAACTGCATAGCAACCTCCCATTAAATCTAATTGACACCGATGTCCGTATATTTTGGAGACACAAGGCACTAACACTCGACTGGCTAAAAAGGCAAGATTAAGCCAAATAGCATTCAAAAACTGAATTCCGAAGATATCTATACAGCTTAAATCATTGAGACGACCAATATCCAAGTCTATCAACATTTACCAACTCCATAATCTTGACATATGATAAATTATGAACACATAACTACTGCACCTGTGATATTGCGTTAACGTATTCAAATACAACTTTAAAGCCCGTATTTGCAATAATGACGTAGCACAAGTGGTTTATAGGGAGGTAACGGCACCTTGTGCTGATATACAGCTATTATAAAAGCCCTTGTGCAACATGCAGACTTAGAATTACAGTAATTGCGGTGTAAAAGCATGATGCAAATACACCGCAAGAGTGTAAACTGGCCTTTAGCAGACACTCATGTAATGTCGTAACAGCTGGGTCGTGGGCACAAGGGCGCATTGCTCAACTGGCATGGTGGTGATAGATCAGGACTGTGAGTTTAGTAACTCACAGGTTTAATAGGTGTTAACCGCTTCAAGACAACAGGCTACGATATGTCTCACTTTGACTCAACGTTCAGATGTTCTGAGATTAGAGCATGAGGAATCGTGAAACCTTACATATCTCATGAAGTAACCAAATCTTTCCTGATTCAAGGTTTGAACTCACACCCGTTTAGTAAACAGACCGGACCGTTGAAGCACAAGCCACACCTCTCCCAACTAACAATACCTAGAGCACAAGCCTGGGGTCAAAAAACCCACGAAAGAATCTCGAAACGATTGACTCCATGTTACACACCCACAGTATGTACACAAGGAAGTCACGGCGAGGTATTGCACATATGGGTTGGACCGCAGAGGTGATAATACTTAGGACTAACACCTTCAGCTGCATACTGTAAACCCTGGTAACAATCACACAAACAGGCACTCACACCGTGCAATGAACCGTCGTTGTGTTGTGTCATTGCATCCTCAGTAATTTAGCATCTAGCTTCTGTGCGTTTGTGCGCGCAGGTGTTGGCGTATGTGAGAATGCCGAGTGTGATGAAAGAACAGAGACAGAACAGAGAAGGAAACAAGATCTAGAAACAGACAGACAAAAGACATAACACAAACTTTTCTAGGGCACTTAATCCAGTACACACAACACAATACAGTTTATCCTCTCAAGCCACTGCTGATGTACAGTTCTGTCAGGTGTCCTTTGGGCTAAAAGTTGGCATTTCAACCTAGCGTGTGTCTGATAATGAGCGAGACACGTGTTGCACCATGGAAGATGCTGTTCTGACAAGCATCTCCGAATGCAAAACACGCCAACACTGAACGTGTATGTGCAACATGTGACAGGCGCAACAGGCTGTGGCAAATGAGAAAGGAAAAGAAAGGGCAGGAAATAAAGAGAAAGGCACAAAAGAAAAAAGAAACAGAAGGGGGAAAACGTAACAAAAAGCATCGGTCGTTACCTGGCATCTGCCTCGCTGTAGTATTCTCTGGCAACAATGTCTTCGAACAGCTCACCTCCGGTCACCCTGAAATGCAGGAAGTTCAGCTTGGCTATTTGCTAATTCAAACAGGATTCCTGTCCTAAAGCGCACGGCTCTTCCTGGAGCTCAGTTGCCATGGAGATGCGAAATTCAGAAGGGATGTAAAACTGAAGGCAAGGTTTTTAAGATTTTCAAAGACGCTTTACCGTCTTCAAATGTTTTTGGTTGGAATAAACGTATAAAATCGATCACTCAGCCTTGGATGCTGATTGGACAACAGAACTAGAGGTCTGCACTTTCGCGGGATCCGATACGGATTCTTGCGGCGCGAATTACATTTTTTGGATAAAAGACGTTAGATTTTGGTTCAATGGACAGGAGCGGGTCTTTGGACGGGTGCCCACCACAAACTGACCACATGTAGAGCCTGATCTGGGGACTGTTTTATGCATGTGGAGTTTAAGTTGCACGCGTCAGCCCCCAGACAGAACGGGCAGGTCGCCGAGTGCACCTTAGAGAAGAGTGAGAGAGCGTTCGTGTTTTTTAGAGGGGAGACGGTTATTGGGACATTTCTTGCATGGATGTTATTTTGCATGAGCTAGCTATAAGCCAAAGGGTTTCGTCTATTCATATTTTGCTTTTAGTTTGAGTGAAAAAAGGTGTATTTAATGCATTTAATTAGTTTTTCTCTTTGACATTTCGTCTACTGTACTGTTCTTACATTCAAATCTAAGAATTTTTTTTATATTGATATGTTTTTGTATGCCGTATTTTACATTTGTTAAAGGGATATTTAAAATCTGGAAACATGATCTAAATATAGCGGGATCTGTCGGGTCGGGACGAAAATCATTCTAGGCAGATAGCGGGTGAACACAGAGCGAATTTTCAGCGGGAGCGAGTGGGTGCGGGATATAATTTAGCACAAAAAAACAGTCCTGTACAGACCTCTAAACAAGAACGTTCAAGCTTGTATCTGAACTTGTTTTCTAAACAGCTCATCAAACTCAATGTGTTAAAAGGACAGAAAAACGATATTCTGATCAAAATCTCCCTTAGGACACATGAGCGATGAATCATAAATCACTGCTTAAAGCTGCGCTGTTCCTCATGTCAAGGCTTGTTTTAAAACGGGAAACTAAGCACCGTTCTGGTAGGAAGTACATTTACACTTACAAATCAAACAGCAGGTAGTGAAAGCCCTCCTCTGATATACTGTCATGCAGACGAACTAAAACAAAAAAAGAGAAACAGGGATTTGTATCCGCAGGAATAATATAACACATATGTACGGAAATATCTACAAAACATATCGGCTTGAGTATATATATAAAAAATACACTCCTTGCTTACATTTAAGCTATTAGAATTCTGGAAAGTAAATCAATAAAAACTCACCGATGTTGGAGTGTTTTAGCAGACGACAGATTCGAGCTTCTCGTTCCAACTTCTGATGATCTGAGGCATACAAATGCATACAGCAATGATATTAACAGACAGTGTTTTAATGTGACATTCGGATTCAAGCACTTCTATAAACACTGCAATCGAGTGTAAAAGAGCAGGCGTGTGTACATTTTCAGAGATCACATCAATCATAGCTCTGATGTAAAGTAGTAAAAGACTTATTTCCTTTACATTATCACATGCATATAAACTATTGTTTATTTTAATTATGCCAAAATTGTGTCAAGTTTCACCAAATTAAATTAAAACAATAACACTAAATCAACGTCCCAGATCTCATTAAGTCTTGATAAAAGGGTCAGCTCGGCTCAGAAATTATGGTTGCTAGATAGAGGAATAGTTCACCCATATTCAACATCCCTTGATCTCAATACATTTTAACTCTATCCACAATCTCATATTTTGTGTTCCACAGTATAAGTAATACAGGTTTGAAGCAAATGACAGGATTTTGATTTATTGGGCAGATTTTCCTTTAATGGTACAGCTGGTAGAATCGCCTCTAGAGGGCGCACGATCAAAACAACAACAATCGCGTAGCTTGATGATGCTGTGTAGAAGCGTGGAATGATGGGATATGTTTTCTTCAACTCCACAGCTGATGGTACCGCTGATACATTAATCACACTGGAACGAGAAGTCATGTTAGCGGAAGAGGTAAAGAAATAAAGTTTTATAAATGTTGCGTTTGATGAAATAATTGTATTTCATTATAATGAATTAGCTCCAAGAAATGTAAGGTTTAAAACTAAATTGTTAGTCATAGATGTTACAGTAATTGTCCCATTTGATGGTGTGAACACTGCGCAGTTTTAAGTGTTCAAATCAATCATAGTAAAACGTATTTTGAACGTACCCACATCATTTGCGATAATGCTAGACCGTCCGACGGTACAAACTACTTCCTTATCTCTCTACGACAGTGTCACGTGGTTGCTAGGTCAATTAAGGTGGTAACAAACGGTAACGCGGATATGACGCCATCGACAGGCGACTAAACGGCCCCGGTCCACTGTTTAGAATGGCGATTTTCTCAGGATTCTAAAAAGCAGTTGGAAACATTTGAGAGAACTGAAAAAAAATAGGTAACATTGGCCTAGTGGTTTTTGGATATTTTACTGCAAAATTCTTACAAACTATACCTTTAAATTGTATACCTTTACTTTTTCCCTATACAGACATGGAGTTCTTTGTCGATTCTTACTTATGCATTATTATAACTGACAACCGAAGAGGACCCATCCAAACAAAAACACATCGAGGATTACGATAATAATGACGATGATAATGAGTTACTGGATGACTGGAATAAATGCTCCATGCTTGAAAAATCAACAGCGCAAGAGCTAAATCCCATTGAACCCTGCCAGTGTGTGTGTGCAGTCATCTGGATCAGATCAATATGAAGCGTGTGTTTTTTACTTATCATTCATGCTTGTTTTCATGAGTGTTATGTTTCATGATAGCAGCACAAAACGCCTCAAGCCATTTCAGAATTGGTAAACCCTTGTGAAAAATATATAGTTGTTATATATATGTTTAAAAGCAGAGACTGTTCGTAGGCTGGCAACTTTTTAAAAAAAGGCTGGCAGGGAATGAGTTATACTGAACTGTTGTCATAGAAATTTTCCTTAATGCTTCTGTCAAGCAATTTGATTACATTTAAAAAAATGTTTTGGTCTATGATGTAGCGGATTTATTTTTATTTATATTTAAAAGTTTGTAGAGAGTATTTGAGTGATTCGAGTTGGACAGAATCAGCAAACTTAAAGAGAGTAATCAGTTGGTTCAAGTTCCTTAAAACAATTTTTTTGATTTTATTCATTATATAAATTATGTATAATTCAATGTTTTAACTAATTGCAAAAGCTGAACAATCATTTAAAACGCACCGATTAGTCATCGAAATAATAGACGATTAGTCGATTAATCGGTCCACATAATCGGTAGATCAATCGACTATCAAAATAATCGTTTGTTGCAGCCCTAAATAGCAATGCTATTAAAGGTGTTTGATCTCACGGTAAGATAGCAGTTAGGAGTAATTTCGCCCCCCTTTGCAAAGTCAGGGACAATCGGACTACATACCGCAGGGTATCGGGAGAGGAAGAGAAAACGCGCTTTGTAGAGCTGTTTGTCGGTTTAGGGCTACTGTACAAAACATGGCAGCGCAACATGGTGAATTCAAGGTATGTAGTCCCACTCTGTATGTATTTAGAAATATCTTATTCTGAGGTAATACAAACATAAGGGTTCATTACTTGAGGTCTTTATATACGTCTTTACGAATAAATAGTTTTGTATTTTATATATAATATATATTATATTGCATTGCATTTCTGTCAAAAGTTCCTCCTTAAAAATCCCACATTCGTCCTTAAGCATGGTCAACTTGTCAAAAAAAACTTTTAGACATATTACGTAGTATTTCTGTGCTCGATACACTACCCCAAGGTTTGTATTGGTTTCTTAAAAAATAAAGTACACCTGAAAAGCCGTTACGTAACAACGTTTCTTAGTTCTTTATAGGGCAATTCTCCCGGAAAAGCATGCCCATTGCAAGGCAAAAGAAATAGTCTGTCCACGCGTCAACCAATGAGCAATACGAAGACCCACTTACCATCAAGATTGCTTGCGCTGTGGGCCTACAGCTCGTTACTCTTGCGATAGTGAGAGAAGTGGAGGTGTGTTTGTTTGTTCATGGCATTTCAGTCAAGGATGTTATATAAATGGTGGATATAACACTGGATTTGCAGATCGTTTGAAACTGATAGCAGTAGCGGTCACAGCGTGGTAAGTGAAACCAGGCCAGTATTTTGTTGGCAATTGCGGCAAACGTGCATAATGTAAACAACATGAACTTATAGCGAATCAAAACGGTTATGCAGGGACAATACGATGATGTATTGTGTGCTCATGATTTAGTTCCTCCCACCGCACACCCCCAGGCTGACGTCTGTTTTCGGAAATAATCGTACAGCTTAGAGGTCGACCGATACGCATTTTCAGGGCCGATACCGATTATTTCCATGTGAATTAGACCGATAACCGATATTTTGAACCGATATATATATGGTATAAAAACGTAAATTTATATAAAAATTAAGAACACAGGCTCTGAAACATTTGAATCTACTAATCGACTACAATTAAGGAAAAAAGAAGAGAGTTAAAATAACCCACAGACTGTATGCTTTATGATTAATCCCATGTTTAGTATGTGTAATTACATCTTTCATATTTCTCTTTTTTAGATTAGATTATGGTTTGCTAAATTTCATCAACATTGGTTTATTAGACCATTGCTTTATTTATTGCACCACACTGTATTCTGCCTCTTTCTGTGTTTTATTTGTCTTTTCTCATGTAAAGCTTTTTGGAAAGAAAAATGCATTGTAAAAACCACTAAATAAATAAAAAAATTGAATGGAATACATTATATTTATTTATATAAAAAAAATATGTTCTGATGACTTAAACATTGCATAAAATACTAGAACTATTCAATAAATCATTTCGCTCATCATTAGATTAACTAGCACAATTCAATTTATATAATAAGTGTAAATAATTGAATTGGCTTAATAGCTTTATTGTGTATGTTGTTGAAAAGACCGCAAATGTTTTCATGAAGCAATAACATTAAAAGCAAATTTTAGGCACACTTAGTAAGTACATTAGCCTATTCCTTGAGTGTATTATCGGCAAGACGGGCATTTAATCACACCCATGTGTGTCTCTGAACATTTATGTGTATAAATAAGTTGCGAAAAATAACTCGATCTAACATTCGAGCAGCTAGAGATACGGAGTGTGTGTGTGCGCGCGTGCACGAGAGCGATCTGACTGAAGACCGAAGATTCAAGTTCTTTATGCTTTAAAATGGCTTGTATTTTTGAAATGGCGTAACTTAAAATGACATGCAAAACGCCAGCTCGATCAAGTACAAGAAACACGTGTGCAGTGTGCTGCTCGCTTGCAGAGCAAAATCATTGTTATACTAAGGATGTGAATTATATTGACATGATGATAATGCGTAACTCCTGCGGAACCTGCAGGAAACCCGCAAAGCTGCTCCGAAATTCAGGCACTAATTATATTGAAGTGTTTTGCTTCTCAGTATAGTGGATTGTAATTTATTTCGACGTCTGACGCTGCCTTACCTCAGAGAGCATGAACGCGAAGCAGCTCCAGTTAGTAAGAGCTTTCGGTGTGAGAAAGAAAAAAACGTTCTGTTCCGCAGCCTCCCGCGTTGATTTGCGGGACTCGTGACTTAGTTCCAACAAATCAGAGGAGCAGTTGGCGGGCATTACTCTACGCAACAAACTAGAGAGACGTGTTCGGACTGCTCTCGCTAAATTCTTGGCTGCATCAGAGCAAAATAGCGCATTTTAAAATTAAATGACTTTACCGCCAATCAGCTTTGAAAATGACCGATATCGATTATCGACTAAATCCTTAATATCGACGCCGATAATCGGCCAGTTCGATAATCGGTTGACCCCTAGTACAGCTGTATATATCTATTATAAACGTGATCAAACTAAATAGTCTTCAAAGAGAAGCAATATTCTTTAGGTCCTCAAGATTAATATGAGATTGGCAGAAATTGCTCGTTCAACATGACCTTTAAAATGTCTGCTTCCTTATTAAGTATACTTGTAGTTTTAAAATTACTAAATTTTTTGGCCACCTTTTCTATTTCCCCTTCACCTACTGAAACATTCCGAATCATGTCTTATGATCGCAAACACAGTTTCATGTTTGTGGGCACAAAGCCTGTTGTAACTCTACTACAATAATACCACAACGATTTGTCACCATCTATCAAATACCAACAAATCCAGTGCTGGACTGGTGAACCGTACCACAGCTGTTTGTGACTGCTGAACAACTGCAGAACATTCTTTTGCAAATGAATGGATGCCATTCATCCCAGCTCTTTGATTTATGAGGCTAGATTCCAAAACAACAGTATTCATTAGTTGCTTTAGTAACTAACTAATACGCTGAACTAGTGACAAACCTTAAAAAAATCACTTATTTGAACCAACATTTCTCCATGACTGAAAACAAAGACACACTGAGATTACTTCTAGAGAGCCAATCTGTTTGTGTTGGGACTCCGTTTTTTCATATTTTCTTAAGTTCAATATTTATTTGTTGCTATTCTCAGCCTGGCCATATTTTAAGATTTAATGTCTTGACGCTTACCCGTCCTAGCCCCCATCACAGAGATCAGGCTTTGTGATTGGCTTTAGGCTGGGTTTGGAATCCCGCCCCCTAGTCAGTCACTGACGTGATGCGTGTTGACCTTAAACTCAGCTGCTGGGCATTTTCGGAGTTATACACATACTCCTGGAGCTGTCGCAACACTAAAGCACCAGCGATCATTAATTCGGCTACGAAACTCTATTCTACAGTAGATAATGTGTTTACCACAGAAACTTTTTTTCCTAATATTTTTTTTAGGTTAAAAAACAGATATTGCTAGCAAGTAAAAGGGCATGAATATACTTAAATAAAAAGTAATACAAATATAATGTTTTATTTTGGTTGGTATGAGCACCATGCTGATTATGAGCCAGGGCTGGGCAACCTTTTATGGAAATTCTATATTTATGTATTTTCAAGTCACAGCATTTCACACAACCAGCCATTATTGTACATGTACTTTTAAGTTTTTAATATAAGGACTAGAACATACTGTATAAAAAAAGCCTTATTAAAGTGACAATGAATCCTTTGAATCATAGTTCTAAATCTATTCACTGTAAGCAAACTAATTCTCAAAAATGAAACAAATTCACCAACTCTCACCAAATCTTCATTTTGAAAATTTTCTCAGAAAAGAGTCTCAACACTGTCCGATTCAAACTTAATATCCATTCAAAAAGTACATAAATATCACTGCAACATAATGTTGCTTAACTTTACTTCGCCAACACAAAAATCTATATATCGCCAACCTTTATTAACTTATTTTTATATTTATTTGTTTGTTTGCCGGGGTCATGACCTCTCTGGGTCAGATGAGAGTCTTGTGCTTTAGGCATGCAACCATGCATGTTTTCTCTCTCACAGCTGCCAAGTGCCAAAGGTGCCTTCACTGTAAGACCCCTCTTTATCTGGCTTTCTTTCACTCGCAGTCGTTCATGACGATTCCTTCTCCCTCTCTCCCACTCATTCTCTTTCTCCTAATATCTAGGTCACATTCCCTGTCTCATGCACACCCTCCTTCTAACCCCTTGATAGATCATACTGTCTCTCTCTCCTCAGACTAACTCTCATTCTAAAAGACAGAATTCTGTTTTCTACATTATGACCCGCCACAGCCTCATATTCAGTTGAACACTGTAAACAATGTTTTGATGCAATATTTTTTTTAAATAAAAAAATAGGACTTTAAATGGAAATGTCAGCAAAAAAACAAATAATATTTCTAATACTCAATATTAACTTCTTTTCTTCTATTCTATTAACTTTTTTTAAAGCGAATGGTATTGAAAAAATGGCAGAAAAAAAATGAGTTTTAAAGTCAAAGACGAAATATATATATTTTGTACTGTATATACTTCTATCCATTTAGTATTTTTTAAATATCAATTTTAATTAAAAAATATTGTATTACAGAGATCCTTTGTCATGAAATATAATGTAAATATGTTGTTACTGACAGATTTTGTGAGATTTACCGTCAACTTCAATCATCAAATTTTTTTTAACAAAATCTTCCCATTACAACCGAACATCTGAATCTACATTCCCAACCTTAATTTAATTTCCTCTAAGCACATATCAAAATTACACTGAACCCAACGCACACACTGTAAGCAATGCGTCCATGTCCGCAAGCACAGCCTATTTTAAAATGGTTTTCAGAGTGTGTGGAATCAAATACATGTCAAATGCTTATACTCCACATTACACATTCTCACCACAATGACCACACAGCCAATGAGGGACATGAGGGTGACATGTTGGCAAAGCAACTGATGGCTTCAGGTTTCAGGAGGGTGGACAGACGGGCGTAAAAAGATTTACACCCTTCAACAGAAGGATGCTGTAAAAAAGGAAGATCTTTTCTGTCGTTGTAGTGGTAGTCTCTGTGATCATAATTCAATACGTTATAATCTGAAACCACCTGCGGCCCAAGACTTTTTGGTAAGGGTCAGTACAATGTTCAAACTTAGCAGTAGGCTTCAGAAAAGTACAAGAAGGACAGAGAAACAAACTCACCTCTCGCGGAAAGCTTTTTGGTGTTGATTATTTTGGCTGCGTATTCTTGACCCGTGCTCAATTTCACACACCGTCTCACCACAGAAAACGCTCCCCTGGTAAAAAAGACAAAACACGTGTCGGTGAAATGTCCTGACAGCACGGTCTTCACTTTAACAAGTTTTATTGTGCTACATTCACAGTGAATATTTTAAAGTTAAGTCAAAACATCCAGTAAAGTGCTTCAGATAATGGCTGTTTGTTTCCTAAAGGAATATAAAGGAACCAAACGCCCATGATGGGACCCACAGATAAAAGTCCCCATTGAAGAAATACTTTACCAAAAAATTTTAATTCTGTTTTCCCTCATGAAAAACAAAACTTATAAAATGACTTTTTCTGTGGACAGAAGAAGATATTTTGAGAAATGTCTCAGTAGTTCGGTGTCCATACAATGGAAGTCAATAAGTCATATTTGAAATGACATGTGTGTGAGTAGGAATTATAATGAAATGTTCTTTATCAACGTTTATAATTTCGTCATGGATTAAATGGCATGACCAGCCCCCAACTAAACTGCCAGGGAGAAATTAGTAGCACCTACACAAGCATCTAGAAATCCTTAGCACAAACAAGCATTCACTAAAAGCCACAAAATTAAAAAGAAAAAAACCCTCAAATTTCAAGTTGTCTTTAAACACAGCAGATTTGTATTCATCTCAAACATCCCTGGGTCATGCTGTCAGACTCTTCTGCTAGAGTGGTTGTTCAACTGTGGAGGCTGTAGTCACTAAACCAAGAGATAATTCTGTCCGCCTGCCTCTATTAATACTATACTCGACTGGGTTTGTTGCTTATATAATTGATAATATAGTGCAGTAGGTTTGTCTTGTTAATGGTTTCAGTCATCTCACAAATGCTCATGAACCAGAGGCTTGTTTTTCTGGCAGATGATGCAGAAAGTCGTGTTGACGAACAGTGCATTGTTCATTTAGTTCCAATAGGACAGCATCTACTCTGGCGGGAGGTTTCGTCACTATCAATTGCCGTAAAAAACAAGCCTGGCCCTCTGGTACACACGCATTTGAGAGTTGACAGAAGCTAGACATCAACGTTAATAGCGTTGTAAATCTGGATATTTCCTATAAACAAACATCGTTTTGTTTCAGAAGACCTTTGTTAAGACCACGGAGCCGTGTCGAGCAGTTCATTGATTGATGGATGCACTTTTTGGAGCTTCAAAGAGTCAACACCCGTTCACTCCCATTCTACCGCTTGGAAGCAAAATGATACGTGGTTTTATAACTCCGGCAGCATTATTCTTCAAGAAGAAAACTATATTCTGTTAGGATGCCTTGAGGGGGAGTAAAACATGAGGAAATTTGGATTTCATAGTAAAGTATCCCTTTAATAGGCTCCCAAAATGCAATTTATGCAAAAGGAAAGGAAGATAAATCTTGCAGGTGAGAAAGTAAAATAATATCTGAAAAAAGTTAAACATTTGCATAGTAACGGAAAGATGTACATGTGAAGCTGAATTACAGTATGCCACCATACTTTATATATTTTACGTGGGTTGTTCTGAAACCCAAATTAGCATAATTTTAGTCTTTTTAATTTTAATGTTCACTGCTGCCCTCTTCATATAAAACTATCTGCTTTTCCCAGTTTCTATAAAGCTGAGTTTTAAACAGTTGTATCTTAGCCAGATATTGTCTTATTCTAACAACTCATACATCAATAGAAAGCTTATTTATGAAGGCTGGTTTTGTTGACGGGGTCTTCTATGCAAAGCGACTTACAGTGCATTCAAGCTTTACTTGAATTTAAATCATTATGTTTGTACTATAAGATCCTACTTTATATATCCAAATAAATTCATATACTGAATTTTGGAAAAAAAATTGCAAGCTTAGAAATCAAACAGTGAAATGTGTCAATGCCCTGCCTTATTTAAAACACAATAGCACCAGTTTGACTATTGAGGGAAGACATAAACCTGAAAGATATTTCTCCATTCAGCTTGCTCGAAGTTCATGTCCTTGTTTTATTTATGAGGTAAAACAGGTCAACTCAACTCAACAACTCAACATTTTAATCAATTCCAAAAACTGAAAGATCGATCGGCGAAATAATCAATCAATCTAACGATAATTAGAACGATTATTCCACTACTCATCGATTATCACAATAATCGTTTGATGCACACCTACAAAGGATGTTGTCCCGCTTTCGCTTATTGACCGTAAGGTTTTTCCATTTAACCGACAGGTGGAGATGGTGGTCTAGTGGGTTAAACCACTGAAGTGGTAAATCAAAAGGTTGCTGGTTCGATCCCAGCAGCCACCACCAGTGTGTCCTTGAGCAAGACACTTTACTCCATGTTGCTCCAGGGGGATTGTCCCTGTAATAAGTGCACTGTAAGTCGCTTTGGATAAAAGCGTCTGCCAAATGACAAAAAAAAACGACTGTCATGGACAATACAGCACAATGGAGGCGCTGTTTCGTTATCAGCACACTGAGGCGCTAAAAAGATTTGCAGAACAAGAGCTAGCTGTGTTTTAAGACTGTTTGTTTTGCATCCAAGTACATTTAATTTCATCATTGTAATGTCTTTAGCTGTGCATATGGATCATGGAATCAGCGTTTACTGTAAACAGCGAGTTCGCCAGTATGAACGCACATTGCATTCAGAACGACTCGCACATGCAAGACTCATTGGAACCAATGCATTTATTTTCATTTATTGAACTTTTCAGTCACTAGCGAATAAGAGATCATTGAATCCTTTAAAGTGAACCACAGAGAATCCAGAGTGTTGCTCATTAAGTAAGACTGGTTCAGTCAGTTGGCTTTTGTGGGCTAAAAAGTTAGTTTAAAATGTTTGATAAAAAAAACGTTTCTGTTGGTTGGATAAAAGTAATGTAATATAAACTCAATAATTGTCACTTTCTTCAAATTTTATTAGAACTTTATATATGTCAAAGTCACTTTGGTTAACCCACGTAAGGGTACGGTAGCCCTTTGTGTGTGCAAGATCAGGATGGCACCACCTCCGCCTCATTTTGAGCCAAGATAAACCCTGCGAAGGAGACAATGTATTTACCAAACGCTCTCTGTAGAGCAGTTTGCCTGTTTAGGTCTACTGTTGAAACAACAAGGTGAATTCCATGAAAAGGGACCCGAGCTCTTATAATTCAATCTAAGTTAATAAAAACACAACTCTTCAACGTCTTCATACACCTCAGAATTATGTATATTATATTGCATTCCTGTCAATAGATCTTCCAAAAAACTTGCACACTGGCTCTTTAACATTTAAGCGTTGATAATTAAGATCCTCAACAATTACAAACTTCACCTTTAAGATTATAAGAACATAACAGTGAGTGAGCGCAGAATCCTAGTTGAGACTGCCTCGGCCCAGAAGAATATTCATGAACCAGTGCCAATCATTTTAAAGGTTGTCTCTAGGCCGTCTTTAACTGACCACGATCACCATTAAAGTACTCATCAATGAAGCCTGTTTTTGTCTGACCGTTAAAGCCCTTAGTCTCCATAAAAGTGATTTATAAGGACTGCATATGTGTGTGTGTTGGTGACAAGACTCCAGCTTCTCTATATCCACCTCTCCCTGCATTACTGGGATGACAGGAGCTACTGGGTAAAAAGGCAGAGAACCAAACAGCTTCCACACCACATGCAACAACATCTGCATATTTGTAGAAGGATTTTCAGTAACATATATCTAACAGTAGCGTCTACAGGTCCATACACGTGATGTATCCACCTAACAAGGTAACAAGGCATGCTTTCACTCAACAGAAGATTTTGTGCTACAACTTCAGGCCTGAGGGGTGATCAGGCTCTCATGAAACCTACATCACTAAATAAACTTCTTGTTGTCACCAAATCCTTGCTCTTCATTTCCTCATCCAACCACTGTTCCTGTTACATCTGATTCCCGAGGAAATGTATCCTCAATATTAAATCCCACAGCTCAACCGACCGATTTCCTCTATGAAGTAACGTTACTCGATCGCATTGAATGCTTTTTCTCTCTCAATAATCAGAAACGAAGTCAACAATCCCAGGAAACCAAGTTTTATCCAAGCAATATTTCTGCAAAGAAACGCCCATTTCTAAGCGAGCCACATTTTGAACAGTTCATAGCTTTTGGCTAAGTTACATCTTCAATGCAGCGTTTGAAACTTCACTATATGCTGTTTCAACACGTGAAAGCAGGACATACGTTAAATGCATATGCACAAAATAGCACAATTTATGATACATGATATGCGTCAATGTTTGCACACAATGCACATTTACGGTCCACTTGGAAATAACTAAAATGAAACATCGCACTTATGGGCGTTAGACTGACGAACTGCATCTAGGGAAACGTGGGTTTTGCTTTAATGTCATAATAGGGGCTTTTAATGGTGGCTATATAACTAGGGTGTGCGTATCTCTATCTTCCCCTCCCTCTGTAAGAGCAGTTTATCGGGCCAACACCGCCTGTGCAACCAACACCACACCTCAAGTTTGCTCACAAAATAAGCATGCGATCTACGTGCATTTATAATGTAACCGTCCCTCTCAGGTACTCACTTGCCCAGCTCCTCGTACAGCTGACATTCGTCCGTGAAGCGCGTACATGTAGTCGTGGCCATGTCTTCCCGTCTCGGACTCGGACACGCTTTAGGAATTACAAAATCGTGCTAGTTTCGGCGAGCTAGCGAACTGCGGCAAACGTCCGGGATATTCGTCTCGATCTTGCGCTCGAAAAAAGCCCGATATGAGTTGAAATGACAGTGTGTAGGGTAGCGGGTGTGCTGGCGGCGGGCGTCCTCACCCCCGCGCTGTGCTCCAATTGCCTGCCTTCAAAATAGACTGTGAGAGCGCGCTGACAGCTGACTCGCGGGCGCCGCCCATTGGCAGCGTGCAGTACTGGCGCGCGTGAGCTGGTTAGTGTTATTGTAACTCCAAATAGGGGCAAACCGTGAGGGGGCTATTTGTATTTCGATAAGCTATTACGTAATTGTGATAGTTTCGCCTGAAGCAATAAAAATAAGCAAATAAAAAAACAACGGAATATAAATTATGCAGCCAAAGCATATCTGACACGGAGATTAAATCACGTCATTCAAAAAACATTCACGCGCACGAATGCACTATGTGCCGTACAATGTTGTGCCGGATGCTTGTATTAGGTTAAATTAGTTATTCATTTTAACACAAAACATTTTTAGGTGGTAATTTGTACTTAAATACAATAATACCAATAGTAACAAACTGCCATTAAAAAACATGATTTTACTTTAATTAAACCATGGTTAATTTTCAAATGTAATGCATAAGCATCACTAAAAGTCATCTTTGGCAAACCTTCTATATGGATTCAGTGTTTTTTAATACTCAAATCCATCAAAACGAAACATTCTCAGCTAATGGTTATAATGTGTTGACCTTTTATTATAGCATTCTGCTCATTGGGTCTTGTTTTTTTTAGATAACAAATATAGACACCCACTCTGATATTTTATACTCAGCCCAATGTCAACATCATTAACCCCAATAACGCAAATAAGTCTTGGTATGACTATTTAGAACTGATCCTTATACAGTAAGCGTTTGGCTCTTTACAGTATATGGAGGAGGTGCACAAATGCAGATGAGCATATATAGTGGAAAACAAAGGGATGAGTCAAGACTGCTGAATAATTGTGATTTTATTTGTGGCTTTCCAGAATTTGTAGGTAAATATCTTAATGATACAAAAGAAATGTTAAATAAATAACCGAGTTGGAAAATGTATTCAGGCGCTGATGGTTTAAAAGATCAGCACTTTTTAAATAAGACATTAAATATTTAGACCAAAATTAAATTAAACTATTATTGCTTAAAACATTAACACACTTTAACTCACGACTACCCGTAATGGCCAATTTGTAGAATGAATTAAATTACAAAATTCATGAAAGGAACATTAATATTAATCCATATTCAAAACCACACACAATCTGGAAACAAGCAATCATTGCTCCAAGAGTCTTTTATGGAAGTTAAAACGTTATTTGCAAGAATTTTGATCCCTTAATAGTAAAGGACTGATTACTTTTATTTTTAAGTCCTTTTCTTTTATCTGTAATGAGTACAGACCTTAAAACTTAAAATAAACTGGTCACGTTGTATTTGTAACTATTACATTTTGAAAACAAAAGTCTTCAAGAAGTAAATGTTTCATGAGAAGTTCTTGCAGAGTTCATATGAGAGTGACATCTTGCTGTTTCTCATTGATTTACTTGTTATGCCTACAAGGCAGACGACAGGTAGACAACATGGGAAATAATCCAATATGAAGAGCTTCACACAAAATGACACAATGTCAAATCTGGCAGCCAGGTGTTTATGTTAAGAGATCATTATGTAATAAGACGCAATGAATTAACATGAAGGTGAAAAAGAAAGTCAGAATATGAGGCTCCACCGTTAGGACTCTTGTCCTCCACCAGGAGGTGCTGGAGAGACTCTTCACAGCTGTCACCCTCCTTCACCATTTTGAGCTGTATATAGAGCAAAAAATAAAACATTACAAACTGTACAATATGTTACACACACAATGTTTAAACAGGCAATTGTTCAAAAGCTTCACATGTTTTAAACAAATATGGTTCAAGGCAAGCCAAAACATCCTGTCAGCTCTTCAATTAAACATTCTGGAAGTGAGTCGTGTGAGACGTTCACCTGCAGAGTAACAGCTGCCTGAGATTGCAGTGAGCTCACGAGATCTCTGGTGCTGAAGGAGAGGAAGTTCTCAAGAACAGGCAGCTTAATCTACATATGCACAGGACAAAAGTGAGATCAGAGACATATAATCCAAGCGCACCCTGTGGATGAGCATCAAAAGAATGTGAAGATCGTGTGGTGGGAAACTTTAAGATTCAGTTTGGAAAATGCAGCCAAGCTCCGCGTGTCCCTGTCTCACCTTGCCAGATGTGAGGCTGGAGAAGGAGTTGGTGTTGAAAAGCTGCAAGAGAGTTTGAGGGGGCACACGGCTGCCCACCCAAAGAAGCAGTGCCAGCGGGCAGTAGATCAGATACAGACCCCCTTGATCTAGGCTGGACGCGGTGCAGCGCACCGTTTCTTCTACGGATGGCATATTGGTATTACTACCGGAGACAGCCTAGGGTGATGACATGAAGTTGCATTAACTTTGGTTTAAAATAAAAAAGGACATATAACGGATCACATGCAAACTTTTACAATGCAAAGCTTTATCACTAGACTATTTAAACTAAGCTCAAAAAATAAGAGTGCCCATTCTAATATTCCGGCTCCTATTCTCTGACTCCTGTTGTACTTTAATAAAAATGCAAACAAGACAAAAATGTTTCATTTTAGTGACTAATATAGATGAACAGAATGTTCTGGATGTCTGTCTCTCACCAAAGGCAGAATATGTGGGTAGAACTGAGAAGCCGTGCTCATTGTGTCCATGGAGACAATGAGGCAACGCAGTTGTAGACGCTGCTGTACAGAGCTACGCAGCCCCGGCAGCAGCACCTCACTCTTGCGCAGACTGTTAATATAGACAGGCAGTGCTTTAAGAAACTGAGGCAACACCAGCTGGGAGAGGAAAGAGAGAGAGAATTACAATAACGCAATATTCACACAGAACTAAATGACTTGGATTCACATTTAACACTCACTCCATTATCCAAATGAAATAGGGTTCGCACAGAACAGCAGTGTCGGTAATGTTAACTGCGCTTGAATGGCTGCTAAGCATTTCTAATATAGCTAATGGAAACTTTAGCTGAAACTCATTCAAGTAGAATTAACCGAATTGGAGTTCTAGGACATTTGACTGTCAGTCATTTCCTAAAGACTTTTCAAGCAAGCATTAGAAAAGTTCACAATTTGAAGGCAATTAAAATTAAGTGGAATGAAAATAGCTTGCTTTTATAAATGAGTATAACTGATCATAAGGCCCTTACAAAATCAGATGATATTTCCACAAACATTTTATGTACTAATATGTGGAAATCCTCAAGATTCGTTGGAACTGGTTTAAATTAGACCTTCATTAAAAGGAAAACAGAAAAACTTAAATGGACAGTTCACCCAAATATAACAATTCAGTCGTCATTTACTCTGTATAATCTGTATAAATGTCTTTGTTCTGATGGACACAGAGAGAGATTCTTGTTACCAAACAGTTCTTGGCCCCCACCGACTACCATAGTAGGAAAAATGACAATGGTAGTCAAAAGTACCCCAGAACTGTTTACTTTTCCGCATTCTTCAAAATATCTTCTATTGGGTATAAAAAAGAACATAGAAATTCACAAAGACATTTTCCTACTATGGTTGTCAATGGTGGCCGAGAACTGTTTGGTTACACGCATTCCTCCAAACATCTTTCATTGTTCATCCCAACAAGGAAATGCAAACAGATTTGAGGGTGAGTAAATGAAGACAGAATTTTCATTTTTGGGTGAACTGTTCCTTTAAGAAAAATATATTTGCTTTAACTGACCTGTCCTGGGGACACAGATGTTGTGCAGTTGTGTCTCCTAAAGCAAGCTAACATCTCAGTAACTTCTGTTTGTAGCTCCTCACGCAAGGACTGCAGTGGAATCTCTAGTGCTAAAGAATACACTGACATGCAAAAGATGATAAGATAAACTAGATAAATAACATGACACATTGCTGATTTAAGGTCAATGAGAGCTGCCTTTAGGAACACATTGTTTGCTTTAAATTGACAGGATCGTCAATAGGAAACAAACATTTTGGACAAGAATAAGTTTTTTGGAAAATTGATTGGATCGTAGATGTTACATTCCAGAATGAACAAGACTTTCATGTAATCTAATGTAAATTTGCTACATCAGTGCATAAATAGGAATTTGGCTATTGACTGAAATGATCCAGAATTGTGTTTTTAAAGACAAACATGTCTTGCAATACCATAAATGAATGAGTAATTCACTATAAGTAATGTGCTCTAGAAATAAAAACATGGTCAGTTATGATTTTATGTTGACTTTTAAGGGATAGTCCACTCAAAAATGAAAATTCCATCATCAATGGCGGTACTCTTTCACTTCTATAGTATGGACAGGAACATTGCAAGTCAATGGGTACCGCCATCGATCGGTTTACAACATTCTTCAAAATATCTTCTTTTGTGTTCTGTGAAGGAAAGTAAGTCATACAGCTTTGAAATGGCAAGAGGGTGAGTAAATGATGATAGAATATTTTGTTTTGGGCAAACTGTCCCTTTAAGAACATTGTAGATCTAAACTGTGGCAGAATGGTCACGTTAGAGAGCTAACATTCTTTGCATACTTTTCTTGCAGTAGAATGTCAGGAGACTCTCAGCCTGGCTGCTTCTAAAGGTGTCGAGCAGCTGATGCGAACAAGGCAGTGTAACCGTGTGAATCCGCTTCCTGCTCTCGCCGGAGGACGTACTGTATGACAGAACAAACTACAACAACAAAGAGATTCATCATCAGAACAAAAACACACAAAGTTGTTTTTTCATCAAATATTTGATCTATTAGTAACAGTATGACCCATAATTATTATCGATATCAGAGACATCCGATCAAATGACATCCATCCAACCTGTATTGCGACACCCCTCTCTTCATCTAGGGGTTTGTTGTGCGTGAACTCAAATGCCATAGTTGTGCGCCAATCAAGCGCTGCCATGGCAACAAGGCTGGAGTCAGGACCGAGGATGAAGGCGCCATAGCAACCAGATATGCGCATCTCTGCAGAGACACAGTGATAGAACTGTTAATGTACACAACAGCAATTTATAAATAACAACGACATCTGCCATTCATACAATCACAGTTATTTATGTTGATTCACTGTAACTATGTATTCAAACTATACAAACGACCGAATTGAAGGCATATTACAGTGTTTATGTACGACCCATGTATGTAAACACTGTGTTTGATCTTCTTGAAGATGATCGTCTTTTGATTACCTCTACTGACAAAGGCCTTGAGCTGAGCTTTGAAGGCCATCTGCATGTTCACACATCTGCTCAGATCGGCTTGGAAGCGTTCCTGCTCCATCTCAGACTGATGAAGATGTATGAAATGATCATTACATTTTACATACTGTATATGATTCTTCATGCAAAATCCTAAGGTTACTTGGTATCTCATCATTTAGAAGACATCATTCATGAAAAGCAGTAATTGTTGTCCTCTTTGGGTGACACGGTCAAGTTGGACAAAGGTGTTAGAGCAGAAAGGTGACCTTTGTATCTCCTGCAGTTAATAGAAAGGCCCAACTCGGCTCTAACAATCTCTTCTGTATTAGCAGCGGAGCGCTTTAACAAGGCCATCACTACCCATCATAACATTCCAGGCTAATTCTCGAGTCAGCCATAGGCTTGTTTTTAAATCGGTGTAGCAGTTTTAGTCTCATTGGGCTCCAAGATTTTGAGATGAGAATAGGTCATGAGGGTGCAGTTGATGTCAAGCAAATACACACTAGATTTATTACCTGCACACTATTATAGCAGATTAGGGCACCGCCTGTCAGAAAGGGAATGTGCCCCGGCCAAGCTCCGCCCACTTCTTGGTGAGAGAACACGAAGGTGTGGACGCAGCAGCCTTGATTGACACAATCTTTAGCCAATGAGGTGGAAGAGTCTGGTCCTTGAAAGATGGACTGGTATAGAAACAAAAGGGAGCAGAGGAATTAAACAGATACTTTACTGCAAACTCATTTTTAAAATTAATATATTTGTCTTGTTTCTTTATAAAAGCAAAAGATTATATGATACATGATATATCAAAAGTTGTTTTTCACGTCATTTTTTTGTTTGTTTTAAGCGTAGAAATGTTGTGTATCGTAAAAGTATTTATCAATAAAGTTGTAAAAGTCTTAAACAATTTTGCTTCTCAAGGAAATGTATGTCTCTTGTTTTAAGGAGGTATAAGACAAAAATGATTATGAAAATGATTATTGGCAGTGTTAAGGAAAGGAGAAGCATCCAGTTTAGTTGCATATTACTTAGCTCACCTTTAATTTACTAGAACTGAACAATACGGAGGAGCTTTTCTCATCTGTGCGTTCAGTCAAAGGCGAGGAATGAAAGATCAGCAACTTTCCTGGAGACTCTGAGGCCTATTGAAATAAATCAGACTGTAGTTAAGAGATTTATAAACAACATGTACTGCAAAATAATTTCATTTCTATTGCTTGTGTGAACGGTTTCTTGCCTGAAAAATCTTCACTGCAGCAGAAACAGGGAGATCTTGTGAGCCGCATCTTTCATCTGATTTAGGCTTAAAAAATGCAATTTCCTGTAGAACTCTGCCAAAGAAGAAGAATTATTGTTGAACTTTTGACTTCTGTATTAATATGTTTTGAATAAGATAAAAAAATCAAAACCTTTCAACTATGTGTCTGCAGTCTTTCAGTGGCACCAGAAGACCTTCCGTCACAGGAAGTTCCATCTCCTCACAGTCAGTGATGATCATCATGTGGGGCCGGGACAGAGCTGGACTCAGGTTATACAGGTGGATCCGACTGTCATAGGTCATCAAACCAACTCGAAGATCTGATTGGCCGGCTTCAGTCCTAAATCAATGTTCAAGTCAATATAAGAAAATAAATTTGCAGCTCATTTCTCTTAATGACATTTACTTAATTTGGATGAGATCTTATACAAATATTAATTAAATTTCTCTAAAAATATGAATGTGTTTTTAAACGCATTTTTCATCAGGTAGACGTTATTTTGCACTCATTTAAAAGAAATACACAAGTGGCGGCGGTATATCTTAAACCAGAAATGGAGGCGAAACAGATGCGAGAAAGAAAAGTCCCATGTGGGAACGTTTTAGCGAAATGGTTAACAAGGATGAATCAAGTGCTGGGAATGTAATATGCAACGACTGTGAGGCACTGTATGTATATGAAAGCCACAAGACTGGTACCTCGATTAATGGACATCATGTGTGTGCTAAATCGAAAGACTACTGTAGATTTAAGCATTTGCAGACATAGACTGCGCCAGAAAATTTTACGGTAACACTTTACAATAAGGTGCTATTTATTAATAGTTAGTTGCATGATCTAAAATGAACTAACAATGAACAATACTAATACATCATTTATTAATGTTAGTTCATGGTTAGTTCAGCATTTACTAATCCATTATTAAAATCAAACTGTTAGCTAATGTAAAACTTTTAACATGAACTAACATGAATAACTGTATTGACATGAACCAACATTAACAAGGATTAATAAATGCTGTTGCAGTGACAGAAAAGGCGATGTTCAAAGCCTGAAGGGGGTCAAGCCTGTGTTTATTTTAGAAAATGTAGGCTAATCTACCCAAAGTCAAACTTTGTTTTATAAATAAATGTTAATTTAAAAGAATCTTACGATCGGTATATAATTATTTTACTATCAGAGATTGGCAGATTAGTTCTTATTACTAATATGAGTAGTTAAAGTGATGATCAGGTGACATTTTAGCTCATCCGAACATCTCTAATGTAAATACACAAAATTAATATTGCACAGTACATAGACATATATTATCAATCGCAATTAATCTTTTGACAGCCCTATTTAGATATGCTGTACATGTACAGGTACGTGCATGTCCCTTACCCTTGCAAAATCTGTAATTGGGAACAAATCTGCTGGCATATGTGGTCTAGATGCCCCATCCTCATCGCGCTGGCAGAAACATCTATTGCCAGCACCAACACAGCAGCATTGGACTGGTTAAAAAATAGAGAAATGACTGCAAATGAAGACAAACTCAAACCTTTATTCAAAAATAAACAAGAGCAATGTAATGACAATTCTAACTTGAACTAAAGTGTAAAAAAATGTACAAAACATGGAGCATAAATGAAAATTAAACCAATGTCATTTCAGTCCTTACCATTTGTTTCTCCAGAATTTCATACGAGCCGAGACTGAGTTCAGGTTTTCTTTCCAAGTCTACACGGCGGCCCTGATTGGTGGGCTGATACGACTGCCACGGCACTAGGAGACGGATAACTTACTTTTAAGTTAGTTTAAGCAAAAACACTTCAGGCCAAACAAGGTTTAAGGCTGAGCCAGGGTGACTTTGCTAATGCAGAAAGCAAAGAACAATTCAGATTACTTTAGTAGCAAAACTGAACTGATTTGTATAAATTTGATGATCAAAATAACAGTCTGGATCATCAGTAAATCGATCAAACGAAACAATTATTTTTATATCTACATGAAGAAAGTCTAACTGACCTTCAGAGAGTTTGTCACAGAAGGGACAGTAGAATCTTTGCCCACAGTCCTGCCAGCTCATAGCGGGGCTCATGAAGGCCCCGCAGTGCCCACAGCCCTTAACACAATCCCCAGCTTCACACACTGGCACTGAGCGCTGCAGAAATCATCCACAGGACATGTTTAAGACATTTTGAAACATTTGAATGGTTCAACCAGGCCACCGTCAAACCGTTTCCTCTCTACATACCTCTCCTCTCTCTGGCATGGCCAGCGGGTGCACAGTCGCACCTAGAGGCAGGTGGCTCTTCTGCGCTGACTGAACAGCTACAGGGAAGCTGTAGGTCGTGCAGCGGATGAAATGAGGTGTGGCATTACCTGCAACGCAAAGTAAACAACAATAAGTGGGAATATAGCATGATATCAAATCAAACGAATATCATATCAAAGGTATTGCAAAAATGTAGTATAAAATCTCTATTTTGCAGTCAAATATATATATATATTTGAATTGTTTCTATTAAATGTTTAGACATACAGCAAGAGTCATATATTGTATTAATATACGGATGACTTTATTACATTATATATTAAAAGTTAAAATATTAACATATCTTATTTTCTTGGTAATCCTAATCAAATAAAATTATATACTGACTAGATTCACTACCCAGCCCAAAATGTACTGTATAATGTTACATTAAATACAAATTAAATAAACCAAAAAGCTCACATCACATTTATCTTGTATAACTTTACATTATAGCTCCTGTTTTATTATATAAAAATAGTAAAAAAGTATTCAATGTTTACATTTATAAAATAAATTATCATAAATAAAATATTTATTAAACAAAATGCAACAGGGACGTGTAATGAAAGTTTAAAGCATATTTTGTGTTGGTCTCATTTTTCTATACAATAGCATACCACCTTTAAAGTGTTTACAGTACTTATGAGACAACCCCTTCGTTTATCATGATGACGCCTGTTTTTGGCAGACAGGAGCAGCTGTCAATATTGTCAATATTTTATTACCTTTGTGTGTCTGTTTCGATCATTGTCTGCGAGTCATTTAAAGTCAATATAATTTCACAGTACAACAAAACCAGGTGCAGCACTTTAATATTTCATGTGAACTTGGGAATGAAGTCAAAAATGATGTAGCTAAATTTGGCAGCAGTGACGGCACCTCTGTCCTCCAGTGTGCATCGTGTTGAGGAGAGAGGGGGAACGGAGGATTTGGACTTCGATGCAAACACTTTCCCTTCCCACTGGAGCCTGTCCTCTTTGATCACCTGCACCTGTATGTTTAAAAAGGAAACTGACATCGAAACAAAGCAACACTCTTACAGAAAAGAGGAAAGATGCTTGGACTATAAGACTTGTTAGAAACATCTAATATGAAATGCAGAGGAACGGTTTCTTTACCACACTGGGTAGAAGCTGAGGATCCAAACCGTATCGAGACTCTGACTTGGAATTTGATGTTGGACTCGTCTAACAAAGAGACAAAAAGCTTAGTTTAAGTAGTTTCCAGTGTAAGTCCCAATTAATGATGTATGTATTTGTATAGAAACACAAAAGACAAAAGAATATATCTGTGATATCTGTAAGCTCTTATACAATCATTGACAGTAAGTGGGAGGTTATAATTACTGCAATGATCTTACTGGTAATGAGCAGCTTCCCAGTGGCATCCCTTGAATCTTCATGTTCGAAATCTCAGGAACAGATTTACATACATCTGTGTACAAAATAAAGGTTTAAAATGTTCCGAATGTCCTCCAAATGTTGGTTAAATGACATTATTCTGTACATACATCACAACACAATAATCTATTCTTACCCTGGCAGCTTTGCTGTGAGGTGTCCCAGTGCAGCGACTGAGGCCGAGCACCTGAGCAGGTCACAGGTTTTTGGGTCATCGGAGCCAAGCTCACTTCTGTGGTGCTCTGATGTTTTGGGTTCATATATGGGTAGTGATATGCAGGATGACAGGTTGGGGTCATGTGGTTCTGTCTGGCCCATGACTGTGGTTGTGAATGTGTAAAGCTTGTATTTACTGCAGGAACATCCATTTTACCATCTTCTTCAACCTACCTCTAAAATCACAAACAACATGCAGAGGAATATATCAAATTATTTTTATTACAAATGGCATTATTAACAGCTGCCTGTTTCCCATTAAAACTATAAGAGTTCTTTATGTATAGTGTTGTGGGCCCTATTCCAGTAATGGTGTCGGTCCCTATCTGCCACACAGCATCCCCACAAATAAAACCAAACACCGACCCTTGAAGGGCATAATAGTGTTAATTAAAACCAATACGAGTGGTAATACATCCAGGTTTTATAATGCATTTTATTAAAGAGTCATTCATGAACTAAAGTATCATACACTGATCAGCTGATCACCCGCACCGGTAACGTTATACATATAGCCTAGAAATGCTACACGAGCTTCTTTATTTACTGATTTCAATTAATTTTATATTTATTTTAAATAAGATAATGGTAATTTACCGTACGATACGTCACGTCGGGAGATGACAGCTGCATTTGTCGTCCTGTTAAATAATAAAGAGATTGCTGGTGTTATTGATACGGAAAGCGCTTAGCCTGTCCTGTATCTTGCGGTCTCCGTTAGTTCGTCTACAATTTCTTTCTTCAGTGCTTAGAAAAAATCTTGAGAAATATAAAAAGCGTAAAAATAAAAATATTTTAAATACACGTCTGCATTTCGTTGTGAGAACACGCCGTATTCGTTTACGTAATGAATATCTCACGTAATGTATGTAAACACACCAGATGCGCAATGGCCAATAATGACCTCAAGGTGGCAGCACAGTATATTAAAACACGTTCGTCAGTCACACGTCAAAAGGGTTTGCCCTCAATGCATAACATAACGGAAAAGCACCCAGAAAAGCATAATATAACTTATTTTTAGTTATTTAATGTAATGCATGTATTTTCGAATAATAATATGTATAGGTTTACTTTTGAATTAATTATCTTCTCATTTAAAATAGCGAACAATAATCACTATTGTAAGAAACAGTTTATACTGCATGTTATTTATACAATTATTTACCAAAATAACAGCTTTTTTACATACAATATTTTACACATAAAAAAGAAATTTTATGTGAATAATAAATAGCTGAGTAAATAGGTGAGTAAATAATAACAGAACGACATGAACTATCACCCAAAAATAAAAATTCTGTCATCATTTACGTTGTTCTGGTGAATAAATAGATAGATATTTGGAAGAATGCTTGTAACCAAACAGTTATTAGCCACCACTGATTATCATAGTAGGCTACTGTAGGAAAAATTACAATAGAAGCCAAAGTTCGGTTAGCTTTCCTGAATTCTTCAAAATATATTTTTTCTGTGTTCATCTGTATTCTTTTTGGGTGAAATGTATCAATGTAGTGCCACATATAAGCACCGTTTTCAGTATTATGCACTAAAGATGAAGTCTCCGCAAACATTCGAAAAGCTTACATCTTGACCACAATCTATAAACCTAATAACATCATACTCGCTTTACTTTTTTTAAAAATGTGGACGTGCTTTTGGGTCGAGGTAACTCATACATGATGAAACACTACATACTGGACAATATGTAAATGTGCATGTGAAGGCCAACAGAAGGTGAGCAGATGACACTGAGTGTTTTATAATATATAGGACACACGACCTTGATTACATTTTACTTATGCCAAGTTGAAAAGATGTAGACTTCAAAAAGGATAAAAAATCTATTAATAAAAACAGAAAAGATAACCTGTGAAAAACAAGACTGTAGGTAGAAGTGGGAGGCCGTAGTTAATATTTAATCTAGTCTTCTGCATGCCCTCCAGTCCAGTGATGTAATATTCATGAGGTCAAGAGGGCTGAAGGCTACGCTCTGACTTCAACTACTTAACACGTTCAGATATATGTGCATGCACACACACATATAAAAACCACACAGTCAGACATAAATGTACGACATTAATAAGAGACAGGTCGTGTACCTCAAAACTTTGAGTGTTATTTCCTCTGTGAAATTATATGACCAATCTGAACTCAATGCTGAACTCAGTCACACTTACTGGCAGAACATGCACTACAAGCCCAGAGAAAAGTGACTGAAATGGTCCTTATAGTTTTATTACAGCACTTAACCCGCCCACCCACTATTAAATGAAGGATTTTTGTGAGTAAGGCTATTTACTCCATGCTGTTCTCTTAACACACGCTCTTCTGAAGCATGAATTGAAACTTCCTCTGGTGAACACATGCCACATGATTTACTGTCATTACAAAACACATGGTGCACAATATTACCTTGACCATAACTGCTTTAAATCTTTTAACAACAGTAATTTGATGTTGTACACTATGTTTTCCTTTAATGTAACAAGAACAATTGAAGTGCATTCTAATAACCTTTTCCCTGTCTCTTCCGTTTCTTATGATAGGTCTACCATTATGATGATTTGGAGAGGCCTATACTCTGAAGTTACTAAGAGCTGCACTTAGTTCACATATAAAACTCATTGTTATCGTTCAGAATAGCTCCGTTTCAAAAACTGCTGCCTTGCTTCCTATTTACAATACAGGCAGCAACAATGCTGCATCTTAATGGAAATGGAATCTCAGATCGTAAGTCACAGATTTGAAATGCTGTACACAGGTACCAACACACTGTTCCTTCATGGTACACTTATAAGAAGCGTGTGAAAGACTCAACTTCACTTACAGGTTATCCTATGGTTTACCAATAGCTGTTACATTTTAATAATAATACGAGGGAAACCATAATAGACCACTTTGCAAAAAGTTATCAAATGCTGGTCCAGAAAAACTTCCTGTTTCAGTTTTCAACACTGCACAAACTTTTGAACAGAATGCGAAAAGGTAAATGAATATCTATTTTTAAATTATAGGCCTATATGCATGTAAAAATTAAAATAAAACACGGAAGTGCTTCTGCAGTTTTTACATCTTGTAAAGTGGTTTATATTAGCATTACAAAAAGAAGTGCATTCAAGTATACTATTTATATATTCATTTAAATTTGAAAAGATATAAATGTCCTTTGAATGTGAAACAGCATGTCTTCATAAGGCTGAACCTGTTATTGATGACTGGCACAATTTTTGGTCCGATATACTAGAATGTGTGACCAAATTATAGTTACTTCTTTTTTCTTTCTTCTTACATCACAAAGCACGAAGCAGGTCTGTTGCCCTCATTTTTCTCTCTGGATGTTTTCCTTATTTTTTAATTTTTTCTGTTGTTGTTATGATTTTTCTTTGCTTTTCGTTGTATTTTGAACCAATTAAAAATGTTGATCACAAAAAATAGATATAAAAGTATACTTTTTATAAACTTCTAAGAAATATACTTAAAATTACAGGTGCTTGACTGACAGAAAAATCTAAGTATATTTGGCCTATACTTGGGAAATACTAAAATGTTCATGTTTAAATCCCAAGAAGCAGCTTTGGGATGGAATAGTTTAGAGCAAAACATGCATGGAACTGAAACTCATCCTCTTTGTACACATTGATAATAAACATTTTCTTACAGTACACTTAAAGTTATATATACTAGAAAAATGTATTCATTAAATAGTATACTCAAAGTGCAATAATACATAAATGTAAGAATATTATAAATAAACTGTATGATGTTAAGTTCACTAAAAGAAAAAAATACAAGTATACTTGAAGGACAAACGAGTAGTTTGAAGTGTAGTTTAAAAGAATTAAAGAGAGAGGTTTTTGGATTTTTCGACTTACAGAACACAAAGAGTAAGGGTAAACGGAACCCTGTCTGCCCAAGTTTGTTTCTCTCCCCGGCTACCCACAAGGCTGTGTGCTCTCACCTCTACTGTTTATTCTCCACGCAAATATGTGTCAGAGTAAGTATGAAAATAGGACAATTTTAAAGTATGCAGATGACACTATCATTGTCAGTAAGCTTAAGGGAAATTAGACCAGTCATGGCCCGATTATAAAGTGGTGTTAGAAGTGTTTTCTCCAATTAAACTAATCTAAGACAAGATATGATTATTGACTTCAGAAAACAAGCTCAACCACGTGAAGTTCGATCTATTAAAGGTCAGAAAATAGAACCTGTGCAAGCCTACAAATACAGTATCTTGGAACTATCATTGATTCAAAATTTAACTTTGAAGAACTGTGTAAATAGGGCTACCAGCGTCTGTTTTGTTTAAGGAAATTGGCCCATTTCCACATTGACCATTATGACTTTATTTTATCTAGCTTATATTGTGTCGCCTTTAACATTTTCTCTTGTATCCTGGTTTGGAAGCAGGTCTGTTAAATTGTCAAATATTCTATTAAAATGAACGGGGAGTCACAGTTTAGACCTGTATATCAGATAAACAGTTACGGTTACAGCAGATGGCTTATTCAATTTTAAATGATGACTCTCGTCCTTCTAACTAGAAATTTCAACTTTTGCCATCTTAACGTAGATTTGTAGTTCCATACTATAGAACAAATCGGTATAAAAACAGTTTGTGTCAGTTGAATAAGGACAGGTTTTAGGAAATGATTGGTCTTATTTTTATTAAACAAACTTATTTAGCAATTTTATGATGTTTATTTATAGTTTTTAGTCCAAGCAGTTTTTTAGTAATGCTGGGAACATTTTAATCATATCATACAATGTTTGTCATATCTGTATATGTAAACTCACAACACTGCAAATCAAATCAACATTCGGTTACAAATTAAGTAGACCTGACTTGACCTATGCTACAACTATTAAACCAGTAAACTTACAGCATACCTTTAAGTTCAAATGTCGTAAAGTTGCAGTATAAAAGAAAAATAGTTGATACCTACTAAAAGTTTAATAGTTGCACATAGATGTTTATAAAATGTAAATGAGGGCCAATTTAGTCTCAAGTGGTGAAATAATACACTTTAATGTAGGCCTATACTATTGTCAGAGCTGAGAACCTGTTCCAACACATGGCACAAATGTGCCGCCGGTCCGATCTCGCACCCCTCACTCCATCCTGCACTTTCCTGTCACATCTATCTCACATATATTTTGAAGTATACAATATCAATGTACTAGTAGTATACTCACTGTTCTTAAATTACATTTTTTCAGCAGAGGCTGTACAGCTGAGGAAGTTTTACCTCCCAAAGGAGCTGCTCTTACAGTTCTACTCAGCTGTCAATCCGTCCTCTGCACTTCCATGACAGTTCGACTCAGCTGCAAAAACTGACCTCTGAAGACTATAACAGATAATCCGAACTGCTGAGCGAATCACTGGCACAACCCTCCCCAATCTAGAAGAACTCTACTCATCCAGAGGCTCTAAAAGAACTCGCAAAACCACTCTGGACCCCTCACATCCCTCACACTTTCTCTTTGAACTGCTGCCATCTGGTCGGCGCTACAGAGCACTGAGCACCAAAACAGACAGACAGGAAATGTTTCTTCCCTCAGGCCATCTCATGAACAGTTAAATGTTGTACTGTGCAATAAAAACATGTGCAAAATACAACCATATACTCTACATATTAAACATATGTTGTTGATATAATATTCAGCTATCCACATTCCCCTGCATAACTTGTATATAGTACAGTATCATTTGTATATAGCACATATGGGACCTATTGTCCTTTTGTCTAATAGTGTCCTTTTTGTCAAATGTGTACTGTCTCTCAAATATTTATTTCAGTACATTTTGTTACCTGTGCCTTGTCACTTTTTTAACCTGTGTGTGCACAGGAAGACAAATTCCTTGTGGGTCCAAGCACAGTTGGCAATAAAGCTCTTTCTGATTCTGATTTTTGCGCTTTATTTGACAGGACAGTAGAATTTTTTCACTTTACAATAAGATGCTATTGGTTAACAGCAGTATGCATTAGCTAACATTAGCTAATAAATCCTTGTTAATATTAATTCATGTCAATACAGACATGACACAACGTCTGATTCGAAAAACGTTTTAGTAAATGATGAAATTGACATGAACTCGGATTATTAAATGTAGATAGAATATTGTTCAATGTTAGTTGATGTTAGGTGATGCATTTCTGTCCTGTCAAAGTCTTACAAGCCCAAAAATGTAACTTAAGAACAGGGAGTACTCGTACCACAAGTACTTTGATATTGTATTTTTAAAAATACATGTGAGCTTTAAGGGTATTTAAAAATATGAACTCGAATTATACTTTTTTGACCTGTCGATTTTTGAGAATATCTATATCTTTTGATTCTGTGGATAAAAAGTAAAATTTTAGATTGGGGTGAATAAATATGGGAGAAGTTATATTTATAGTTGAATTCATTAATTAAACTAGCGAAGTCATTAGACTTTTAAAAAATGATTAAAGTGCTCTAGAAACCAGCCTTCAAGTGCACACCAGGTGACTAACAGCCCCCTTTACAATTACCCCGTGTGAAGTTATGATGTCATTAAAATAAAGGTCATAACCGTAGGCAGAGAAGGGAGCTCGTCACTCTATCCTGACTAAAGTTGGGCCGTTTATTTGGCGAGGAGGGAGGGCAACAGAGAGCTGTGTGTTGTGAGAGCTGTCTGGTGAGACACGCACAGTGAGACAGATGCACAGAGCAAACAACAGCTTTTACCACGAGGGACCGGGTCACCAGGCAGGAGCGGGGACCTGACAATTAGCTGAACCAGAAAACAGACGCAAACACACACAGAATGATACAAGAAAGGGATGTTCTTCTGTAAGAAAAATGTAAACGGGAAAATAAAACACACTTGTGCACATGCACACTAACATACACACACACACACACGCTTACACGATTTCAAAAGGCTCACTCTTCACATATGTACATGTGATGACAAACACAGACTCCCCGCTGACTGTGATGCTTGACAACGGCACAAAGCTCGATCCCAACAGACCTCCATCTGCATGTAACCTGCTGCTCTGTGAACTCACTCATTATTTGTGGGGCAGCCCATCGGTTAAAGCTCAGCAGAGCTTCTACATTATAAAATAGTTTTAGGTACATGTCTTTTAGGTTAGCTAGGTATTGTTATTCAGCAAAAGTTATTGATAGGTCAGGTGAGGTCGCTTTGTTAGTATTTTAGTGCACATGTGGGTGTCTGGTGCTCACTAGTGAAACACAGTGACACAAAATGATTTTATCATTTAATCATGTTGATCAAAAATTTGCATGACTTTCTTTCGTCTGCAGAACACAAAAGAAGATATTTGAAAGGACGTCGGTAATCAAACAACATTAGACCCCATAGATTCCATATGGACACAAAACCACTCATTTCTCAAGGTCTCTTCTTTTGTTTTCCATAGAATAACGAGTCATAAAGAGATTCGCAATGACATAAGGGTGAATAAATGATGACAGAATTTTTATTTTTGGGGGATCTCTTTAAAGTAGGCCCACATCAACCAATCAGAAAAGATCAGGCAGAAATAGCTTCAGAAATAACCAACAACTCCACAGCATCCCAGCACCTAAATATAAACTTTGGCTAACAGTAGCCTTGACTGCCCGAAACACAGTGACATGTGAAAGTTTTGCATTAAATGAATGTATTGCTTGCTTTCACCTGTGGGGAGATCGGGGTCAGAACAAATCTGGGCCAAGGACAAATCTATTGTTCTAAAAGTGGGAACATACACATGCTTTTTTCCTCCTTCAGAGGACACTGTGTAAATCCACACAGCAGCTGACAGACTGTCATTCTACTTGTTATTTCTGAATATAGGACCAGCTAGATTAAGTATTCTGAGAAATATTCTATGTGTTTCTGGGTGGTTACCTAGTCAACCAAATTAAAAAAGCCTTCAAAGGGATAGTTCACCCAAAAATGTAAATTCTGTCATCATTTACTCACCGTCGGGTTGTTACAAGTCTTTATAAAAGTCTTTGTTCTGATGAACAAAGAGAAAGATATTTGGGGGGAATGCTTATAACCAAACAGTTCTTTGACCCCATAGTAGGAAAAAATCCTTTGTTCTGTTGAACACAAAAGAAGATATTTTGAAGAATGCAGGACAGCAAACAATTCCGGGGCACTTTTGACTACGATTGTCATTTTTACTAGTATGGTTTCTGAACTGTTTGGTTACAAGCGTTCATCCAAATATACGCATAACGGTTAGGGACAGAAAGTAAATAAAGCTTTAGAATTGGAGCTTTCAAAAACCATTTAATGCTTTTATGCACTATAGCTTTAGTTTTGCAATTACTTTCAATTCACCAACAAAACAAAGGTTTCTGGCAGGTGAACAGCTTTAAAGCATTAGTCAGCGCACATGTAAATGTCATGAAATAGGGAATTCTTAGGTCAGTTGCAGTTTACGTATCCTACTGAATCTAGGTCTCTCTCTTTCCATTTCTGTAAGGTCTCATGTTGAAAAATGATTGCATGGCTTTGCTCTCCAGCCCCTAAGCTAATCTTCAAGGGAAGTGTCGCATATGTGACACAAGCTTACGTTTTTTTTTTATCAAAACCAGACCATCTCTCCCCATCTTTGTCAGTCTGTGTATGTCTGTATTTATTATACACACACACACACACACACACACACACACACACACACACACACTCACTCATGCTGTGGATTGATGTGGTTGCCAGGGATTTCTGTTAATCTTTGAGGGCTGGCAAGACAGAATTTATGATGTGGTGACTAGCAGTTTCACTACATAAACATTCACATGAAAAGTGCAAGATGATTTAATGAGATTCTATAGCTCAATTGGTAGAACAACACCAAGGTCACAGGTTTTGATTCAAAGGAAACATACATTTATAGGACCGTGAATGCACTGTAAATTGCTTGAGGTAAAAGCGTCAAGTATGCGAATATAAAAATATTTATGCTAAACACAGATACACGCAAAAATGTATGTACACTACCTACCTGCATTTTCTAACATGATTTTAACAGCATGCAGGATCTAATCCCTCCTTCTCACCACCCGCATGCACGAACACACACATTTCCCCAGAAGACATGGTCCAGTGTGGGGGGCAGATCATCACAGAGGCCACAAAATGACGTCCACGAGAGGTCTGGAGGCTTCAGAGCGAAACTCAAAAGTAACCACAGAAACAGAGGAGGGCTGAGGAGACTTTTTTCAAGAGAAACATTGACGGTCAACTAATCAGATCACTGGTAATGAATAAGATGATTGATGAACGCTTGTTAGAAATCAGACGAATATAATAAGCGGTGTCTATTAGTATTAAATTATGGTTCTCTTGACAAATTAAAAAAAAAAAAAAAATCTTCTCAAGAAGCTTTCATGGCATTTCCAAAGCCTAAGTAACATTATATAAGGATGTGCTACGAAAATTTTTGATTTTTTTTGTCACATTCATAACGCATGATTTTTTCTCTTACTTTCTATTTGGGGTTTATGAAAATACAAAAAATGTATATATATTGTGAATCAGGGGCACTGTGGCATCCACTCAAAAAACTAAAGTTTTAATATATTTAAGGTAGGAAATTTACAAAATATCTTCATGAAACATGATCTTTAATTAATATCCCAATGATTTTTGGCATAAAAGAAAAATCAATAATTTTGAATTTTTTGTTTTAAGCATTTTATCCATGTTGCACGAAAGCAAGGGTGAGAGAGTATTATCATGTGTATGTATCTGGCAGGAATGATGTCATTGATAGAATATTATATGTGTCACCTTTTCTTGCCCCAACCCACAAATAGAAGCAAGGGAAAGCGCAAAGCTCCGGGCCACTTCTGATTGAGGTGATGCAGTCTGAGTTGTGGTAATTGTCCAGCGCCCCTGCAGCGCCCTCACACCGGCCCCCATGACGGAGCAGAGAAACACACGCTCTTCCCTCCATCCAAATGACATTTGTTCCTCCCGAGAAGGCGACCGGAGACTCTCACACATACAAGGTAATTAGTCACTGCTGCTCACAGGTGCGCTAGTGTACCTCGCTCACCCAGCACAACCTGTTCTTTTCTTTCCACTTCCAAGTTCTACTGTCTAGCTAGCGTAAAAGGAAAGGGTGCAATGATCAAATTATAATGAAAAATGCAGGAAGTCAATGATTCTAGACGCCTTCTGACAGAAACAATTAGCCTTATGCTATTAGCTTCCTAGCCTATTGTCCATTGATTGCCCTTGGGTCTGTTCATTTGTGGGCCAGCCCATGGGCACCTGTCTGCAACTTGATGCAATAACAACCTCAGTATGTGTTCTCCTGAGAAAATCTCACTTCAGGTTTACAAACACCACTGCTTCCTTTACAGCCTCTCTGTCCTCTCAACAGCTATAGCGGTAATGTAAACGTACTCACATGGTATTAAACAATCTTTCCGGAGCACACGGGGGGCAAACCATGTATGGTTTGGAAGAGGGTGATGTGAGGATTGTGTTATTTCTTAAGACAGAAACAAATGTTTTATTGATCACTGAATGGAAATTGTGTACCTAGACAGAACCTGGAAAGTAAGAGCAGCACATGCATAATGCACAATCATCAGAATGCATTATGTGGTTATGCTGTTGGGTCTATAAATGGGTCCTGCTATTGTTTTTCTATTGGGAGTAACTATTTTTATTGGTGGTCGATGTGCATTCAGTATATAAGGAGGAAATGATGGACATTAACTCTCACATTTGAAAGAACAAAGCGTACCAGAACATCCCTGTGCACAGACAGATATCTAAAGAAAAGAACAGAACCTAATTTAAATCACATTTGAATAGTAATTCTAAGGCTAAATTCAGCTCATACATGAAATATGTGATTTGATATACCCTTTTGAAACAAACATATACGGAAAATATAATACAATATATAACATTTCCATGTAATATGAAATTTAACGTAACACTGGTGGGCTGTCTGACAGAGATTTACTGACGCAGACCTTAGCCCGTGACACACACCAGACTGGACCACCACCGCTGTTGCGCTGCGCCGCATCCCACAGCTATCTACACTGAGCACGTCAAAGCAACTGTTTCAACAATGTATACATTACATTATTTTTTACATATAAATTAAGTTTTTACCAAATTAAATTTAATAAAAAAAATGTATATATAAGATATAATATATATAAAAACATATATACAAGAGAACAGATTTTCTTGGGGTAAGGGTAACTACATTATCACTAGCATATCCAGCATTGACAAACATGGAATATCAAAATGATCTAAGATGTTTTTAAGAAGCATATTCCTAAATATATTACTAACTTAGTCTATGTATGTGATGCAACCGTATAAAATTGCAGGCATCCATAGATCCCGTCAAATCAATGAGAGGGCCTCATTGTACCAGCGTGGATTGGAACAGATACTGTGTCAGCATTTCAGACATTATTGTTCCAGTTTTGACAGCCTCTTAAAAAGAAATTTAAGCATGTTTGCAAGTTTGCTCAGCCATATTATTTCAACGTCTCGGAGGAAACCGAACAGTACCGCATCGAGTACTTTTCCTGTTGTTGCCCGGCACATTTGGACCACAGTGCAATGTAAGCAGAGATTTTACGACTGTCCTGCTAATGCACATATATAGTAGGCTGTAAAAGAACAGCGAATGCTTTTTAAATCAAGTGGATAGCCGAAATCTCAGAGTGTTGTTTTATGTATAATGTATGTGCGGTGATCATTACAATGCAAGAGCGATGAGATCCTTTTTTACTGTTCCCTCTTGAAGTTCTCCTGCTTTTATTTCTACGGGTCATAAATTTATTCTGTCAGTAAAAGTAGTCATGTTTTTCAAAGTGATGTTGGCACCGAACCATGGAAACAGTGGTCATTAATCGTACAATAACAGGCTGCTGACCCTCAGAATTTCAAACCACAATCAAGATTCCAGTAAACAAAAACTCACAATTTAAGGGTGATACGAATATAAGAACTGTAGTTGGAAGGGTAAACATTTTGTTACTGTATAATTTATTTATACAATAGGCCTACATCATGGGTCTTCAGCGTTTTTTCTGTCCAATGTCCTCTTGGTCTGATGGAGAGATAGGGTTTGTTGTTTCAGTACATATTGTGAACTAAGCATACTGTAAAAGTTAGTTTGAGATTCAACAACAAAGGCTAGTCCCCATGCAGACCCCATGAACAGTTTTATCTATTTAATTCAATTCTATAGCGCGTTTCACAATTTTGCATTGTTGTGTATATGCATAGAAACAGAAAGAGATCTATACACATAAAAAAGAGCTATATAAAACATAAAACATCTCTAATGCCTGTATCTGTGAGCAACATAAAAATATGTACTTTATGAACCATTTCAAGGATGTGTGCTTATTATCACAGCCTGTTCTTTAAATGCATGGCGCAGGGCTGAAGTCTGGCAGTAAAAGCTTCAAAGTAGGTACAAACACATTTACATTATGCATTAAAATGTATGTTCTCAGAGGCGGAGAAACTGTAATATTTCCATGGCGATAACATTGTGTTCTTAATTACTTGTCAAAGTTCTAAGTTCTGGTCTTGAAGCATTCAGAGAACTAATGAGTTGTGAGGTTTTATCTTTGGTTGGTTCACTATGACTCAGTCTGTCGGATTCTTTCAGGTATGTGAGTGTTGAGCAGGATCTGTTGTCTGGAGGCCGTTTCCTGACTTGCATTATTAATTTCATAGATTCACAGTCGACTTGATGTGTTACTCTTGCCCCGTCTGGAACCTTGAATGACAGCAGCATTTGGCTAGTGTGTGTATGTGATGTGTTAAATAAAAGGTGATCTGCCATCTCCAATGACGAACAATGTTGCTCATTTAATTGCATTTGAATATCATTTTAGGAAGTTGAATATGAAGAGTTATTTTGCAAATCTAGTGTTTCATTGTGCATTCAAGTTAATATCAATCAAATTGCAGTTGGGTTGTTTTGGTTTTGTTAAGTTATAATAACAAAATAACAGCTAACTAAAGGACAATAAAAGATGATTACAAAACATGGTTTTGTAATATAGAGTGAAAACTGATCTGACAGGCACATAATGCTATTCCGAGACTTATCTCAGAGACGCCTTCAGATGGCCAGGCCAATATGGCCTTTATAAGAGGAACATTCTGGAACTCGACAAACAATCACTTTATTTGAAAGCTGAACCTGAGGTGTGGCCACCCACTGCGAGTTTGTGGTCTCCCCCTTCCTATGATTTCTATAAAACCAGCCTGCGGAGCAGAGACAAAAAGAACCTTTAATGAAGGCAGAGGAGAAGAGTCCCGAAACCGTGGGAGATAAACATCTCGCTTAGAGGGGTGAAGCATTAAAGATGGAAATAATGATGCCAGAGAGGAAGAGAGTGTTCTCTGTATCGAGAGAAAAACAGATAAAAGAAAAATCCAAAGAAATGAAAAACAAAACTGTGATCGCAGCTGACGAAAGATTCTGCTGAGAGACACAGAGAATGCAAAAAACGTGACACATTTATAGAAAGGGCCGAATCAGACGTGCTCACTAACAAGGCTGGGGGTTTGAGGAGCTCCTGGGTGTCTCAAAGGAGGAAGAGGAGAACGGGAGACAAACTCACCCCCCTCGGGGTGCGACATCACAGAGTACAGCTTTCCACACCCCCCAGGTCTGTAAGTACAGATGCAGAAACGCAAATGCGGCGAGCTGGAGGGAGGGAGGCTGTGTGTGTGCGCTCAGAGATTTTACCCGGCAGGAGGTCTTCATTTAAAATCTCAGCCCCTTCCCTTCACACTGCATTACCGCTCATATGGGTGAGGTAGATAATAAGACTCCGACGTAATCCATAATCCGACTGATACCTCAGCCAAAGTGAAGCAAGGTGTAGACAGACCTGTGCAGACAGGCATCTTAATCCTTTCGGAGGAAAAACGCAAATGCGTTCTTATTTTAGGTCTTTGCGAACCTTTAGAATCACTTACAGGGACACTTAAAGTCCAAGTGAAATAAAAAATGACAATACCTATATTTTCATGAAATTTAGCAGCGTTTATTGTAATGCCTCAATGTGAGTCATTCTCTTTTTATAAATCGTGTGGCCTCATAATACATTTATGCATTTGGCAGACGCTTTTATCCAAAGCAACTTACATTGCAATATCCTATACATTTATATATGGGTATGTGCAATCCCCTGGAATCAAACCCACAATCTTGCGTTGTTAATGCTATGCTCTTACCACTGTGCTACATTATCTTATCTAATCTTTTTGTAAAATCTGAAAATGCAGTTCTGTCCTATAATGACTATCCATCCGCCCATAGATGACATACGTTGAAAAGCATCTGTAAACTCCTCCCCTTCACCTGTCAGTCTGCTGCCAGTTCTATTTCAAAATGCAACGTCTGTTTTTAAACATACAATCAAATCGCATAGGAAGACCAAAGCCACGCCCACTATTTTTCTCATCCAAAAATCCATTTCACTTGTCAAAATACGGAAGTAAAAATGATCTCAACTTCCGGTTCACGGTAGGGCTGAGCGAAAATATCGATACATGAAACTATCGCAATGCTTTTTTTTCAATAGTGTATTGATAGTTAAACCGCTACTATCGATAACTTTTTTTAGATCATGTCATATACAGACGTCCAAAAGTAAGTCTAAGCGAGCATGGTGAAAATTTTAAGACCGCTTCGAGCTCTCAGAGCTGATGTGTGGTTCTCCTTTGGTTTTGAAAATAAGTCGTGGAGTGGTGTTAATTTTGTCAGCTATATTTTATTTTAGTGTTTAGTCCCACGACGAATACACTTTTTAGTTTTGATTTGGTCAGCCTTGTCCTTTTTTTCTTTAATCCAGTTAAGTCAACTAAATATCTATGCATTTTCGTTTCGTTTTAGTCAAACTTAGTCACATTTTCGTGATGCTGTATAATAGTCAAAAAGTTATAGTCACGGTGATTGTTTTTGTTTGAGAAGTTATTTGAGAAATTTGTTTTTATATTTCATTATAATTATCTATTTTTCCAAAAAGCAAAAAACAAAAGAATGTCAAATCATGTGCATAGTTTATTCAACTTCATAGTTTCAAGTATTTCCACAGAAGTCTGATAAGTGGCCTACAAGGCCATCCAACAAAGACATCCAACCTCCTGATGCCTGCATCAGGTTTTGGGTAAGTTTTTATAGCGACATTTTAGTCTCATCATTTTTTGTCAACGATATTGAGTGCTGATAAAGTTTTAGTAGCCGTTTAATGGCCTTACTTTTCGTCTCATCTTTGTCCTGGGAAAATAGTAGTTGATATATATTTTTCGTCGTTATTTTCGTTAACGAAATTACTCCATGTGTTAAGTAAAAAAATGTATACTAAAAAGACAAAGATATTTATTGTGCTTTCACGGATGTGACACCATCGCATTTGCAGCACTAATGAACCAGGGGTTTTATACTGCCCATGTTGATTGTTTTAACTGTAATGCACCACCACAGCCGAGTTACCCATCTTATTCCCCTGTGCTACCCACTTGAGGGTAGCTATCCACAGTTTGGGAACCCAAACCTCTGATCTAAAGGTCCTTGCATCGCACATCATGGCCACTCTGCAGAGGTAAGGGAGGTTTTTACACTATTCCTTAATGAAAACCCCAGGTGGTGCACAGCATGTTGTATTTCTAACTCTAATTTTTACATTTTCTATTTAAAGTATTGCAATATATCGCAAATGTGTATCATATCGAAATACATAGCAATATATTGTATTGTGACCCATCTATGGTGATGTATATCGTATCAGGAGGCACTTGCCAATACAAAGCCCTAGTTCATGGGGACTTTAAATGTGCTTATATGAAGGGGATGAAGCCTAAATTGCTGTGGAGATAGCTTGGAAGAGACATAAGGACTTTAAAACCACATTCGCAAATTGGAATTAAATACATTATTTTTTAAAATCATAAATTGTTTACATGAAATGATTATGCATGTTTCATGACTCTCAATGCTGACATAAAAAAGAATCTAATCAAAATATTTGCTGATTTAGTCGTACTATAAAACATCAGCTGCACCTCTGAATAAGAACAGCCCCCAAAAATCTCATGATTTATTTAAAGCACATAAAGTGCAAAAAACATCAGAAAAATTCCAAGCGTACTTTCAGCATAGCACAGAATTAATATCGTCAGCGTGGGTAATGTAACGTTCAACAGTAAATGTGTGCTATGCATTTGGAGATTAACAGAAGTAGCTACGTTCTGCCCATCTATTTGTGCCCTGTGTGTTTGTGTGCCAGCACTCTGTAAGTTATTCATGATTTGGGGATTTTCTGGGGCAAATACATTCCAAAGCCCTCTTACAGTAAACAGCGGGCTGGAAATGAAACCGGCTATTTTGAACATGGCATGTGAGGAGGAAGCAAGTGAATGTATTTGGATGAGAGAAGTCAATGAAACACAAATCAAACAATACGGGGAAACGAGAGGGAAGCAAGGAGGTTACAAAGAGAGAGAGAGGGAGAGAGAAACATACTGTAGATGAAGGGAGGGAGGAATTTCCCTGAGGGGCGACGTGTCTCTTTCTCTGTCTCTCTCTCTCTCTCTCTCTCTCTCACTGTGTTGTTCATTCACTTGCTCACTCACACACGCACACACCGTTTGCACATGTTCGAACGCCAGACACTTTCTTTTAGAAATTCACTTTCACACACATGCATACAGCCACTCGCATTTATTCTGCAACCTGAACATTTTCCTGCATCTGGACATAAAAACTACGCCGCCTCAACTTTGAAGCTGCCGTTGCAAAGAAGTGAAAGAGAGAGACTGAATCAAGCACAAAAGGTTGCAGATGTGCTAAAAGGATCAGAAGGATCTTTTAGGGCAGAATGAAATTCATCCAAAACATCATGAGGAAGAGCTTCGACGCACTTCGAGACTGATCAAAAGCTCAGGTGAGATCTATTCCCTGTTTCGCTTTCCTGTCACAGTTTGACTTGGTTCTGTTTTGTCTCTGGTTGGATGTTTGGTCTGGGGATCAGCATGTCTTAGGTCAGGTGTAAATGTTTTGTCCTATATTGTGAAAAGCGAGAATATAAATCAGCTTGAACTTTGAAACTCTGCTTAAGCTAGAATATAAAAACTCTAAGAATTTGTTTGTCATCATGTCAGATTTAACAAGAGGCTTGCAAAAAGCCATTTGGACTTGAAAAAAGCAGCAGAGTACAACAGATCTGAGATGATCCAGTCTTTTAGAGATGCTGTTTTGTTCTTAGAAGCAGATACTTCCTTCTGTTCTGAGAGTATATTCGAATCTGTAAAACTAAGATCGCAACAATACCAGACATTTCTTTACTGCCGACAAAAAAAAGAGATGGAGGGTTTTCACATCCGTTCATTATTTTATCTCTCATTTAATTGGCTTTCTTCAGATTGTGTTGTAAAATTACTTTATCACATTTTGACAGATCCAACTCATCTTGCAAAAAACACATGTCTTTGTAAACCTGCAGTATAGCTAAACTCTTAAAAATAAGGGCGCTAAAAAGCTTCGATGCAATACGAAAAAATGTTGGTTCCCCAAAGGACATTTCAGTTAAAGAACCAATTCTTGTTAACTATTTAATAGTCTGTGGAACGTTTTTCCTAAAGTAAAGTTTCTGTGGATATTATAGCTTCCTCACAGAACTACAGCCCAAAAAAGAACCTTTTAAGATCTTTATTTTTTATAGTGTAATGTGAATATAAAATATAAATCCCACATTCAACAGTGCAGTTAAAACAGAGGATTTAATCCCTGTTTCATTAAATAACGAACACATGAATTACATTAAATTTCAAATTTTGTTCCATGAGATAAGAAGTTAATTACTGTAATGTGTGTGTGTGTGTGTAAGAGAGAGAGAGAGAGAGAGAGAGAGAGAGAGGTTGCTGTAAGGCTGTGGGGCCATGGGAGTTGAAGATTAATGAGCGGGGGAGTGAGTTAGCAAGACTAATGTTGTGTACCTCAAACTTGTAAGCAAAATCGACTGTATCAAATCATACATGCAACTTAATAAATCAAGCGACTTCATACTTAATATGTTCCTTTAATTGATCAATTCAGATATAATGGGTGAAACATAAGAAACATTCAGAATGCAATGACAAAACTCTTGCTTCACCAGTTTGGTCAGTGCCAGTGGCATGTTTTCATCACTTTAAATTGAAAACAGGATGGGATGTGGAGCATTTCAAATGCTATGTGTGAATCCAGATAGCGACCCACGATAAGGTGAACCTGCGCTGGACGGGGCCCTGCGTGTATTTAAAGGCGATGATATCTCTTAATACCAGATTTAAAAAAAAATATTGTGATCTGTTTGAAAGAGAATATTTAAATATTTTTGTGAACACCAGGCGACAGGATTTATTGACCTGTTCCTACTTCTGAACCATTGGTTGAGCCTAGAACAACATTCCTGTCAAACAAAGAACAGTCCTGTATAATCAGACGGATAATAGTTTTTAACTTTGACTTTAAAATCTGATCTTTGATACAAATGATGTTCCAGAGCTAAACATGTCCCACTTGGATCTCTGTCACCTTTGTGCGAGCACTTGATGGAAAAATATTGAAGCATTGGTAATAAAGGAAGACGTAAATAATAGATATCATATTTTACGAGAGCAGCTCTACTAAGGGCAATGAGCCATACAGCCAAAGATGAAGACAAATAAAGAGGAAAAAAGTCATACAAAGAAGGAACATATAGCTGAAGACAAACAAAATGATTGAAGAAAATGTATTTCTAGTTCATACCTTCTACAGTCAAAAGCATGACCGAAGAAACTAGGGATGGAAAAATATAACCTTTTGTTATTTTTGAGAGTGCTTTACACCAGGCCAAGTTGGTTTCTACATTTGACTTACAAATTAATTAATCTGATAAATTCTTATACAATGTATTCCCTGCCAACAAAAGACCCCACATACTGTACCCGACAGGTTATTTGACTTCAGTTCATAGATTACCTGAAGAGACATTTATCTATAAGTGAATCACCAAACCATACACTAAGCTCACATTTCTGGTACCACGGTCCCATTAAAAACGTCAGAGTTAGCAAACACCAATACAAACACACTCCCACACAACAGGACTATATAGCTCAGAGAACAAAGTCCAAACCGGACAGCTTGGGAACCCCATTGATTGACAGATGGTACAAATCTGGTGCAGGTTTTCTCAGACAGAATGCTGGACAAGTACACATGTTGTGTCAGACAACTTGTCACGTGGAAGAGTGTCATATTTAATTCCTAGCTTTACAAGCATGCAACAGGAACTGGAAATGACATCAGCTTGGTTCATCTGTCTTTAGTTTGCGTCACCTGATTTGACCGGAAAATTCTCAGGAACACACCTGTTATTAAGTCTTAGGTGATCTGATCACAAATGATCGGGACAGATTGCTACTTACATCTTGCGGTGACAAGCTTCTCTTGTGACCATTTGGCATACACTACTGTGGAAAAGTCAAAAAGGAAAAGAAAGACAGGAGGCAAGTATGAAAGAAAGCAAGCAAGATTGTGTAGCTTTAAAGGAAAAGAAAGAAAGAAAGTAGGAAAGAAAGAATAAGAAAAAAGAATGCAAGCAAAAAATTGTGTGAAAAAATAAATATATGAATGAGAAATAAAGTAAGAACAAGATAGAAAGAAAGAAAACTAGAGACAAAAAAGAAAGTGAGAACAAATAAACGTATGTATGAGAAAGAAAGAACACTAGAAACAAAAAGGAAAGTGAGGACAAAAATGTAAGGAAGGAAAGAAAAAACAGAAAGAACAAGAATGAAAGGAAAAATAATGCAAGCGAAAAGCAAGAAAGAACAAATTACTGAATGAACAAATAAACTAATGAACGGTAAAACAAAAAATAAGAACTAGAAAACAAGAGACCAAGAATAAAAGCTAATACCAAAGAATGAACGAACAAACAAACAAATTAGAAAACAAGAGAGAAAGGGAAAGAAAGACTGTTCACCGCCAGGACCCCCGCTATGAGTTTAATGTACCATCTCCTCTTATCTAAAGCTGAAGTGTGCGACTCAGGGCCGTATGTATAAGACATAAGGTCGGCCTTTGTTACACACATCACAGTCACTGTATTCCACTATATCCCACTCTGATATCTGAATAATCCTTACATATTCATGAAAACAATACAGTATCCTTTTAACATTACTTTCTTATTTATCCTAGTATACAAGGTAGGGGTATGCGTTTGCATTAGTGTGTTTATAAGTGAGTGTGCTAGTGCACAGGGGAATTTTGTGCTGGTTCTTGGGTCATTAGTGCAGACAGTTTTAGTCTATTAAGATGACAGAATACTGACCACCCTCAATGCCACACACTCCTCCCCATTGAACCAGAATGCAAGATGCAAAACCTATCAGAGTAAAACATTTGTGTAGCCACACAACACAGCCGCACAGGCAAACAAAATACAACACGTAAGCACGAAATGCGGCTCAGCACAAAATCACACGGTGAAGCACAAGATCGCATAGCTCATTAGCATAGATACAAGCACATCCAAATGGAAAATGAGGCTGCTTTTTCATAGCTTAACTGTGAGTTTTGCTAGCCGATTTTTCGTTGGGTTTTGGCATATCAACGTTGTATGAAATGTTTTTCCTTCACCCAAAAATATAAATCCAGGCATTATTTATTCACCCTCAAATCATTTAATACCTTTTCTCTTTAGGCAATGTCTCAGTAGTCTTGTGTGCACACAATAGAAGTCAATCAGGGCAATGATGTTTGGTATCTTCCTTTGTGTTCTGCAGAAGAAATAAAAGTTTTAAATGACATTACAATGACTTAATGATTTTCGTTCTTGGGTGAAACCATCCCTTTAATAGAGGAAAAAGCGAATGGAGCTATAAAACCTGTATGGATCACATAGCTAAGATAATTTAATAATGGCCACATTGGATGCTTAAGATAACTACAATAACTCATGAAGTATCTAAAAGAAACAACCGAGATAAATACATTTCATTTACGATTTTTGTTACTTATGAGATGAACGCATCAAGACCATGCTGGATGCTGTACAGAATTATGCCCCAGATAATCCCTCTTCAACACAACAGAGTATAGCTTTATATTCCCCTATGAAATACCAACACAAACCCACAATACGCAAAACGGATACAGAACCGGTTCTCCAAACAACGTCTTCCTCAGCCCACTCCCAAAAGTCCTACAAAGTACAGCACTGCCTAACATAACACAGCAGGGTCCAACAGATCTCTCTTCTTCTCCACACAGACACATACCACAACACCACTATTCCTTCACAATATAAAATAACAAAAACACAGGCCAGTGATGCAGAAAAATCCTTCTATTGCACAACGCCTCACTCACTGAAAGCATAAGCGAAAGATATAGCTGTGCGCTCTGGGCCCTTTCAGAGCGTGAGCGGCTGGAGCTTTGCAGAGATGTTTTTCACTGTTGTTTCAATGTGAGGGGATTTAAAGACGAATCAAAAGCAACAACCTGGCGTGCAAAGCCAGCCACAAGAGAAGACAAAGAGCATAACCAAAGACATTACTTCTGAGATTTCAGTGTGGCTCAGAGACCTTGCGCTAGCACCCGGCCGAACGCGCAGAGCAAACCACCTGCTCAGAGACTGACAGCTCCATTCATCTGGCCCTTTAAACAACGCTTTCTTTCCATGACTTGCCAAATGCAAGACAAATCTGGAAAAACACTTTTTTTGGCATCAGGGTTCATTCTCACACTCTCTGTGTTTGTTTCGTAGAAACATTCTCTCCATCTATCCGGCCAATCTAGGATTGGTCCGACTGAAATTAATGAGCTGTGAGAATCATTCTTGGTTTAGGACTATTATAGCTTCAAGATCTCATACAATGCCATGTTAAACTCTATAGGCAATAATTCATACTTGTGTCATTCAAAATTTGCATAACTTTCTTTTCCGTAAAATGCAACAAAATGTTTAGCATTTCAGCTTTGAATATGGCATTTTGGCAAATGGACTGCACCCTTAAAAATAAATGTGCTTAAAATAAAGATCTTCACAGCGATGCCTTCAGCCAAATATCGAAAATAAATAATAATGTATATTATAAATATAAATGAAAGGTATACAGTATTTGTCAACTACACACCTCCAGAAATTGCAAGTGAGATTAAAGAGTTTTTATGATTGCTTTAAGACATCTACAAATGGCTAAAATTCCCTTTTAGAAGAAAGCAATCTGGGTCTAGATTGGATGGGAATAAGAAAATGATTTCAGAATTATTTTTTGTTGAAAAGTTCATGGGTCTTGTTTTATTTAGAAGATCTACATCTCTCTCATTTAGCTGTAGTTTAATCTCTCTGTATCTAACCCTTTACTTGGGGGAAAAGCTAATAAACTGACGTTACATTTAAGTATAACTACTGCACCTACTCTACAGAGTTGAAATAATATGGCTTCTGAAGTGACATTGCATGTAATTTTGGATGTATTTGAAACATTCTGGTTTATTGTTAATATGCTAGATACATATGATGGGTTTTTTCAACCCATGGTTGGGTCAAAAAAGGTGAACCTTTTATATAAATGTAGAATGTATTCATATTTGACCCAAGTTACAACAGCCTTTTGGGATGAAACAACCTAGCCAAGGTTAATCAATAATCCAACAGCCTTTTGAGACCCAACCATTGGTGATACAGTATACAGTATGTTTCGATCATTGTTAAAGGCACTGTGTTGTATACAATAGGAAAATATTCAATCAATAGTATGTCATATCAGACCTCTAGACCGACCCTGCAGTAGCTGTCAGGCCTTCATGCTCGCTGGTGAAGTTTCGTTGAATTGAGTAACCTCAGTCTGTCCACCCCATCCTACAGAAAGACAGCATACCATTGACATGACCACTGACTCTAAATGTTTAATCCTCCTTCCCTCCAAAACAATATCAATACTGTCCACAGAGAGAGAGAGAGAGAGAGAGAGAGAGGGAGGAAAAACTGACAAATAGTCTTTTCCCTGTGGTAAAAGAGCTAAAAAACTATGTTGCCATGAGCTACTAACCCGATCTCTGCCCCCCGTGGCACAGTCCAGATTGTTAATCACTTAATGATTTGCTTGTCATAACGAATAAGAAAATGGCGTTTTGATAGCTTCAAAGTGTTCGGGGGACAATAATGATTATAGGTAACACTGTCCGTAGCCGATTATTCCATTAGGGAAATTTTCGGACCCCTAAATGCAAAAGTTAAAATGCAAACATGTTATAGAAAAATGAAAGGGATAAAAAATAAGAAAATTAGAACAATTTTTTGTATATTTTTTGTTATGTTGAACACTAAATTTGATATTTGAAGAATTTAGGAAAGCAAACAGTTCTGGCGGCACCTTTGGGAAACATTAAACATTTTCCTAATATAGTATTCGATGTCCCGGAACTGAAAATTCCAGTCATTCTTTCAAATATTCTCTTCTGTGTTCAACAGAACAAACTAAACATTTTTAAGGGTGAGTAAATGATGACAGAATTTTCATTTTGGGGAGAACTATCCTTTTAACATTGTGTCTCTCTAAGTTTTGTTTTCTGCTCATTTCAATGTGCATGGATGTGCTATAATACAAATATTGTGTTTTTTTACTTTGCCTCCAGAGCACATTCATCAGTACCATCACAGACAATATGAAAAATCCCCACCAAAGCAATTGATTTAACATGAAAGGTTACATTTTTTTGAGATTTGAAGTAGTCAAAAGTGTCATGAATTGGAAAATCACTCATGTATAATAATAGTTGTAATTGCATTATATATCATTTCTGTCGAAAGCCTTCGAGCTATCAAAACACAATTAATACTGCTGAGAGCGAGAAACAGAGAAATAGCTGGAAAGCAATTTAGCTGCCACAGGAATTCTTCTGTGATAATACACAATCTATAAGTATATCTGAATCCATTCGTCCATATAACCCTCGAGTACACCGTGGCGTCAAAACCAGACCAAACTAATTTGCATGCCGGGTTTATCCCAATAATGTTACCATGCTCTCCATGCCAACAACCTCTTTAATTAGAGCAAAGCCCCCATAATGGCCCCCACCCAAAACACACGGACCCCTCCCCGCCCCATCATGACACACTCGCACACACTCCTCATTATGAATTTGAGGAACATGCAGACCAAAGGGGGCTGTGGAGTGTGTTATTTGGTTGACCCAGATCAAAGTGCAAATGAGAGAGAGAGAGGGAGGGGATGGAAGTGAGAAAGAGTGAGAGACTAGTGGGGTGGTTCATGAAGAAACTAATTTGAGGCTCAGCAGGGCGTCTGTGTGCTAAAAACTGAGCGCATTTACTGTAGGTCAGCATCTATTGGCCAGATTGAAGGAGATCTTACACAAGCACAGAGAGAGATTTTTTTCTCTATTTCTTTCAATATGAAAACGGAGACAATCAGATGTTCTCGGAGGCTGTTAAATCCTCTCATTCATTCTCCATTTGCATTCACATACGAGGAAGACACGGCAGTTGTTGCTGGACATCCCTTTAGAAAATTCAGCCGTTGAGTCACCTGATAGGAAACAAATGAGACTTTTTTGCCACTTGTAACACGTTCACGTCTAGTTATAATATATAATTAGATCAAATATCTAATAAAGAGGAATCCATAAATATACAATAGTAGGGCTTTATTCAGGTTCTGTTGACAATCTGTGAAAAATTTAAACCGGCAGGAAAGAAGACCACTAGAATATCCCATTTAATCTTTCAGAAGATATTTAAACAACGACACAAAATGTGCAAAGATTGACCAAATCCGCACATCTGCTTTCACAAGCCAGAGCTTTCAATGTGAATCCAAATGCTTCTTATAACATTCCTCCAAGATAAATAATTTGAGCCATGTGAATTTAAGCTCAGTTCTCTTTCCCAACATGTCTGCTTTTATTAGAAAAAGGTGAGGCAAAGCAGCCTCCAAACATCTTTTTCTTCTCTGGAAACAAATGTAGGCTTTCGGCTAAGTGCAAGTACATGAGCACCAACACATTGAGCTTTGGTGCTTATGTGACCAACATGAGTTTCCTCACTTTCTGTTCATTTCCTGTTCTTTTTCCTTCAAGGGCTTGCTCAACTATGTTTAAGTAGCATACTACATAGACTAGTCTGCAGGTCAATACTTGAAGAAAATGAAATACAATAGACTGGTGCAGAGATGACTGCATCACATTTTGCAAACGAACGACGTCTTTTGGAGCCATCACAATAAGGAAAAAAAATCGCTCGAACCTTCTCTGGTTCGGTTCCACATTTGCTACAAGATCAGCAGATTCTGTCGCCATATTTAAGAATCGTCTGAAAACACATCTATTCCGTCTGCACCTGAGTGATCTTTCTGATTTCCATATCTTTTCAACATTATCAAAAAAAAATATGCATGCTTATTTAAGCTTAGATAAACTAAACTTGGCTCTGTACACTGTAGTACGCTTTGTGAGACATGTTTTTATTGCTCTTTTGCTTTTTGTTGTCCTAATTGCTTGACCCAATTGCTTCCATTGTTTACCCAACTTGTAAGTCGCTTTGGATAAAAGTGTCTCCTAAATGACTAAATGTAAATGTTGTAAATGTATGACATATTTTGTATGCAAAACCCAGAAGCGAGGTAGCATTTTAGCACTTCCGGTTCCATCGACCCAAAATCAATGGGTATTTTGAATGGGTTTTTAGTGAAATGCCTAAAATAAGCTTTGTGGTTTTACAAAACCTCTTAATATTTTCAAGTTTTATTCCATGATATAGAATACACCAGTTATAATCCGTGATTGTAATATAATTGTGATTGTTAACGCTCTTTCGGGTCTTAAAAACGGTGGATCCAAATAACAAAGTTGCTTTAACCAGCAACATCCTTTGGGGGGGACGTTAAACGTCGTTGCATATATAAATAGCACAAATTATGCAACATAGGCATATATCTCTAAACACGTGGATGGGTATGGATTCACAGAATAATACTGACCACCAGGGAACACGTTTTTAATAAAGTTGTTGGTGTCTTGGTGGTGGTGATGTTGAGCGAACGTACAGCATGTTTATGGCATCATGTTAGCTTTTTACTTCTGCCGATTCAAAAATAGCAAACGTTGTGTTAATCTGTAAAGATTATCTTGATAGACGAAACCTGTAAGTAACATAAACCTTTGTTAATCAAAGAGCTAATTTTTTGCAATCTTTCAAAAGTCTATAGGAAAATCCATAGGCTTTGGGTGCGACGCCAACTTCCGGGTTGGCCTTCAATCATACATCATCTTTGCGATGCACAATACACTGTATAGCTTCGTTGATTTTAGCTGTTTCTGGAAAGTCCAATGTTGCGAGTGTTGAGGAATGTGTTAAAATACTGTATCTGTGAAGTTGTACAGATATGAGAGAGGGAAGAAAGTGTGCGAATCGACAGACTCAATCTGCAAAAAAGTTCCAGGTGCTTATTTTTCAGACACTTTCAGTACAGATGCGGAATTCGGTTTTAAAGCACTATGTAAAACCAAAGCACTCAATTTTGAGTACCTCTGGTGGTTATCAAAAACGTGGCGTGAACAAAAAGCTTTTGCATCTAAGATACACGAAAGAAAGGTGACAAATGTGCATTCGCCACGCCTGTCGACCCTGAGCTCCATACAATTCAGTGGGATCGTGAAACTGAGATAAAATGCTAATATATGACAGGAAGTTCTTTGATCTCCTTCCCTGTAGGTCCTCTTAACATCTTTCATGAGAGGCCAATGCTCTTGTAGCGCATTCATGTATTCATAGCATCTGTGTGAGCGTGCACACGCGCGTCTGTCTTGCTACGTTTGTGAGTGAGTCTGTCGGGTGCGTTCAGACAGGATTACGGTGTTCTAGTAAGAGAAGCGAGAACAAGTTTGCACAAAGCTCAAGAGCTTGGATGTTAAAACGTGTTAGAAAATCCACAGAGGTTGATGTGTGTGCATGCGTCACTGAGGATCCTTTTGGTTTGCAGTGGCATTCAGGGAAAGAGGATTATATAGCACAGTCTGAGGTGATGTTGGAGAGAGCATATATTAGGGAGACGGTTTTTGTTCTCAGCTAGAGAATATGTGTGTATGTGAGAGAGACAGTGGGAGAGACTGTCTTTGTTTGCTTTAGTTAAAGAACTGAAAGTCTGACTCAGCCGGTAGGTCTGTGAGTCCCCGATAAAGATGAAAAAACACGGAGACACAATACAACCAGGCAAAAAGAGCATTAGAAAGCCATAAAAAATCCAAAGGATGTCTATCAGGTGCCTTTTCTCTAAAAAGGGCACTACAAAGAAAGTAATGCTTACTTCAAAAAAATCTTGGAAAATAACATAATGATCAACAGCAGAAAGATAAAACACAGTGAAAATGACACTAACCACACAAACTGCGGCGGAGAGTTAAAGGGATACCTCACCCAAAAATGAACATTTTGTCATCATTTACTAACCTTTGAGCTGTTAAAAATCTGTATAATTTTCTTTGTTCTGATGAACACTGAGAAAGATATCTGGAAGAATGGATAGATTTTGCCTCCCATTGAAGGAAAAAAATATTTTATTTTGTTGAACACAAAAGTAGATATTTCTTCAGCAAACAGTTCAGGGACACTTTTGACTACCATTGTATTTCCTATTATGGTAGGCAATGGGGGGCAAAATCTGTGTGGTTATAAGCATTCTTCCAAATATCTTTCTCTGTGTTTATCAGAACAAAGTATCCCTTTAATAGAGGCCAATCCCTCTTTTTACCTCCATTTGGCTTCTTAAGTTGTCACAGTGAAATTGGTGGTCAATTCATTTTCACTTGAATACCGCTTTTCTCAATACATCAAAGTTTCACATACAATACAAAGCAGGTAATCATACAATTTGTCTTCAATGGTCTTGAAGTCCCGGTTGATATCTATTTTCCCCCCCGGTGAGGATTCCAAAGGCAAGAAACGAAAAACCCCATAAGCTAATGATTACCCTGTCAATGTGAAAATTCCCACCTATCGCAAACTGACTCAACAACGTTCGCAAACCATCCAAAAATTGACCTGAATCGGACGAACCGGTGGAAATGGACGGACTAAGTGCAAAGTAAACAACTCCCCCACTCATTCCCACTTTTGCTCACGTCGGAAGTGCGGGAAACAGTCATCTGGAAAATAGTATTCAAAGCTTTAAACATATTCTGTCAAATTCCATTCTGCTTCATTTAAAAGCCCTGATGAAAATGTGCCTCATTTGACTTCAATCATTCCGTTTTGTATGATCTACGTTCAGCTAAAAGCTACAAACGAAAATTTATTTGGCATAGTTGAGCTTGTGATGCAGGGGTTGAAAAACGTATATGAAATGATGCTGGGTCCGTAGATGTAAACGCGACATTATTCAGTAGGTTTTAGTGTGTTCATCCATATTAGCATGTGTGTGTGAATGGGATTGGTTGCTCATGCTGTGTCCATTAAATTCCTTTTTCTTCCTTCAGGTAAATGTTAAATGCTCTCTCTTTGGATAGAAGCGAAATCTTTCACTCTGTTTTGTATCAATAACAACAAAACAAGTTACAAACCACACAGATAAAAGTCACACAAAAATCTTTTAACAACGGCCACTTTTTCTTAAAGGGATAGTTCCCTAAAAAAGAAAATTCTGTCTCAATTTACATCAACTGAAATGAATTTTCATTGTGGGGTGAACTATCCCTTTAAAAACAATAAAACACCCAAAAATAGTACACGACAGTCAATTGTTGCACAACATAAAGAAAAGGTAAAGCTGAAGAAAATGTAGCAGGTCAAAGACTTTTTTCTTGTCATTTGTTAAAAGAAACACTCTTTTTAGACAAAGCAACCCAATGAACCAGAACAGCACATTGTGAGGATTAAAGCTGTGAGATGTGGGAATAAAGTGAGAGACATTAGACAGATACTCAGGCTCGTAATGGCAGAGTTTATGAGGCTTAGCGATAACACCGATGATGCCGTGCAGGAGTGGCAAGGCCACAAGGCTCGACACTTTTACTCCCAGCTGTGTCATTATACGGCATACACAGCAACACAAGCTCATTTACAAGAAGCTGCTTGCTCCAGCAAATTAATAAGCCGTGACTCAGGACGCAGCAGGGTTTGATAACATGACGACCGCGAGTTGACTAAACACGCCAGCCAAGTGTGACTTTTTTAAAAGGGTATAGAGGTCAACGATTGTGTGTTTACTGTTTGATTATCCCGTGTTTAGTGGAGGGGAATACATTTGCCTCAAGTGGCCAATTGTCCTGATGAGCCACTTAAATCTATAACATCATTCTGATATGCTGGTGTGTTAAACAATTCACTTGTTTCAATTCAAGTGATACAGACTACTTCAGATCTTCCGCTTGGGATTTCTGAATTGTATTTTGGCAGACTTTTAATTGCACACGATAGTTAATTGTAACTTGCTTTGGCGGAACCGCTACTACAAACACCTATTATTGAATATAGTTGTAAGTATACCTTAAAATAATTTCGATTTTTACCCTTATATTTTTTTATATTGAATATTTCAATAAACTTTATAAAAAAATGTATCCATTTATTCAGACTTTGCCACAGCCCAAAGTTATGGTTATTTCTAAATGGCTGTTTCATTCAATATGCAGCAGTGTAGATTCCAGGGGAAAGATTTTAAGCTTTTCTCATTTAGTGTATTTGTAAAGACATTGGGGGCTACAAAGTATCATACAGACTGCTGCATATGTTATTTATGCAAATACTGGCTTTCTGTCAATGATTCATGTGGAATACAAAAACAGTGAAACAGTTAATTACTTGTTTTCGTGCTTCTAAACGATGGTTTAAACATTCTTTTTAGTCGAGTGCCAGTAATGAATTATCTTCAGATATATCTTTTATGCATTTTACAGAGCATAGTTTACTAAAATTAAATGTGTGAAAATATTTCTGTTTATTGAAATCAAATGACATTGATCTAAAATTATTTGAAAAACTAAACGAAGAGCTAAAATGTTGCCTCAGAAAGAAACTGAAATAAGTGTAAGGCACAAAAATTATTTACTGAAAATAAACCAAAAATAAATTCATCTTATATGGACGGTTTTAAAGCGAGGACAAACGAACGTTACTGTGCACGCACGCTTTTGTGGCCCAAACTTAATTTCAGGTACACTTTCGCAAAGAATAGAGTCCCCAACAGATTTTTTGATAACAAGCAAAAGAAATAACAAGTAAATTATATTAGATGGCAATTTAAAAGTATGTCTAGCCAGTATTATTTTGGGTAAAGAAGAACCGTAACTTTGCTAAACTTAAATTAATAGTTAATTATAGTTATACGACCAATTAAAATAATTTTTAAAAATAAAAATATGCTGTACAATCAAATTCAACAAAATGTTTATTAACTACAATTATTATGGAACAAAATATGAATATCAATTAAATATAGATAGTTACATTACTAGCCAGACTAATTAACAAACACAGACTGGAAACTAACTTGTGCGTCTGATGAAATCATCTATAGCATCATAAAAATATGCACATAAGAAAAAGTTGATTTTAAAATTAACCCAGGAACTAAAAATAAAAGTTAAATTAAAATATTAATAAAACTACAGTAAAACTAAAAACAAATCTATAATAAGTGTTGCAGACGCAATAGACTTGATGCTCTGTATTCAGTCAACAGTGTGTTTTATACACACAGTACATATATCCTCTGGGAATTGAACCCATGACGTTAGTGTTGCTAACCTAGGACCATGCAATATAGATCTTGTTTATCTATATTTCGTCATCTGTTTTTGAAATTACTTTTAAAGTAATTTTTGATTAACTGTGAAAATGCCCTAAAATACTATTTTTGTTATTTAAAAAAGGCGATTAACAGAAATGACATGGGATTTATGTGGAGCTCCGAGGATTGATCCAACAGTGCCCGCTGGAGGGCAAAGTGAGAGAGCACTGGGATTAGGATAGGTTACATTTACCCATAGAGATTTCTGAGGCACTATTGTTCATGAATGTTTAATGTGTTTCTTTCCTGTGTTTTAATAATTCTGTTAATTAAAATTCACTCCTGGTGTAAATTTTTCATGCTCTGCTGTTGTTGATTTTGTACGTGTCTAATAATTATTTGTCATGTTTGCAAATTATTTTTCTGAAAATAAATTATTTCATACAGTATATTAATAAAGGTTCAAATGATAAATGAATCAAGGTTTAGTTCTGTCATCATTTATTCGCCCTCATGTGACATAAAACATGTGGAACTATCTATGGAACACGAAAGAAGATATTTCGAGAAAGGTTTTGTGGCCATAGATTGAAAGTCAATGGGGCAAATGCTTGGTTACCAAAAATCTTCATTTTCAAAATCATCTTTTATGTTCTGCACACAGGTTTGGAGTGGCTTGAGGGTGTGGGAATGATTAAAGAATATTCATTTTTGGGTGAACTATCCCATTAAGATTTTGCATACATAATCAAATACTGTTTACTGCCAAGCTTTTCACTCACCACGGCACACGTGACAATAAAAGTGATTTCTTTTTTTTAAATAATACTTTACTGAGCTCCTTGCTGATTATGATTTTTTTTAAAATGAAGTAACTTAATTTTCTTGTTCTTTTCTCTTTTCAGGAGCTGTGAAGAAGTGGAAATCAACAGCTGTTGTGTGTGTGGTTTCCAGCTGTGTGTGTTTGTTTTTGTGCATCCGAGCGCTGCCCTTGAACTCACTGGACTGACGCCATGTTGTGGACACTCATACTGGCTTTGATCCTCCTGCTGTTGCTCCAAGCTCAGCTACTCGTATGTCTACATGAACTCCGAGCCTCTCTAACCTCTGTCACTTCAGCGACCCCCCCTAAAACTTTAGGCACCACTGCTTTGCAACGTCTGCCGGGTGCCATCATCATCGGGGTCCGCAAAGGAGGCACCAGAGCCCTTCTTGAGATGCTCAACCTCCACCCAGACGTGGAGGTAGCCAAAACCGAGATCCACTACTTCAACGCCGATGAAAACTTCCGGAAAGGTTTAGACTGGTACCGTGCCCAAATGCCCCTCACCCTCCCCGATCAGTTGACGGTAGAAAAGACCCCTGGATACTTTACAGCACCCCCAGCCCCAAAAAGGATCTGGGCCATGAATCCAGCTATGAAACTGCTGCTGATTGTTCGCGACCCGGCAGAGAGGCTTGTGTCAGACTACACGCAAGTTCTGCACAACCGAATTCAGCAGAATAAGCCATACCAGCCACTGGAGGATCTGTTACTATCACAAGGACATATCAACCCCAATTATAAGGCCCTTCAGCGGAGTTTCTACTACCAGCATCTGGCCAGATGGCTGGAGCTTTTTCCCAGGGAGCAAATCCACATAGTGGATGGAGAGGCTCTGATCCAGAATCCTTTCCCCGAGCTGCAAAAAGCGGAGACATTTTTGGAACTTGCGCCACAGATAAAGCCAGACAATTTCTACTTCAATGTCACTAAGGGCTTTTATTGTATGCTGTCTGCCGGACACGACAAGTGCCTGGATGAGTCGAAGGGAAGGCCACACGCACCCCTCAGTAACACCGCATTTCAGAAGCTCTGCCGCTATCTGAGAGTTCCCAATCAAATATTTTTCAGAATGGTGGGACAGAGGTTAAACTGGTGCTAAGACTTAAACATGATTTTAGAGACTGGAATTCAAAATACTACCCGGTTTTGTGAATATATTTGTAATGTTGCCATTTAGAAATATGGTTCAGAATGACTGGAGTTCCCTGAAGGCTGAACATAGACTACAACAACGTTTAAGATGACCCACAAAACTCAGCTTTGCACTAATATACCTACAGTTGATCTACACTTTTATGCGGAAAATAAGAACAGATTTACTGGACTTCATGTGTTTTCAACATGCCAGACCCTCACTTCATATGATTTATATTGTTATTCAGTGAAAAAATTAACTGTGTGGAAGTTTTGGCTTTCTCTAATAAAAATAAATACAGAATGTGGATAAATTGAAGTTTTATATATAACAAAGAAAAAAACTCAATTCAGTTCCAGTGGGAATCGAAGTTCAACAACAATACTGCATTGTCGGCTGTAACTATTGTAGTTTAAGCATTTAATTCTCATGTTTAATACTAATTTGTAATTGAATATTTTATTTTCGTTTTAAATAGAAATTTCTATTTTTCAAAGTGACTGTTTCTTTAAATGAATGAAATATTTCACAATGTCATAAGTTAATGTACTTCGAAATTCTGTTTTGTGTTCAATAAATATATGTTCATAAAACATTCCACGTCTATCAATACTTATATAAATATCACATATGTAGCCTACACCATTACCAGTATACAGACATATCTTTTTTACCTTTTCTTGTCTTTGATTATTTTTGAATCCTGTTTCCATGGGTTTCCATATTATGGACAATATGATATCTGTGGAAAAAATGGAAGAGAGAAGTAAGAGATAGTTAGTAAGCCTTCCTGACCACAGGTTTGTTGAAGGTTTAAGCGGTCAAGTGCAACCATCTCACTGGTAGGACTCTGCTGGCACCTATGTAATATAAAAGATCAAACACAAGAAATAACATACATAAGGTTAACATTCATACACTTTAATATATAAGACGCTCAAAGGATGTAACATAAGTACGTGCTTTAAAGAATAACTGTATTTTAGCATTTGATCCTGCGATCTATACAAGCAGAAATAACTCGTGTACATGTCGTTTACACTCATGTCCGATAGATGGCAGTGTTTCATGTATAGTGGATAATTGTAGTAGGCCTGTATCAAAGCCAGAAAAGAGATAAACTGCCGCATCTAAAGTTCAAGAGGTAAATAATCCATTTTTTAGAAGAATTAATCATTTATGTGATCAATACATGTTGAATTCACGCGGTGAATTTCATATAGTATAGATCTTGAGTTTTACCTAGGCTGTTACAGACGAGACAAGACTTGTTGTGATCGGCGTGCAACACTCCTTTGTGCAATTGTACCAAGACAGCTTATATATTTTTTGAGATGTAGTTGTTTGAATCATTTGTAGTACCGTTTGTTTATCTATGGATTCTTCTTTCTGTCTTCTTATCCCCGACCGCTAGATGGCGATCCCCACACGTCATAATACGCATGCGCAGTTGCTTCGCTTCATGTCCCAATAACAATCATTGAAAACGAGTGGCAAACCCCCAAGACGATTGCAAATTCATCGTCTTCAGATCTTTAATTGTCAACAAACGGATTTCAGCATGACAGAATTACGACAGCGAGGAGCGGCGGAAAAAGAGCTGAAGCATCGGCGCTCCGAAGATAAGGTAATGTGTCAGGCGAGAGATGTATGTTGTTATGGCTATCATACATGCTACATGCTGTCATGTCATGCACAGAAAACAGCTGCCGTGTATCGTTTAAGAGACAGTGAAAGTAAGGTTATAAGGTGTAATGTTATGGTTCGATGAATGATCGTGGTTGCTAGCTTTCGTGACCTTCTGATATACTGTAACTTAGCAGATTCGAGCTCGAGCTAATGGATGAGAGCATCAGTAACTTGGAGCTGATCTTTGTACTGAAGGTTTCCTGTCCACAAAATGCACTTATCAGGCCTCAGCGTGTTTCCTGCAGTTGCCATGTTACTTAAATGAATTAAAGTGGCGTGAACAATCCGTGTACTGTTCAGGGAGGCGAGTTTAAACTCACAGCAGAGCTTAATGTTGTGTGGATCAGAAAGGGAACTCAGTAGAGTTAGAGGATATCAGGAGTGCATGGATGGACATGGAGCTGGATACCAAAAAGAGTGAAGGTGGTTGTAGCAAGTGGGTGAGTCAACAGTTACGTTTTGGCTACTGGAAGATCACATTAGCATGACACTTTTGATTCACAAATGGCATATTTATAAATATCTTGATGCATTACGAATTCACACTTCCGTTTACTGCCTGAGCTTCTCTGTAAATACGATTATTCATCAATTTGTAGGAATATCCTGAGGTCATTGGCTTGTGCGGTCGACATTGTAACTTTCTACCACAAGTTTTATTTTTGTCCTTTTTGGTCCTTGGGGTAATATCTCTAAAGAAGATAGAAGCAGAACAGCTTCTTCTATCTTTAGGGTTACAAACGTCACAGCCCCAACAGGAAGGAACGAATCAATCATGTATAACCCAAATCCTTAAGTTCTTAAACATGGAAATCTTTATTTAAACCATGTTGCAAAATAAAACTGCTGTAGACCAAACTTGATATTGTGCGGCCGGGCCCATCATGCAACCATGTTGTTTTGGAGTTTGAGATGACCTGGTCCAGGCTTTCTAACTAGGGATGCACTGATATGTACATTTTGGCCTATAATCGATCATTCTTGAACATTGGACACTGATATGCGATATGTTGTCCGATATGCTGTATCTAAATAATATAACGTTTTCCCCCTGAAAATCACGTTCCAAGCCTACTCTACACTATTTGAAGATGCTTGAACTTTTAAACTTTTCAGGATAGAATGTTTATTAAATAAACTAATTAAATATGTTCTTCCAGATCAACCCAAAAAGGTATCAATAGCCACAAGTCTAACAGGTCTGAAAGCATTCAGACAGCAGTCGGCTTCAAACAATATGCTTTTGTTCCTATAAATTGCATTCATATATATATATATATACATACTACATCAACAATGTAATGGTAATGGCAGTATGTGAATAATCATGACAAAGACAGTACTGTTCTGGGTTTTAACTGTGAGCAGCGGGCAGATGAAGTAGATTTGATTCATAATTCATTGGTTATAAAATATCTGCCTAAATTGTATTTATATACCGATATGGCCGATGGTTTCATCGTGCATCTATATTTCTTACATTAACATTGCTAAGAACAAACTCCTACGTATCAGACCAGATTAAGATGTTTAGAATGTCACAGTTTGTCACAGCATTAAACTATTTTCAAATGTATAATGGAGAAATATGACATGTCTCTCTGCAATGCTTGATTCTGATTGGTCAGTCCCGGCATTCTGCATTCAAACATTGTGTAAAACTGTTCAATTGTAAAAATTACTTTTGTTCTGGGAAACTAATTTGTCACATCTTTCCCCCCTCCTTTAATATTCAAATAGTTGTTGGTTGAATCCCTGCCGTGTTAAAAGCAGGATAATGTTCAGTTACAGCACACGGATTCTTTGCTTATTTGTGGTTGCTGTGAGGGAATTCGAAGAATTCATTCACTAACTCAGAACGAGGCCAGTCCATTGAGTTTATTACATTAGAGTAAACTCATGGTAATGACGGAGACCCATAATGTGTACTTGTCAAATGTAGGGTAACATTGTGGATATTGTATAACTTTAACTTCGTCTTTCTTTACAATAGCCAGGCAGCAGGGAATGTTCTCGTTCCTCATGGTGTGCTTGCTCAAATACACGCAGTATCAACAGTAGATCTTGAGTTGTAAATGACCTGTCGTTGTATTTTTGCGGCTTTATTCAGAATATCGCGTTTCCAGATGTCCTATGTGCTGCGACTTTATCAGGAGTCAAATTCATCAAAGTATCTCTCAGTCCGGAAGACTGAAATGTCTCTCCTTTCTCAGGAAGAATGGGATGTCCTGATGAGCTATTTTTGGTCTGAGGGGCAGTTGAGAGACGGGAAAGGAGGTGGGCAGTGGAGAGGGACGGTATTTTTAAACTCTGGCATGTTGAATATCAGGATGTAGTCCGTCTCCATGGCAACGCTGGATCTTCTTATGGTTCTTCGGAGGGAGCTGTCGAGTGTGGGTGCAGAGGGCGGTCTCTGTTAGCAGGCCCAAATTAATGTCAAACGAAGAGAAACAGGGTTTCTAGAACAGTCCGACTGGTGCGGCGGCCTCATCTGATGATGACACATGCAGCCTGTTGCTATGGAGATGGAGATAGGCCATTACTGTTTGTGCAACAGGCTACTGTGTGCAATGTTAGACACGCATGCTTCCTTATATAGCATAAACATCAGACCGGCTTTATGTTGACCTTAATTCCTTGTTCTCTTCTGGGCGTTCATGCAAAATGCCGGTTTGTGTTTAAAACAGACACAGGAGAAAGGAACAGATGTCACGCTTTGGTTTTTTCTTGATGCATCAGGTGTTTATATAGGAAAAGAAGCAAAAGAACTCGAACGCTTCTTGTATCTGCTCCTTAGTATGTTATGCAAATAAATTAAATGATGGATGACTTCATCTGTCTCATGTTTGTTACATCATCTCTCATTCTCTTTAGGGTTCTGAGACGGAGGGCAGGTCTGAAAGAGATGGAGCCTCAGACAATGAGGCTAAATCCGATTCTGGGATTCCCGAGGTTCCTGTTTCTGCCGATGATACACCAGAGGTTCTCAATAAAGCCCTCTCGGGTCTCTCCTCCCGGTAAGAGCAACTTCCCTGTACAATCCAAAATCTCTTATTTAAGTCAAGTGTAGGTATATTGGCCGACTTGCTTTAGTTTTCCTTGGTCACTTCCTTGGTCACTTCTCTCAACAGGTAGTGATCTAGCTTTAGTTGAATTCAGTAACTTTGTATTGGCACTTAATGTATTATGGCTCCTGTATGACATATCGCTTGTTGCTCCCTAACTCTTTGTAAGTTGCTTTGGATAAAAGCGTCTGCTAAATGACTAAATGTTAAAATGTAAATGTATTGATTTTTATAGGGGTTTTGCGTAAAATAAGATGTCATGATGTCATACCTTAAACAATAATGATTCTGCTGTGTGCTGTACAAGCACAAGTCACTATTCTTAAAACCCATTAGAAATTCCTGAGGGAGTCCGGAGCACAGATTACTTATTTCCCTTCCTTCCTTTCAGAACCATAAACTGAACGGTTCAGTTATGGTACAATGATGTTACTGTACAGCGGGTCTTACTCCAGCAATATTGTAAACCCCTGGCACCGTGCAGATGGTTGATTCAATAAAAGGCCTCATGAGCTTTTGGCCCTCGCATTAGGAAGATTATATTTTCACTCAATATGCTTTGCGCTGATGTGTTTGTCTCTCCTGCAGATGGAAGAACTGGTGGGTGAGGGGTATCCTCACTCTGGCCATGATCTCCTTCTTCTTCTTTATTATTTATCTGGGTCCGATGGTGCTAATGATGATTGTGAGTATCTTCTCTCAACAACAACTTCTTTAAGAGTACATAACTAGGGATTTATAAGGTTCTTCATTGGTTTATGGAGTGTCCAACAACAAGTTTATGTACATAGAAGGTGTCGAAACACTATTATCTCGTAATAATAGGGAGTTATTCTTACCTTATTTTTGGACTGACTCTGAAATGGTTCGTTGTGCGATTCATCTGTCTAATCCTCTCCTTTCCGCTAGCCTAGTCTGATGTGATTTGTCAGATGGTCTAGTCTGCTGTGATTGGTCTGCCGCGAATGAGGCTCACAAGCTACAGTGTTTGGGGTTGAAGAGTGAAGTTGTCACGGGCAGTCCTAGCAAAATGTAGGCGTGGACTGTATGTAGTGACGTAAATTCGTGGTTGTTCGCAACTCTGACTAGGGACTACTCATTTGAGTTATTCAGAGTCGACTTCCTTTTTCCAAGCCAATAACTTTGTTATTCATTCACCTTTGGATTTAAAACTTGGCAGACTGCTTACTTTCAAACACGGCAACATTACACACTGCATGAAATGTCATTTTCATGATATAATGTACTCTTTTTAAAGTGATGTTTGGGTTCAGTTTAACTTACGCCTATTTAACAGCATGACGGATGAGTCAAAATATTGTTATGACTCAATATTGTGCTCGATATGTTTTAAATACTCAATAACTTGTAGTAGTAATAGCTTTAAACCGGTCAGGTTTTAAATGCAAAAATGTGAAGGAATCTTTTCTAATTAAATGAACAGCCACCCTGAAGTGACCTTAGGTTAAGAATGCTAAATTGCACAATGGAGGTTGTTTATAGATTGCCTCTTATGACCCTTAAAACTGCAAGTCTTCAGTTGCAACAAACAATCTGTAAGTCAAATTATTGGGGTAGATGCTCAATATGTCACGTAACAACCAGACATTGTCATGTCAAGAGGTGATGAGAGTAATGACATGATAGAATGGAGATTGTGTGCGGCTATTTCTGATTGGTCCATTGTCACGTATGTATTAAACATTTTTGTATGTATCATAATTATATCCTAGAGATGCACTGATACCATGTTTCTCCACCGATACAGATAACTGATCATTCAGAGTGATATCTGCCAATACCAATTATTAAATTAACATTTTCTTTACATGGAGCACAAATTGATTGTGTTTTAAAGGCTCATTTGATTAACAGAATTTATCGGCCCTGATCATCGGCTGTTTTTAAACTATCCGATAGTGTGAAAAATTGCTTTTACATGCCAAAACCGATTATTGTCTGTTTCAGTGCAACTCTACTATAAACACTAAGCTGTAGCCCTAACACAACACAAAAATGCTGCATAAAAAAACTAGGGATGTACCGATATGTACATTTTGGTCGATAACCGATAATTCTTTAACATTGGAAGGTGATAACTGATATATTGGCCGATATAAAGTATCTAAATATGAATATAAAATTCCCTAAGACTGAAACAAAAGGGAAAAAGTGGAAAACTGCTTTTATTTGAAAACATTCTCCTCGGAAAATAAAGTAACCATTAGTTCTCTTTTTCCCCAGAAAATCATGTACAATGCCTACTTTAAACTAGTTAAGGATTCTTTTACCTTCAAACGTTTCTGGTATATTTAATAAACAAATTATGGATGTTCTTCCAGAAAAATGTTTTCAATAGCCACATGTCTAACAGGTCTCTAGACAGAAAGCATTCAGACAGCAGTCTGATTCAAACAATGTTCTTTGGTTCCAATAATTTACACATTCATAAATACTGTATCTACATACTGTACCTACGTCACCAATGTTTTAATAAGTAAATGAATGATCACAATAGAAAGACAGTACTCTACTGTATTTTAACTGCAAGCAGCGTGCAGATGAAGTAGTTTAACCAGAGAAAAGGATGTAAGATGTATCGGCATTAATATATCTGCATAAATTGTATTATCGGCGGATACCGATAACATAAAAAATTACAATTTTTCACCATTACCATGAATGTGTCCAAAACACCCAGCTGAGATATTTATTATAATATCAAAAAAATTTCAAGAAAATATTTTCCACTTGTTTATTGTGTTAAGAAATCCTTATTGATGTTAATTAAGTTTTAAGCTTAACTGTGATGATTATTCATACTAAGATTTTTTTTCAATGAATTGGTTCACCTGACATGTATAGGTGGCAATTTGTACCTTTATTTAAGGGCAAACTTCTCTTTTCTTTCGCTGTGAGTGAATGAAAGTCTCGCGTTGTTTAAGCGTTGTTTAAAAGATGTGTAAGCGTGGAACAGATCGTGCAGTGTCGTAAATCGTCGCAAAACAGAATTATCATTTGTGCACGCACGTTTTCTACCATGTCATTATGCGCGGACGGATTGTGCAGGCATCCCGGATTATGTACTGACACATCCCTAAAAAAAATATGTGATGCAGCACGCAAGTCTCCTGTCTGATTACAGTTCTCGCAAGTGTCCAGATAAAGTACAAAAGCGTGTCTCATCTGTCTATCTTGCCTCTTGTTTACACATTGTTGTTCTCTCTCTGTTTCACAGGTGCTGTGCGTCCAGATCAAGTGCTTCCATGAGATTATCACAATTGGTTACAGTGTCTATCACTCATACGACCTGCCGTGGTTCAGAACACTAAGCTGGTGAGACCTGCGACACGCACCTGCCACCTCAATCCCATTCTCCCTCCTCTCATTATCTCTCACCCCACATCTCTCTGTCTCTCTCCCACTGCTCAAGACTGTAATTAGAGGTCATCAACACGATCCCATCTTTGTGCGGCTCTGGCTTGAATGTATTACAACTTCTTTAATTTTCTGTGTGAAACTAGTATGCTGCACCTATTTATCCAGTAAAACATGCTCTCAGAAGCTGTGTAGAGGTATGCTTAACCCACTGTTGAATAGATAGTAGGGACACAGTCTTGTTCGTTTCTTGATGTTGAAGGAAATGTTCACCAGGTTTTTTTAATGTCAAATGAAATATTTATAGATATTTACTAAATGTAATTTGCTGAATACTTTTAAGTTAAAGAATAGTTGACACCCCTTAGATCGTTTTCATTCTGACTCATAACTTTCATAACTTTCTTGGAGACAGTTTACCAGGGATGTGCTAAATGGGACGTTAGATAAAAAAAACAGACTTATTTGATCATTTATTCATCCTCATGTCATTCCGAACATGTATGATTTACTTTCTTCTGCAGAACACAAAAGAAGATATTTTGAAGAACATTTGTAACCAATCTACATTGCCTCCCATTGGCTTTCACTGTATGCACAAAAAACCACTTCATGACTTTTTCAAAATTCGTTCTTTTCTGTTTCAGCGCAGAAAGAATCATTTAAAGTTTTTGAACAATATGAGGGTGAATAAATAATGACAGCATTTATATTGGTGCTTTTCAAGCTCCTTCTCCTTAAAATCTTGTTTTGGTTTTTAGGCTGAAATGTGATGTTTCTTAACAGTTTTGACGAGATTCACACTTTGACATTTTAACGTTTGGTGAACTTTTCTTTAAACCTTTTTTTAGTTTAATTAATAAAACGGTCAGTTCTGGTCCTTGATTCTGATTGGCTGGGCCGAGTTCTATTTACTTTATTTTATGAAAACTTCCTAAGCATATGGAATAACCGTTTTATAAAAGCAATAAGCCCCAAAAGCAGTGGGTTACAGTGCATTCATTAACAGCGTTGTTGCACAACGTGAATGCACTGTAACCCACTGCTTTTTGGGCTTAGTGCTTAAAATATATTTGGTAGGTCAGATTGCTCACATTAGTACCAAGTACGTAGCATATAATAGCATTCTTCCATGTAGTCGTTCATGTACATTTCCTGTCACTAACAGTGTCCTAAATATGCCTCACAACACCTTGAAGCACAATGACTAGATGATTACATTTGAAGGCTTTTTAATAATGTTGTATGACTACCGGTTGTAACGGTTTCTATCAGGTACTTCCTGCTGTGTGTGAATTACTTCTTCTATGGTGAAACGGTGACGGATTACTTCTTCGCCCTGGTGCAGAGGGAGGATTGTCTACGTATCCTCAGCAAATACCATCGCTTCATTTCCTTTGCCCTGTACCTCACAGGTTAGAACCTCATGTTTCAAACACAGCACTTAGAGAGACGTTTGTTCTTTTTGGGGCTGATAAAAAGACCCGTGTGAGCCATTGACTGTTTCAGATGCTTACATTTACGTTTATGCATTTTGGCAGATGCTTTTATCTAAAGCGACTTACATTGCATTCACCTATACATTTATACTTGGGAATTTGCAATCCCCTTGGGAATTTTGCAATCACAACCTTGCGTTGTTACGCACTGCTCTTACCACTGAGCTACAGACAAGCTTAAACTCCTATTATTACTTTATGTTAATTAATGACTCAACAATTGGATGCTTGCGCTAATCCTCAGACTTCAAGACAGGGCTTGTGTTTCCCATTGTCATGCAGTAGTGTTGAAGTTTCGAAGCGTCTTTTAAGTGTGAAGTACGTGGTGTGCAGGATGTGGTTCGGCACTCTGCATGTCTGCGTCCCCGTTTTCGTTTCCAAAAAAAGCAAGACGTCAGATATATGTGAAATATCTGTTCTTGTTATAGCATCAACACGTTATACTAAGGCTTGGTGAAAGGGAGAGATACTTTGAAATGGCCTAGTATGTTATAAAAGGGTAACATGATGTAAAATTCCTCCAAAATCACACAACAGGGTTAGCGAGAAGTTTATGACATAATATACAGGATGTAATCTTAAATAACATAAAATACCAAAACTCCCAGCTTCATGATGCTGATCTCATACAGTTGCAGCGATGATAAAGAGATGACTCACTGTTGTCTACATGGGTGTGTCCTTGAACGACTAGGTATTTATTTTAGGCAAACTGATGCATCTAAACTTGTGTTGCGAGCGTAACATTCGCTGTAGCTAAAAATGTGCTTGTGTTTTTGCATTTACCAATATCCGTTATGTTATTCTCTTTAGGATTAGGTATATTTTAGGATTTTTTTAATCGCGTAGCATGGCTAGCTATGAAAAATTGTCTGTGTCTGAAATTGGCCCCACACCCTCATTCACTATTCCCTACATTAGTCCACTAAAACCCACTTCACACACACCGCTGATCCCAGAAAATTGCGAGAGTGCTTTCTGTGTGAACACAAACGCATCCCGGATTGATCCTAAAAGTGATTCTAGAAATGGGACCTAGTGACATTAACGGGATTACTGTGTGAACAACAGTCATAATTAATGCCTAAAAATCCATGTACTGATGACAGGCATATAATAAATCGTAAATAATTTTCCTCTGAAAGCAAATACAGTTCAGCGAGTAATGTACATTCGTTAGTTAAGCTTAAACAAAAAAATACTATTCATCTTTAGCTACGAAAAAGTCATAATCCCCAAATTTAAGCTCAGTTGCGAGAATAGCGTTGTCTGCTTCTAAACGCAGTTTTAACTTGAAATTACTATTATCACGGACATACACAGCACTATATGCTTTATTAACCGGCTTTTCATCCGATCTGCGATAAACTTATTTTTAAACACACATTTTTGTACATCCTATTACTGAAAGAATATTATACCGTGCATTTTGTTACTCCAAAATTTTTTACAAAAAATCCTGGCAAATTTTTACTTCGCAGCTTTCGGTTATATTTTTTAATAATATTTTTAATAATATAACGGCTTTGTAATGATTTTGTTATTTAGACACCACTAAGAATGAATGTTTGGACATTTATTCAGTAGCTACTTCCTGTCAAATTCCTGTGCATAATTGCAGAGGTGTCAGTGTGACTGGCCTAGAAATAGCCAGACAGACATGCAGGTATGATCTTTTTTTAATAAATGTGTGTTATGTGTGTGTTAACCAGATTTGTGTTTTTCAGGGTTCTGCATGTTTGTTTTAAGCCTAGTGAAGAAACACTATCGCCTACAATTCTACATGGTAAGTTTGTATGTTGACTACAGTTCCTCAAATCACCCTCTGTGCTATTTAAATTCAGTACAAAGACACGTGCTTGCATATAAGCATGGGTCTATTATAACTATTATAATAATGTTGGTTATAAATCTCTCTTTCTCTTCAGTTTGGTTGGACTCATGTGACCCTGCTCATTGTGGTGACTCAGTCACATTTAATCATTCATAACCTGTTTGAGGGGATGATCTGGTGAGATGATGCATCATGTCTAGCACTTAACACTGTCAACATTTACACATTCAAACAGTTGGTTTCCGGCGTGTTTGGATAACACTAACGGTTGTGTATGCAGGTTTATAGTGCCCATCTCCTGTGTAATCTGTAATGACATCATGGCTTACATGTTTGGCTTCTTTTTCGGCCGCACCCCTCTCATCAAGGTTTGTGGTGTTGTGAAAGTAAACATATCATCTCAGCTTTACCATTTCTGTTACCACACCTCTTTTATTACTCATTTTTTTCTCTTTTTTTGGGCAGTTGTCTCCTAAGAAGACGTGGGAGGGCTTTATCGGTGGCTTCTTCGCGACTGTTGTGTTTGGGATTTTGGTAAGTTAAACGTTGTACACCTTGTTCATTGCCAAACCGGCAATCTATGAAAGTTATGCACTCTCACTTTGTTAGAAGTGTTAAGAAACCATTGTGATGCAGGGATGAAAAAAAATCAAGATGCACATAAGCAAAATGTAGAAGTATCTTTGACTGTTAAACTGATTGTCATCCGTCGTTGGCGAACTGGAGTTTTTTTTTTGAGTCTCATAAATGATGACAATAGTAATAAATTATTCCATTTTCTATCTCCAGCTGTCCTACGTGATGGCAGGTTACCGTTGTTTTGTGTGTCCGGTGGAGTTTAATAATGACTCCAACCGTTTCACTGTGGACTGTGAACCATCTGAGCTCTTCCAGCTTCAGGACTACATTCTGCCGTCTGTGCTGCATTCTGTCACCGGCTGGGTAAACACACGCACAATCTGTTACAAACATGCTTTCCATGTCTCTTTCTGTCTTTTTCAGTCTCTGTGTATGTTTAGCGGTTGCTCATACACAGCATCTGCTGGCTGTCGTCTCGCTGCAAATCTTTCTCCATTCTTCTGTACTCTCACAGTACCAAGTCACTGGCAACATTCTTTAAAAAAAATGTCTGAAAACTAGCATGTGATGAAATTTTTTCTGAGGCTTTAGTCATTTTGCCTATATTTGATATCTATATCTTTGGTTTATGCATTGTCTATAAATTGTGCTTGAGGAAAATTTTAATTTATTTCTGTAATTTTATTTCTTTTTGGTTGGATAAAAATCTTATTTTTATTAGATGTAAATTAGGGTTGTGCAGCAATTTAATTGCATCCAGAATAAAAGTTTGTGCTTACATAATATACAGTTGAAGTCTAAAGTTTACATACACCTTTGCTGATTCTTGAAAATGCTGAAAATTAAAAAAAAAAGGAATTTTTAAAATTAATGTTCATCTTTAATGTAGTCCTGCCCTGAACAATTTTTTTTTTACGAAATAAATGTTAACGTGAAGTTCTCACCTAAGAATGATAACTGAGTTTCTAAAAGTAGCCCAGGTCAAAAGTTTACATCCCCCTGATCATTAATACTGTATGATGTTACCGGCACCATCAATGACATTTTTTATGTTGTTTGAAGTCACAATGAAATGAAAGTTGCTATTGACTTCTTTCCGTCGTGACGGATATCCGAATGCAAAACAAAAGTAGGGCAGGGTCTTTTTTGATCGGTTTGTTGTAAGTTTGGTAACGCCAACCAGTAACGCATGGACCTGCGACTAAACAGACCAACAGAGGTAAAATTCTAACCAATTTAAAGACGAAAGACATTCAATGAATAGAAAATAAAAGAAATAAAGCATTTAAAGAGAAATCGTAACTTCCTGGAACTATCTGAAGGCTCCATGAATCACGTGATGCTCCAGCGTTTGGAACTTCCGTTGGCAGAACTCTCTCCATAAGTGGCTCTGCTTGGGCCTGGAGGGGAGGGCTTAAAGATGCCTGTACATAGGAAGTCAGTATAGTCTTACCTTAGTATAGTCTTCTTTTGTTGCTTATGTCATGTGGTGATGAGTTGTTGTTGAGAGGGGGAGAGGAGCTTAACGTTTTCGATTAAAGATCACAAGTGCAGATTAATATTTAAAAAATAATGGTGTGCACAGATAAATCATTTATAATAATCACTTCAACACTTATGTTAAACACTTTTCCTGTTTGATATTTCCTGTAGCTCAGTGCTAAGAGCATTGCGTCAACAACGCAAGGTTGTGGGTTCGAACCCAGGGGATTGCAAATACCTATGTAAAATGTATAGGGTAAGGCAATGTAAGTCGCTTTGGATAAAAGCATCTACCAAATGCCTAAATGTAAATGTAAATGATTTCACGGTGACTTTAAGGGTTTCTTGTTTGTCCGGACTCATTTAACTGTCCACGGATCTTCAGAAAAATGTAAAATTGTTATTGTTTTGTTTATATATTTACACACTTATGAATCTGAACATCATACTGTTACTGCTGGAAATTAGTCAAATATACAGAAATGCTAAAAAAAGTAAAGATTCCTGGATGACCTGGATAATTTTTCTAAAGATCAGTGGACGGTTTTATGAGTTAGGCAAACTAGAAATTCAGTTATTATTCTTTGGTGTGAAATTCTTTCGTAAAATAACTTGTTTAGGCCGGGATTAAATAAAAGAATAAAAATCCCAAATTTTCAGCATTTTCCAGATTCTGCAAAGGGGGATGTAAACTGTTGACTTCAAGTGTACGCCTGTGTACTGTGCATATTCATTTTGCATTTATAAACACATACATGTAAACATACAGATATATAAATGTAGGAAATATTTACACATGTTTTTATTTATATATAATTTAATATTTAATAAGCATTTATTGACATTTATATTTCTTTCATATATACATCTAGACTTATGTCTTTATAAATACAAAATTAAAATGGACGGTAAACAGACGTATATCATGTAAACACAAATTTTATTCTGGATGTGATTAATCGCGATTAATTGTTGCACAACCCTAATTTAAATATTGTGGACTTGTATTTTTGATCTAACATCAAAAGACAAGAAAATCTAGTTTCTAGTACAATCTTATCAGAGAATCTTGAGTTGAGCTTTTATAATGTCAGACTTTTTTTCTATCCGTGTGTCCACATACCAATACATCATTTGAATTGATCAATATTATTGGCACAAAGTCGGTGGAACAGGGGCCAAAGTTTAAACATTTCAGACTATTGACGGAGTTATTGATTTCAAAGCTGGCTTTAATAAAAAGACGTGTGCATTTGGTAGTTGCATGCATTTATTTTCAGTGTCTAATGGAAAAACAACATATTTTTTCTCTGTTAGACCACAGTGAAGTTGTACCCGTTCCAGATCCACAGCATCGCTCTGTCAGCTTTTGCTTCAATCATGGGTCCTTTTGGAGGCTTCTTTGCCAGCGGCTTCAAAAGAGCCTTCAAAATCAAGGTGGGTGTAATTTGTCCGTGGTCATCAAAGCTCTTTACAGACCACATGTCAACCTGAAGGTCAAAAAAGACAGGATCTATCTTAAAGTGTCGACGACTTCGTATCAACATCTAAAGGGAGCGTTCTAGTTTTTAATACACTGGTTTTGAACCACTTTAATTTCTGTGTTGATGTTCGACAGCGCCAGTCCTTATTCACTATCACTATATGGAAGAGCATGGCAAAATGTTAACAACAAATTCATCTTTTATGTCGAGCTTCTAATCTGGTTACGTGTCTCGCAATTTTCCAGGACTTTGCTAACACCATTCCAGGTCATGGAGGAATCATGGACCGTTTTGACTGTCAGTACCTCATGGCCACATTTGTAAATGTTTACATCGCCAGCTTTATCAGGTAGGGCTGCAATTGAATTTAGCGATGTGGATTTGAATTGTTTTCCTTGTGATGAATTTAACTAAATTATTTATTTTCTATAGTGTGCGATATATTACTGATCATATTTAATGTAGTTCAGATCCATTAATCACAGTTGTGGCAATGCAAGCAAGCCAATTTCTATTCTCTTCTTCAAATGATTGTATTTTTTTTTTCATAACTCTTTGTTTTGATATTTCCATAAATTCTTCTTTCTAGAGGGCCGAACCCCACTAAAGTTATCCAACAGCTACTTGCCCTGAGACCAGACCAACAGCTTCACATCTTCAACTCACTCAAGGCTCATCTGACAGAGAGAGGCCTGCTCCCTGCCCTGGAGGCGGCCGCCTAACCTGACGGTCCGATCCAGGGAAATCCCACCAGAGTGGGCGGATGACAGAGAACGGAGAAGGTCCTTTAAGAAGATCCAGGCATGTATGAAAGCGTGAGGAACAGGGGAAGGGAAACTATGGGAAACTGAACTACAACCTTGGGTCATTCCATTTTCAATGTGTTAGAGAGAGAGTCTGTATGTGCGTGTGTACAGATCAGTGTTTTGGCTTGTGTTGTTATATTATAATTCTTTTTTTGTGTGAATTTTTATGTTGATCACTTATGCCACAAGAATATTATTATATATAGAGAGATGATATTTCATCTATGTTACAGTTCTTTGTGAAATGAGCTGTACATTTACACTTGTGTACAAATGTTCTGTACCTATAGTGTCTGAATATTTTATGGTGTTTATGTTTTTTTTTTATTTTGTTTTAATGCACTGCTCCTCACACTGTAATTCCAAACACAGACTAGCTCTTGATCTGTTTCTCTTTTTCCTAGCTTATATTTTCATATTTGTTACAAAGGTCATATTAGTGCAGATTTAGTGTGTTATTTTAAGTGTTCAAAGCTATTTTTATTTACATTCATTTTGTCACTCCTATAAAGTATTCAATTCAATCCAGTCGGTGAATATAAGTGAAGTTCAGCCTCGTGAGACAGTGCAGGTGACGGTCAGGTGAGGAGATGTGGTTTTCTGAATTTGAATGTCATTCAAGTGAGTCCAAGTAGGGTAGACAGACAGAATCTTGTCTTTTAAGACAGTAAAAAAATAGTCTCGCATCAAGCAAAAAAGAATCATAATTGTTACTCTGCTCCAGACAGATTAGAGATGGTACCAATTTTTTTATTAACATAAAAAGTATAAAAGTTAATAATAAATGGGTTGAGAATCAAACACCTTTTATCATTTATGGTTTTATTTGAATGTTCTCTTGAGAACATTAAAAATGTTTCTTTGTATTTGAACTGGGCAGGGCCTTCTCACGCGAAGGATTGCTTGGATTGGATACATTAAAAACGATCACATTTGCTCCATTCTACAATCTTCTTCACAGTAATGACCAAATCTTACATTCTTCCATGTTCCGTTTTGTTCTGTTTTTACCACCACTTACTGTAACGTCCCGCTTAATCCAAAAAAAGGACAGAACTAAAGATATTTTTGTTGAAGAATAAGAATCTTACATGAAGGGGCGTCTTAAGAAGAACTTGGCCTGTATGAGGGTTTTATGGGCTAGTCCTCAGGTTAGTCCGTACTCCACAGTCTGCACATTCACCAATTAAAGATCCCTGAGCATGTGTACAGTCTTCATAACTGTACCGTCAAAAGTAATTTTTCAATACCCAAACATTTAAGGAAAAATAGGCAGCTTATTTTCTGAGTTTTGTGAGTTCCTGTGATTAAAAAAAAAAACACATTTCAACTTTAATTAAGAATTTGTACTCTTTATTATTAGACTAATGGGCAAGCCATACCTTAACCCTCTCTCTTTTTAAAGTTTACGTTTTCATTTCAGAGATGTTTTTTGCAATTTTTAATTCATTCTTTTTTGCTGTACTGTATAAGATTCTGGTTTTAAAGAGAATTTATTACTTACGTTATATAGGTAAAGATTATAGTACACACTGTATATGTTTGAAGTAGAGATTCTATTATTACTGTGTATTGGACGCTCTTCAAGCCATTCTTTGCTCTTTGTGTGTGTACAAAGACCAGTCAACAGAGCAATTTAAATGTTTTAGAGTCAACAGAGAGAAAATCTGTTATGGATGTCAAGCTTCCAGGGGCTTAATATAAATGGGAATTGATTAAAAGCCAAATTTCGTACTTGAATAGTATTTGTATCTGTCTTGTAAGCCAATCGGATGCTCCGACATTTGTGTGTGTCATGTGATACCACTAGAGGGAGCCTGAGCGTCACGTTTTTGTACTAGTTAAATGGACCGCTCACCCATAAATTAATTTTCTATCATTATTTACTTACCTTCTTGTCATTTAAAACCTGTATGACTTTCTTTCTATTGCACAACACAAAATAAGATATTTAATAATATATATATATATATATATATATTGAAGAGTGTCCGTAAGCGAACAAAGCCACTACCCATTCACATACATTGGTTTTGTGTCCATACAAAACATTTTTTGTGTTCTGCAGAAGAAAGAAACTCATACAGGTTTAAATGCATGAGGATAAGTAAATGATGACAGCATTTTCTTATTTGGGTGAACTATCCCTTTAAAAAGGTTGTGTGGCTTTGCTTTGCTTTGTGGTGTCCTCTTCTGTTATTTTCTGTATTGTACGTTTATTTGTTTGCTCTGTTTTTGTTTAAGCATTACTGCCATGATGATTTTACCCATTTTTTCAAGTGATGCTCATGTAGTGGTTGTTCTACAAGCAGCAGATAATATCTGTAAACATGCATTTCTTACTATTTATTCAAACATGTTCAAGAAAAACAAATTTTAAAAACGTTTCCCTCACTTAGTCGTTTTGCTTTGAGAAAGCAAAATCTGACAAATTGACAGAAGTACATCAAGTAATTGTTATTTTATCTAAGTAGTTTGGTCTGTATTTCTATTTTTCATTTTTAATAAAGCAGATAAGTGTGCTGTCCTTGCCGCTTCATGTACAGTGATTTGCTCATCTGTAAATGGTTAATAAAGAGAAAAGCTCAATGTACGTGCAAGCTTGTTCTCTTCCTCCTGCTGTGTCAACTTCCTTTTAATGTCGTATGTCGTTTTTGCTTTAGTTAAATCTTAACAGAACCGTTTTGTCTATTTTGCATGTTAACCTCGCATTTTGCTCTCCAAGCAATGGATTCTCTACACTCTCACATCTTTTCAGGAGAATGACAGACGTCTGTGAAGACCTCGGGCACCCTCGATCGAGGTGCACGTTCGTCGTCTGCATTTTTGCCTGCAAGAAAGTTGATCTCTATCAGCTTTCTGTGACTTTCATGAAACTGCCACTCACTTCCTCAGCATATGAAGGTGCGAATTGGGGACATCGCTGCCCTTCTCTGCTCCTTCAGACTGTGACGCCACGGTCTGACAAACTCTCTAGATTGAAGGGTTTCTAAATAACTGTTGTTACAAACTCTGCACCGCAGGCAAGTGGAGGGGCAAGATACGACGTGTTTTGAAGTGTCAAAAAAAAGAAGAATCAGATGAGAGGAAGAAGGAAGTAGAAAGCACTGGGTCTGACTGTAAAGAACGTATTGTGCGCGCGGGTGCATGTGAAAGAAAGAATGTGTGCGAGTGTGTCTGCGTGCGTGTAATTTCTGCAATTTTTAAGAAATGTCTTTGAGACTACCTCGGAACTGGGACTTCAGCACCTTCAGAGCGGAGACTTCAAAGATAGGTGAGGACCAGTGTGTTTGACCTCTGGGTCACTTTCTGTTCTATGTTATAGAAATCTGGCATGTCTAGTTGGATGGGTTACTGCGAGTTTGACTGTATTCGGTCTTTTGACAAGACAGGCCCACTTTCGGGAGGACAAATTTGTACTGTCTTGTGTGTGTGTATGTATATGTGTGTGTGTGAACTTGCGTTGGTTTTATGTTGTGTGAAATTAAATTGACTAAGCAGATGGTCTGGCATCAATTTGTAGTTTAAACTGCAGGTTTGATATCACAAATGAGACTTTACCCTAAGGCTCTATAATTTATGTAGGCATGATAAGAGATCTCTAACTTAGACAATGTTATACAGCTAGATTCACTTGTAATTATTTTGAAGAACTGTCAACAGATTCTTATGTGTTTTATGAATTCAATGTGACAAATAGACTTAAATAAGACATTGATCTAATGAAGCCTCCAGGTGTATAAAATAGATGCTGCAGACGTTTTAAAGAAATCTTTCAGCAGTTTTAATATATGATGTGCATGAATCAAGTATTACCAGTGACAGTTTAATGGTGATTTGTGGTGTTTCTGGATCATGTGCACGTCTGCCGGAGTTGGAGTGCATTTGTGATTTCTTCTGCGTGCCGTCCTCATCTGGATAAGACAGGATGGCGTATTCATCCTCAGCATCAGTTTAAAAGTGCAAGTTGTGTTTATTTAAGCAGCGCATTGAAAGGAATGGTTCACCAAAAATAGAAATTCTGTCATCATTTAATCACCCTCATTTCAAAACCCGTATGACTCCTGAAACACAGAAGAAAATGTCACGGGGGGTTTTGATTCCATATAATGACAATCAATGGAAGCCACGTTTTTTTGTAAGCAACATTCTTCAAAATATCTTTTATGTTCTGCACAAGTTAACGGTAATGAATGACATGAGGGTGAGTAAATAAGGCTAGCGTACAGGAAAAGAGTGTTTGTGTGACTGGAAAAGTATTCATGTATTCCACTTTATGACATTGCATTTAGATATAATGGCACATGAATTAAACGGAAATGACAGGACAAGGGTCTATAAAAGTGAGGCTTGTTAATGTTGTTATTATGGCCTGGTTTCACAGACTAAAAGGCATGTTTGAAGTGTCTTTACTGAGAACAACTCACTCTTAAATATCTTAAAATATATCAGTGCCATTGTTTTGTCTCAAGATGCACACCAGGCACGTTTCTGAAAGCTGACCTCATTTGACTAAGGCCTACTGGGTCCACTGTCCTCTAACATGTCAAACGCTTGGCCTGACGCAAAACTGCCAGGCTTGACGTAAACGTCACCTAGCATATCAGCTGTGATTGCGCTGTTATTTCACGGGGAGTTTGAGCTCTCTGTCTTTACTTCACCACGATAAAAGCTCCCCTGATCCCAACGCGTGTCATAGAAATGGGTGAGGTCTGTGTCCGAGCACCGTGTGTGGGCCCGTGGTCCAGGAGATAGAAGAGAGCCGTGCGCTCCACCAGGGATGATGTTCTTAAAATAAACTGAAAAGGCTGACGTTAGGTGGGGATCTTACAGAAACGCTACTTCCTGTGGCTGATGAGGCTGTAACTTCCTGTTTATCTACCCCGGAAAGTTCCCTCTCTTCTGCCCTTTCCTCTCAGCTCGATGAGTTACAGTGAATTCAACTGCAAAAGCTTAAAGCTGCTCAATGTTTGCGACATCATCTCTCATTAACTACAGCTATGGCTGCCTGTTTGTATCTAAATGTGCATTTGCTTGCTTATCAAAAAAACTTTTTTCAGATTTCAGTTTGTAACTTTTGCTATCATGAGTCCTGATAGGATCTATCGAAATAAGTATAGTGACAGATAAGTTTCTTTTCCCTTTCACTGCATTTGCAATTCAGTTTTCAGTCCTCCATTTTGCATCTCTCAATCACATGGCTCTCTACTTCATCTGTCTTTTGCTGGTGTTTCTCGAGGGAAAACCAAATCGCAGATGACATCTCTTATATCTCAGTTTTCGTTATGACAGTAAGATTATATCGAGAACAAACTGTGACTGGGCAAGTCTTTTGTAGATGTTTCTCCACCTGAGACCTTATAATTTCATTAGTGTGTGTTCTGTAAACACCTTTAAAAATATTCAAGCTGCTGGGGGACCAGCAAAAAACTTTTAACTAGTCAATGGTTTTTAATGTTATTTTACATCCACTTTGTTAATTATTATTGTAATTATAATTATTTCTTGTTAATCTATTTCTGTAATTTGACATTTTATGCCACATTTATCAGTGATATCTTTCAAACTATGATGTGTTATTATTTTATATTGGTATTTATTTTTATAATATAAAATGGTATATGAGATATTTAACTTAATTGTTCATTTTTTTGCTGAATATATTTCCATAGTTCACTATCAAAGTTTATTGTTAAGTCAAACTGACAGCTCTTACTTAGGTCTTCTAAAGTACAATGTTCAGCGTTCTGGATGTTTCAGTTCTCCAATCCATGATTTGAATGAGTCAGTGTGCCATAATAAACATTTGACCTGCTGATTAACCCTTAGCAAAGCATCTCAGATAGCCAGCAAGTTCAGAAACTTGTTTCAGTTTATTTATTGCTCAAAATACACAGAATTACTTTTTTTCTGTTATTAAGGCATTCAAAGCAAAACATCCACGACCAATGAAATGAGTTTTTGTCATGCAGGAAGCTTCTGGGATCAACATGATACCACTCTGGTCACCACACTCTGGTGACACTTTCAGGTTATAAAAATACACTTGCTAAAACTCGGTGACGGGTGATTTCTTTTTCACAAAGCACAGAGTGATCATCGTCTCTGACTCTTGGCCGTATTATGTCTTAGTTTCTATTTGCTTTTCGCTGTTATTTCCATCCAGCTCGATCTAAGAGTGTTATTCCAGGGGAAGGAAGCCCTGGATCCACTCGCACTGGATCTAGGAGATCAATGGAGAAACCTCTGAAGACGGGCTGGCTGAAGAAGCAAAGATCTTTCGTGAAGAACTGGCAGCTACGCTTCTTTGTGTTGAGAGGAAACGTCCTCACGTATCATAAAGATGATAAAGAAAGTGCTCTTCAGGTATGAGAAACACAAATATATACTTTGAAATTTAAATGTATAGCCATTATTTATATTCATAGGAAGGATCTTTATTTTGCTTTGGTCTTTCATGTATATAGTTTTGTGTCTGCAAGTAAGAACTTAATGATCCATGTTAGCTATTGAGAATGTCCCAAAGATCTTGTGTTCTTCCTTAAAAAGACAAACAATATTAACACAAATGTTTTGTACAGATGGTCTAAAAATTGCTACTGATAACATTTATTCACATTAATTCACCACTCAATATAACACCCACATTCTCACCTCAGGGGACCATTCCTTTGTTCTCATGCCAAGTAAATGAGCTGCCAACAAATGCTGATGATAAATTCTTGTTTGAGATCATCCCAGGTGAGTCTTATTTAAGTCAAATCGTATATTGCACCAGTTGTTTGCATTGAAGGTCTATCTAGACTGGCTATGGAGAAATATATCATGTTATTCTTGCTATATATTGAAGTCACGGTTTCCCTGATTCTGCAGGTGGCACTACAGATCGGGAGCGGGATACGTATGTTCTCATGGCGACTAGTCAGGGCGAGATGGAGGAGTGGGTGCGCTCCATCCGCAAAACCATTGGATCTCGGTCCAGTGGAGGTATGAACATACTATAGAATTTTATCCTCCTTAAAATATATCTTTTAATTGGATTCAAGCCTTTCTTTTTTCAATATTATCATGGTCACATGAGTGTCTGAAAGGATAGGTCTGCCGGGCCTAACATAAAGAATGTTAGAAAAGATAATAGCATTTATTTTGTTTAATAAAAAGGGATGTTGAGGTCATATGAACCGTCTCATACTATAATTCATACCTCTAAGCCTAAATTATGATTAGAGGATAAAGACAATGGAATGCTTTTGACACGTTTCCAAGTCATCATTTGTCATTTTAAATATTGCAATAGAAACTGTACCGTGGACGTCAAAAAAAAGTATCATCGTACAGTGAGGTATTGATATTGTAAAATCCCTTGTTACAATGAATGCAAATGAATAAAGAAACGGCTGTAATTCAATGAATCTGTGTATGGATTATTATAATAATAATTTATTTATTTATGAGTGACTATACGTTTGTCTATTCCAAGTATTTGGAAAAAGTCTACCTGACATCATGGAGTACGAGAAGAAATTTGGATCACACCTGGTGCCCATTTTGGTGGAGAAGTGTTCAGAATTCATCCGAGAGCATGGTCTCAATGAAGAGGGCATCTTTCGCTTACCGGGACAGGACAACCAGGTGAAGCAGTTCCGAGAGGCTTTTGATGCCGGAGAGAGACCCTCGTTCCCCAGGTAACTGTTCACACCTCCGAACCATCCATGGGGTACTCTCTTAAAAATAAAGGTGCCTATAAGGTTCTTCACATATGCGATGCTATAGAAGAACCATTTTGGGTTTCACAAGAACCATTCAGTCAAAGGTTCTTTAAAGAACCATCTCTTACACCTTCATATACAGTTTTTCTCCACAAAGAATCCTTTGTGAAACAGACAGGTTCTATGGATGTTAAAGGTTCTGCATAGAACCATTTAGAAAAAAATGTCCCAGTTTCACAAACAAGGCTTAGCTTAAGCTAGTACAACGCCTTAGTTAAATTAAGTCGCTTTTAATAAATCGCCTTGGATAAAAACATTACTGGTGTGCATCTTGAGACAGAACAATGGCAATGACATGTTTTAAGGTTTTGGGCCAAGTTATTTTCAGACAAGACTAAGGCTACTTTAAATAATACTATTGAGTTATCGTGTCCGAAATCATAGTATTACCATGCATGGTTACATACCTAACAATGTTCTTGTTTGTTAGTTATAATCTCAAATTAATCTAGGGGCACAATTCCTGGAAGTGAGATATTGGTTTTGCCTAAGATCAATTGTATCTGTTGAATGATAATAGACCAATTAACAAGAAAATCGTTGATCAAAGTAAAAAAAAAAAATGTTTGACATGCAATTTGGTTTTACACACGAATAAGGTTTTAATGTATAATGGTTTTCAAACTTCTGTTTTAGCAGTATAAACGCGCGAATAAGCTCATATTGTGGATAACCACACTGTGCATGACCATTTATGGTGAATCACACAGCTTTTTTAAGGAAGTTGCATAGGTAAAAGGAGGTTGACCTAGAAAGTCTGAACTGAAGCAAAGAGAGAGAGATAAAAAGTACAATATTTCAGAGGAAGATGGCACACATAGATGATCTGTGGCTGAGCCACATCCTGTCCTGACTGAGAGAGATCTTCTCATTACTCAACACACTCTTGCAAAATGCAGCTCACTTTGCTCTATAAACTGCTTTTAAACATCTCTTACTAAAAAAACGAGATGAAAAGATTGTAACTTTAGTGATTATCAAATTAATACTTCTCACCTTCTGCCTGCAGTGACACAGATGTCCACACTGTGGCATCCTTACTCAAGCTGTACCTCAGAGAGCTTCCCGAGCCTGTTGTACCGTGGACCCAGTATCAGGATTTCCTGGACAGCACTTTGATGTTGGACGCAACCACTGCATCAGTAAGAACCGAAGCACATTTACAAAAACAATGTATCAGATGAGAAATGACTCAGGGACTTCCTGTTCATCACAACCTGATCTGTCACAGGGTAAAGAGAGACTGGAGAAACAGATCAGCCTTCTGCCAAAAGTCAACTACAACCTGTTGAGTTACATCTGCAGGTATCAATAACACACTGATGAGAAAAGCAAAACATATGCAGATTGAAAATAAGCTTTTGATCAATTTCTTGTGCTAAACAATTCTAAATGTTTTTCTCAAAACCACTTTGCCGTACAACTTAGATGATATACAGAACAAAATAACAGCAATTTTTATGTTTTCCACAGTATCCTACTCAAATAATATGAACCCGTTATAATTTCGTCCAAACCATGTATTTGTTCTTCTAGATTTCTTTACGAGGTCCAGAGGAATTCAAAGGTGAACAAAATGAGTGTGGAGAATCTAGCCACAGTGATGGGAGTGAACCTATTCAAACCTCAGGTGGAGGACGCCTTTAGCATGATGAAGGGTCAGTTATCTTGTTATGTTAGATGAAAAACATGAAAGCCATTTAAGGAATAGTTCACCCCAAAATTCTCTAAGCATTTAGTCACATGCAAGTTGTCCCTAAGTTTTAGAATTTCTTTGTTCTGGTGAACACAGAGAAAGATATTTGGAAGAATGTGTGCAACCTAACAGTTCTTGGCCACCATTGAGTACCAAAGTAGAAGTATAGGTAGTCAAGACTGACAGCTGTGATAAACATCAAGGTTAACACAAAAAAATATTTCAAATTTTTCATAAATACATGTACAAATGTTGTATTGCTTAAAAGTGGTTGTGAGCTTCTTTTCTTTGGCATTTTTAAGTTTAAAAAAACTAAGAGCATCTTTTTTGTTATTATATATTACCTATTGCTCCAGTTTTCTGCAAATAACTGCAAATAGAAACACTATTTTTATTCCAAATGTGGGAGAAATACTGTTAATAGTTCACTGGTTTTGAAATGGTCTTTTCTGTGGCTGTGTATTTTCAATGCAAGGATATTTTATAGGTTTTTGGTTAACACATTTCACTGCTTTTGCGTGTTCTTTACACATAGGAACTCCCATGATACAGAAGGTAATGACGGTGATGATCAGACACCATGTGCTGCTCTTCCCACCCTCTAAAGACAAGCTGCCCTCTCCACTTCCCAGCAAGAAACACAAGAGCAAGAAGACAACTAATCCTCGCAGTTTTGTGGGCTGGGAATCTGCTGAGGTATGACTCACAACTTCTGTCAAAAACTTGTGAATTCAGTTCTGTAACAATACTTGCGTTGTCATTCATATTGTACAATACATCGGTACGATCCGCTGATCCAACAGCTGCTTAAATCTGTTGATATGATATGCATACTGTCTCCAAACTTGAGATCTTGTTGAATGTGGTCATGTGGTTTGACAGCATTCACTGTTAGTCAAGGTTGCGCTTCTTAAGAAATTTCACAGGTTGCTTTCGCACCTTCATATGTTAACTGATCACTTCTTTCTTAAAGTGTGAGGTGTCATCTCTTTCCGAGTCCCCGGAGGAGGAGGAGGAAGCGGACACGCCTGAGGATGAGGGCAGAGACGTGGGGCCATCAGAAGCAGGATCAGATGATGCAACTTCTCCTTCCTCTCCGTTTTCCCCCGTCGACGACTCCTGGACCGGCAGCCCCAGAAAGCGGACGCAAACTCTACCCAGCTTGGGCTGTCCAGTAAAGGGCCGAGAGCAGCGGTGGGATCGCTGGAGCAGGTTTCAGGAAAGCTTTAACGAGAGCGATGAAAAGACACTCTCGGAGGACATCTTTAAAATCCTCGACTTTCAGAAAGATACAATCTATTCTGGAGGGCAGAAAGGCGAACATGAAAAAGCAGAGGTGGAAAAGGAGCGAGAGGTGGATAAAACGGGTACAGACGGTGTAGTCAGAGAGACAGATACAAGAGCACGGGTTCAGAGCACAGGCCCCTTGTCTGAGCCTAGGCTGAGCAAAGAGGCGAGCGTGTCAAATTTGGGACGAGAAATACCAACAGCGGTTGATAGAGGCACTGCTCTTCAGCAAAGCAATGCAGGACAACTAGAAAACACAGACAGAGCGCACATCATCAGGAGGTATGAACCAAACCAAATTTACATTTGTTGTCTCATTTTTAGCTCCTACAAGCATCACTACTGTTACTGTTTAGTGAAGGTAACAATACACTAAAATAGGTGGGGCCATGGACACACTGGCCGTATCATTTTTGCCGTGGGGGTCCCCCTTCATCCATCCATGAGAAGGGCACTTTTGGCATCAGGGGTCAAAAGTAGCAGGTGCCTCAGCTAGTTATGAAACCAAAAAACTAGGAAATATAACGTTACATTCATTATTCTTTCTTTTTTTTGCATTCTCTTGTTTCATAAGATTGCTAGTTTCAGTCCTTGCTTCTGATTGGTCAGTAGCGGTGCTTTAATCACAGCAGATGAGCACTGCTATGACCTCTGCACCTTACGATCCTGTGTATCACTGTGAAGCAGTACTATTAGCAACCACCCTTAGCAACGAAAATTATGACTGCATCCGAAATTGCATTGTTCGAAAGTGTGCACATATTTAAAAGAAGTACCTACCTATCGACTGTTAAAACAGTACTTTCTAAATAGTATATTTGGAAGTAGTATGAATACATTTCGGATATACTGCATCCGTGTCATGATCTTTTACCTATGAGCTATGATGTATTAACAACAACCTGTACATAGTCGTTGGTAAAAACATAATTTAGTCATGAGAAATTCTTTTATTTGGAAACGGACATCTGCCTTAAAGTTTTCTGCTATTTTTATTTGATTATCTGAATTTGACCGTTGCTCAGCTCCTGTGGCATCATGGGATAGAGAAACAGTCAACCCGAAGCAGATTCACAAATCTCGGCGGAATCAGAAGACCACCCTGGCATTTTTCGCCTACTGTTTTTTGCATACTTAGATTTTCGGACATACTATTTATGACTATTTATGTACTTGTCGTCATCAGTATGGAAGTGGGCGATTAGTGACGCAGTGATTCTGTTGTTGTTCACAGTCGGTCAGGGACTATTTTTTACAACGGAAGGATGGATTTTAGTACTTTTACTTAATGATAGTTCCAATGATGCATATTAATATTTATATTGTGTGGTAACTGTTTTATCAAAGAAATAAGGTACTCGAGGCTAGAGCTGCTTCACCACAATACAACACAGCCTGTATCTTATTGTGTTCACGTACCACCTGCTACCATGATACATGACCAAAAGTACTTTCTGTATCTCTTTGTTTGTGTATCATGTAACACAGTGAGGTAAATGCATACACTTCACTTCACAGATTACAAGAACCAAAAAAAGGTGAAGTGACTGTGGAACCTTCAAATGTTAACTAAGTAAACAAGTTTATCAAAATCAGACCTCATTGAACCTAAAAGTTTAATATTAATGTAGTGCAAATACAACTGATATAAGAAGACACTCAGTCTGTTGCTTTCTTCAATTCCAAGTATCGCACCTTTGCATGGTTGCTGAGCTTTTCTCAATAATCTTTGATTAATCTAATGTCGTTTATTGTCGCTGTGTACTAATGTCATGATAAGCATGTACTAAACCACAGTGGAAACCGCACGGCAGACTCTATACGCCCCCCATTGCTAACTGTCCTCGAATGTTATGGTGTCTGGTAATTATTCCGATCTATTTAGTTTGTTTTTTGGTTTAGACAGCCAGGTCTATGTGAAGACACTATATCCTTTTCAACACACGCAACAGAACGGACATCGAACAAATATTTGCAAAGTTGTGGGTGTTGATTTTGATTCTTACCAGCGTTTCTTACAATTCGAGCTGTTAAGTCGCGAAGTAGCCACAGTGTGCAATGCAGTGCCATTTCAATTCCCAGACATGTGGGGATTATTGAAGAATTGATTGATGGAATGAGCAATGTGAATGAATTATGGTTATATAATTGGTGGTATATGTGTGTCTTTGTATAAACTTTCAGTCTCCAAGAGAAGAACAGAGAGCTGGTCGCTACAGTGGCAGAGCTGCGGGCAGCATTGGAGGCAGAGCGACACTCTAAAGCCGCATTAGAAAATGCACTGCGCAATGCAGAGAGTACCAGGGACGAAGCCCTCACACGCAATGAGCAGCTGAACAAAGACATTCGGAAGTTGAACAACAGGCCCACTGCTGGACCATCATAGTGACATCATCAAGAAAACATAGATCAAGACCTTATCATGTCTCGCTTCTCACAGGATCTGTAAAAACAACCATGGACACGTTTATACTGTGAACTGCTTCTGGATGTATAAAGTCCATCCCATAGGTTCTGTCCATGCTGTGGCAAAAGTGACACGGTACAGTATATGACATGTGTAAAATTAGGCAACATTGAAAATTATTATCAAAATGATAAAGGAGTAGTTTCCCAAAAATCCAAGTTATTTTATACTCACCCTCTTGTCGTTTCAAACCTGTTTGACTTTCTTTCCTCTGCAGAACACAAAAGAAGATATTTTGAAGAATGTTGGTAACAGAGAACCGTTGGTCCCCATTGACTATTAGTTTTGTGTGCACACAATAGAAGTCAATGGGGACCGATGGTTTTTGGTTACCAACATTTTTCACAATGTCTTCTTTTGTGGTTTGTAGAAGAAAGATGTTAGAAATAATAAGATGGTGTATTAACTATGAAATATTCGGGTGTCCTGTCCCTTTAAAGATGAAAGTTGAATTATGCAGTATTGGCCTGAAAACATAAAAGTTTATAAAAAGTGTTTTATTACTGCCTGTCAGTTTTCACTGTGTTTTTATTGGTGAATCTCTAAAAAGTGTAAACAAATGAGCAACAAAACTATCTCGACTTATCCACTCCACTGGTGAAGAACTCAATTAGAGCTTAATTAAGCTGAAGAATTTGGGGAAGTTCAGGTATATATTTAGTTTATTAAAATAAACAGTATATATTTTTATTTGCATATGTAAATTTTTGGACCCAGATAAACTATATTTGAAACCTGAATTGCATCACTAATCACTTTTTTTAAGTTGAGGTTGTCTTATTTTTTGCTGCACGCAAAGATGACATTCGTGGATTTACAAAAAATCTTTAAAGTCTGGGAAATTTGCTACCCGCTCAGGTCGCTTGGCGCCAGTGGACATGTTAAAGATGGCTTTTTCTTCCCCAAGATTTTAATTTATTCAACTACGATAGACATCCCTCTTTAATTTATGAAATTTGCTGTATGACAATTCAACGTTTTTATTGTTTGTTTGTTTTAATATTTATGTGGTCACCAAACTGTTGGGTAGAACCAATCAGAGTCTGTGAACAGATCAACAGTCTGGGTGTAAAGGACAAAAGCCCCAAATGTGGATGACCGTCAGTAAATAAACAGGTTTTATCTGGCTTGTCTTTCCTGCACCTTCACTTTTGCTGCCTGGATGAAGTCAGAATGAGATAGTGTGTGAGAGGAGATAAAATGTGACAGAGTGTGAGAGAGAAATGGGAAGAATGCTTTCAGATCAGTATTCGCAAGAATGGAGCACAATGTGTGTTTCGAGGGGGTGGGAGCTCTCTAAGAGGCTATGCATTACGTAAGGAAGAGAAGAACAGATAGCAAGTCTGTCAGCTGTCATAATACCGACTAAATGATAGAGAAGGAATTTCCTATTTCCGATCAGGCTGGTTTATACAGAAGATGTGCTGCTGAAATTAAACAAAAGGCAGAATATGTGAATAATGTATAAGATTGGGTTGTTTATGCGGCGGCTTCTAGTTTGTTCTGGCATAGATTGCAATCGACATTTACAGAGGTTTCTCATGTGTGCTCCATTTGGGCTCCTGGCAACACAACAGTGTACAATATAAACAATGCAGTTATCAAGTGTATCTCCTGCGTACAGGAAAGATAATCTTAAGAGGGAGAGAGTGAGAGTATGCCATGCATTATAGCATGTGACTGACTTAAGTGGTCCCTGTGTCGCAACACTCGCACTTGTCTAAAAGCCCCAAAAATATGTATTCAGGTTACATTAAGGGGAATAGTTTACTTAAAAATGAACGTTATAATAATTCCCATATATTGTAATAATCCCCATTATGATTCTAATTGGGAACAAAATTAAGAGCTGTAGCGGAGGTGACTTCACAGATTAGTCCTCAAAATAAGGTATTGTATGACATAAAAATACTTTTATAATACTGCAATATTTTAATTATGTTCTAATTGTACAGAAAAATGTAAATGAATAAAGTTTAGTGGTTACACTTTGCAATAAGGTCTCATCCAATAACATTAGTCAATGCTTTAGCTAACATGAATTAACAATGAACAACATACTTTCACAGCGATTATTAGTCATGTTAACAGAAAAGGTGTTTGATTTTAAACATGAGTTAGTAAATGATGACATCAACTTGTACAAAAGGTACTACGATAAAAAAATGCTATACAAGTATTGTTAACTGCATGTTTACAAATGAATCCTTTTTCTAAAGTGTTACCACTTTGTTAATACGGTGCACTTTTATTTTCCCTGTCAATTCCTGATATTTTAAATATTTGTTGCTGCCTTACATTTTGAAGCTAATTAGAAGTAATTTCAACTTCCCATTTAACATTTTTAATGTTAGGTTTTCTACTACTTTAACTTCAAATAAGTTAAGTTTTCTTAATTGCTCCTGTAAAGCTGCTTTGTAACAATGCTCATTGTGAAAAGCTTTTCATAAATTAATTACATTGAACTGAATTAATCAATTATTTTAGTTACAGCTTTTTTAGTGTAGTTTAGTTACAACTCACCATTGGCCAAAATTGTAGGTATCAGGTTGAAATGACTTTTAAAGCCAATTTGATTGTACTTAAAATGTACAGTGTAGAAGACAACAGCATACGGATTGTAAATGTTATTAGGAAATAATGTGTATAATTCCATTCTTTAACTTTGGGGCTGAACATGAGCTCACTAAATGATGCCCAATTTAGAGGGATTAAAGCTACAATTTTCTAGGGTATGTGAATGCAGAAGCTCTGACTCTAGCATAACCTCGATGTTTTACTACGGAGAGAGGTGCCACTATATGAAGCCGCTTTATTGGGTACTTGACATCCTGTGACTCTGGAGAGCTTTTCCATTGGTCACAGAACTGTGTCAGCCACTTAGGACGGGTGATAAGGTCTTCCCTGCACTTCCGAAAGAGATGTTTGTTTGGCCCGTGATCGTAGAGGCTCTTCAGAAGGCACGCTGTTGCACACCAAGCATGTGATAAGATGTTTACCTCCATTGGTCAATGAAGATGAATTTTTGTTTTCTCTCTATGGCATTGAAGTATTATTTTGTTATTGGCTAAAAAAATACAATCAGTCTATATATTTCCCATTTGTTTCCCCATAAGCAAATCTAGAAATACTATGAGGTTCTTGGTAATTGATGCTTGTCAAATGCTTACAAACCTCTTTGAGGTATGGAGATTTGCAGATCACTTTCAGTCTATCCTGCAACCTCTCACACCCCGTTTTGTTTCCATCGTCACAGATATTTAGCCTCTCTTGTTCAAAAATACGATGGCCCTCTTCAGACTTTTGTCAAAAAGAAACAGTCAATGAACTCAAGCCCCAACATTCAAAGCAAAGCAAATCTGAAAAACAAATAAACACTAGGCCCAAAATCTGCCCTGGCTCACCCACCCAAACAAAAAAAAACACCCTAACGAGGAAGGGGCTTCTGCACGTATCAGAGAGATGTTTACAAAGTCCTCATTAAGGAAAAGAAACTAGATAAGAGTGCACACGCACACACACACTCACTGGGACACTACGAACACTAAAAACGCAGAGCTTCCTAGTTTGTAGATAAGGCATAGAGAGAAAGTTGAGAGAGAGAGAGGGGGGAAGAGAAGAAAAACATTTGAAAAGAGATGCCACAGAGGGACATCTCTTTCACGTATTGAAACCACCCTCACGTCAAAACTTTCCAGCCAAAGAAGCTAAGAAGAAGAAGAAATCCTCCAAGTTCAGGATTAGAGTGACTTTCATTCAATGACAGGTGTAGCTACAGAACTTCAAACCTCAACGCACTGGAGTGATCACTGACCCTCTGGATAAGCAAGGGTTTAGTTCTTCTGAACGCAACAAAATAACATTCAGGGCATTGTTTCATTGGATCTGTAGATCTAAATTCAATCCCAGTTTGACTCCAAACCCATTGGACTGCTTGTTCTTGTATCTCATCACGGTTGGAAGCAAGGTTTGTAAATTTTGGATTATGGGGTCAGCTACACCGTCAGTTTTATTGGCCTTCCTTGTGTTGTTTTGGCGGCCTTTCTTTGCCTGCAGTAACCCTATCAGCTCACCGGAGAGGATCCGCACTGGTCCAGGGTTGGATGATGGGAATGGAGGTGTTGTGGATCCCTCACTACTGGAGCAGGACAGTGAGGTGGACATGCAAAGCGTGCTGGAGACCCTAAAGGGGCAGTTTCTACGCACCTTTAATCTGTCAGGTATCCCTCCACCTGTACAGACAGGGGCCACTCGAGTGGAGCCACCAGAGTACATGATGGAGCTCTACAACCGCTTCGCCAACGACCGAACATCAATGCCTTCTGCAAACATTGTACGCAGCTTTAAAAATGAAGGTACTTGGAAATGTACTTTTTAATTGTAACTGAGAAATTGATATATTTGCAACTGTTTATGTTTTCGATTTTGTGCAAACAAATGATAGGGAAATCTTCTTTTGGGTAGGAAATAATATATAAATGACAAAAACAAAATTTTTGTTGAAATGTTTCAAGCTGGAATGATTTGAAAATATTTGAATATAATTAAAAATATAATGCAGTTTAAAACGCAAATATAATGCAATATGTAAAATTTAACATTTCAATATATTTTTCTAAATATTTTCAAATGTATGTTAAATGATTTATTATAACATTATTACTATATTTATAATGAAAGTGTTATGTAGAATATAAAGTATATTATAATTTACATATAGTTTAAATACAGTATAATGTTTTTATGTCTATATATATATATATATATATATATATATTATAATTTTTTCAAACAACAGGCCCTTATTGTATAATGTACATGATTTCTTTAATTATGTATGCAAATGCACACAAGAAGTATAAGTTTAAGTGATAGTTCACACAAAAATAAAAATTCTGTCATCATTCACTCACCCTCTTTTCATTTCAAACCTGTATGACTTTCTTTCTTTCGCAGAACACAAAAGAAGATGTTTTAAAGATTATTGTTAACAGGGCCCAAACGCTTGGCTTGGTTTTGTGTCCATACACTTAAAAAGAATGGGGGTCAGATCTGTTCGGTTACCAACAGATCAAAATATCTTCTTTTTTGTTCTGTGGAAGAAAGATAGTCTTAAAGGATTGAAATGACAATAGGGTGAATAAATGATGTGAGAATTTTCATTTTTGGGTGAACACTTTAACTAGGTCGATTATCATAAACACTAGGTTTGTTTCTTAGCAGAGTTATTTTGATTGATTTAAATATCAAAGCGATCCAACATTTTAGTTTGTTTATTTTGTTTGATTTTTATTTTCAGACTCTTCCCCATGCATCGTGGGACCAGGTGGGATGAGACAACACCCCCTTCTCTTTAACGTTTCAATCCCTCACCACGAAAGAGTCACCGCCGCTGAGCTCCGACTCTACACCCTGGTCCAAACCGATCGCCACAAATACGCTGGCGTTGACAGAAAAGTGACCATATATGAAGTGAAACAACGTGAAACAAACGCCAGTCATCAAATAAGTGGGGACGATATTGAGGGAGGACAGCCAAATGGCCAAGAGGAGGAAACAGAACTAGTGGAGTTGGCATCTCGACAGGTTTACGGCACAGACAATGGCTGGGAATCCTTCGACATGACTGCTGCGGTGCTAAACTGGCGTGCTAAATCAGAATATGGCAGCACCCACAAGTTGGAGGTTCACATCGCAAGTTTGAATTCTCAGAGTGCTCCAGCTTCCGAAGGTGAGAATACAGGCAATGCCATAGGAGGGGACATGGACATTGACACCAGTCTTGAGGACAAGCACAGACCCTTAATGATTGTCTTCTCTGATGACCAAAGCGTAGACCACCGTGGAGACAAGCGAGAACTGAATGAACTTATTCAACATGAGACTGCTGGGCGTGGCTTTCAGGACAATTTTGGCCTGGGGCTGACCGATCTCTGGGACGACTTGGGACAAAACGTTGAGAATGAGGAAGAGGAGCAGAGTGAGGAAGCTCTCCTTCAAATGCGCTCCAACCTCATCTACGACACGGCATCCAGAATTCGACGCAACGCCAAAGGCAACCTGTGTAAAAAGAACCCCCTTTATGTTGACTTCAAAGACATCGGTTGGGACAGCTGGATTTTGGCTCCCACTGGTTATGAAGCATATGAGTGTGCAGGGGTGTGCACGTACCCCTTGACAAAACACGTTACACCCACAAAACATGCCATTGTGCAAACTCTAGTCAACTTGAAAAGTCCGCAGAAAGTCGCTAGGGCTTGTTGTGTACCCACTAAATTAGATTCCATCTCCCTGCTCTACCTAGATGATGCAGGTGTGGTCACATACCAGTATAAATATGAAGGCATGGTGGTATCAGAGTGTGGATGCAGATAGTATTTAATGGAAGGAAATGGGGTGAAGCCGGGCCAGAGCTTAGAAACTGGAATAGATGGAGAAAAAAACTAGCCAAACCTATGGCCTTCATACCAATTTTCTTCCAAATGGTGGTGGAAAAAGATTTACTCCCAACCTTAAAGCCGGAGTTGCAAAGTTCCTGAATATGAGTCAAAGTTTCACAAGGGTGTTGCGTCAAGTAAGGGACTTATTTGGAACCATGTGACATAGGGCACAATGCAAGTTTTGGTGAATTATCCCTGCTGAATAAGAATTGGGTGGAACAAAAGACAGTAAATTAAGCCCTGACACGCCTCAAGATCAGCCTGGATAAACACGCTGTTCTTATCAGTAAAGACTCATGTTTAAGTCGGAGATTGTATCAACTCGGACTCGTTGCATACTCAGCCTTTGCGTTTGCATCAGCAAAGTTTTGCCCAAGTGGGTGTTGTAGAGATGGCAGCTCAGTGGAGAATGTGAACTCAAGCATCACAGGGTCAGTCCGGTGACCCTACTGGAGACAAGAAGCATGCGAAACTGTCCGTTTCCAGTTTCCACAAAGCTTCGTATCATATCTGTCGTGACAACGCTGAGTCAATACGCAGCTTCCTGCCAACAGAATGTATTTGATATGAACTGTCTAGGTTAAAGTGAAACAGTAACCAGAAGAATCTTGCAAAGAGAAGGAAGGGGCAAAACAGACCAGAATGGACCGGTCTTGACTTCCGATTCTGTCTGGGAACATGCAGAACAAACATTAGTGTTGTGGATTTTCAAGGTTGGAAGCCAGTATTGAAAATGTTTTTAGGACACTTTTTGGGTTGTAGGGCATCTTGAACGTCGATAGAGGACAATTGGAACTGTCAACATTATCTGACTGGTTTATATATATATTTCTTTCCTTTGGGCCAGTTATTCTTGTTTCATCAGGAACTTTGCATTCCAAAATAAGAACCACCATCCACGTTCTACCATGAAATAAACTTGCACATCATTTACTGACTTTTAACAGAAATGCTAAGATATGAGAAGTGGGGTTTTGAAAGAGGATGCAGAGTCACAGTGCTTGCACAGTTTGGTTTGTCTGGCTTGTTCCATTGTTGACAGGCAGCCTCAACCCCAAGGGGGTACTGGGGGGGCACTTTCCCCCTCCTCCACATGTGTCGTGCGAGCAGCTCTCCCACCCCTGTGCAGGACTGTGATAAGGAGGTGTCAGGATTGAGAAACATGTGTTTGGTTCTTAAGAGCTTGGAAAACCAATAGCAATTCCAAACTGCATGGAAAGTAGGGGCGGGATTGAGAGGGCATATCAAATTCTGGCCCCAAGAAAGGAGATTCGCATCATTCCCCCTTATGGCTTTACTGAACCTCCTTTTGTGTCTTGCTCCCTTAAAACTTTCTGTCACGTCATCAAGGAACAGATGTTGGATCCTGTTGGATCCTTATCGCTGTTGGGGCAAGAGGATGAATGGAAACTGTCTCGCAAGGTCATCCCCACCCCCATATACAATCTGTGAGACTTCTCAGTCATCACCATGTCTGATCATATCTTCCAGGATTTTTCTCATGCTTGAAAGATACTTCACATTACTGCCTTTACATAACATTAATATCAGACTCTATTGTTAAAATACAATTCATGATCTGCTGCTTGGATTTATGATAAAGCTTATTTATTGATTAATTTATTTAAAAATATTATTCTTTAGGTGACTAACAATATTGTACATTATACAGAGTATGTCATGATCCTGTTTTGCAAAAAAATATGTGTATACTTTATTTTGTACAAGTTAATTTTAAATTAAACGTTTTATTTTGTGATAATTTATAGTTTGGCATGTGTAGTGAGCTCTCAGCAACGTCTGATTTTGTGAATCTTTTTCAATCCGTTCACAAGTACTGACTTCGTTTTAAGATTTCTATATCTTAAAATAGTTTGTTGATGCTTCAGTTTATTGCACCCAGACACCCAGAATAGATTTAGGCACTGTCAGTCCAGAGCTCCCTGTTTAGATAGTGGGTCTGGGAGCTATTCATAAATTTAACTTCCTATTGAAGACCAGCAGCTCAAAGGCCCGGAGTTTACATGTCACACACTTCCAAATTCATGGGAAGCTGACTGGAAACTAATGTAATGACCACACAGACTCTCCTGGTCTGTTGCTTGAGGCTTTGCAGATGTGTTTAGCTCTTTTTTTGATTGTTTTGGGGTGCAGGGTCTTTTAAAAAGTCGCTTTGTTCAAATGTATTTAAGATATAAAATAAGCTTCGGTAATTTGTTGTTGCCTAGTGCCATTTTAAAAACTATGTATGTTGGCATGTACAATTGCACATTGAAAATGTAAATACAATAAATATTTAAAGATTAAACTGCCTTTAACGATCACTATCAACACATATGTTATGAAAAAGATCATAAACTTAATTATTGGTAATGGCCGAAAAATAAAAACAATTCTAAGGACACCCACTTGTCACAAACTTTTGCATTTTAATCTTTGGCATCGGTTACACTTTATCTGGATGACAGTTCACCCAAACATAACATTTCTTACAATTTACCCTCATGCCATTCCAGCTATATATGATACAACTTTAAATCTCATTGATTCTCGGATTAAGTGACTTGTCATAAACATGTTTTGTTCCTATGTGTTTAAAATGAATGACATTCAGAGTTGTCAACGGGCATTTTTCTTTTCTCAATTCATAAGACATTATCCTACCAGAGTCATGTGGATGACTTGAATAATGGCTGTATGTGTTTATCATGTGTTCAACCCCTACACAGCTGGGATGGCATGAGGTTGAGTTCAGTTCTTAGAAAGTTCATATTTGGGTAAACTGTTTTCGTCATCTAAGTTTTCTTGTTACAAATATGATGACAGAAATGGTAAACCGAAGACGATATGGAAGCTCCACTATGTTTATTTGCTCTCGAGTGAGGTGACAGTTCAAGACCTCCAGATCAATAAGTGTTTGAGCAGCATCCAGCTATCTGTTTCTGGCAAGTGTCATTTAATTCCAGTATGAATTCCCTATGTTTTCAGAGGTCGTTATTGGAATGCGAGTATGATAACTTATAGGGAAATGTTTTTAATAGTCTGTCTTATAATATCAATAATTTTCTCTGGTACACCTGTAATAATTGCACTCCAAATTTCAGTCAACCTTAAAGTCTGAAATTTAGATAAACATCAGGTTAAAGAATTCTGGATGGATGGACCACTTTCCCCCCTCTTTTACTGAACAGGTGAGTTACTGTATCTGCCTCTTTGCTCGTGTCAAACACTTAACCTGCACTAAATCTGCTACATAACCAGTGACCAAATAGAGTAATATCTTAGTACAGGAACAAAGTAAACTTTGACATTATGTAAACTGCCTTCAGCTGCAAAAAAAAACAATTACTTTATGTAAAATCACGATTTCATTCAGAGTTTAGCATTCTTATTGTGTTCTTGATTGCAACAAAAGGAAATGGTTTGTTTGTGTGTTTGCATATTTGATTGTATTTTCTTTGTAATTAACAAGAGAATTCATATATACTAAACATTACATTATATGACAGTATAACTCGTTGAAAAGGCTCACTGTTACCACCGCTGACATTCCTTTTAGTCATGCGAGTTATCACAGTGCAGACAAGTTAAGACTGAGCGCCACCTTGTGGTCATAATACATTTAGTCATTTAGCAGACATTTTTATACAAACCGACTTACAAAGAGTTTAGGGAGCAATAAGCGATATGTCATACAGGAGCAACAATACAATAGGTGCTAATAAAAAGTTACTGGTTTCAATAAAAGCTAGACCACTTGCTGTTGAGAGAAAAAGAGAGGGTAAGTTATAATAATATTAGTCACAATAATACTGCAACTACACTCCAGATTGTAATAAACTGTTATGAGCATCAGTGTTTATGGTATGACACATACTTTGAGGTACTTTTGAAGCAGGAGCAGGGAAATAATAAATAAATTATTCAAAAAATAAATAAATTAGAAATATACAAATCAAAAATACACTTTCACTTCATTATAAGACAGTACATTTACAGTATTTCACTCATTTTACTCCGTAGAGTTTTACCTTGGATACGATACCCATTAAAAGTCATTTCAATAAGGTTTTTTGTCAAACTCATCACACACTCGTATCATTAACTGTTATATTTTCTTTCTTAAACGTGACTTAAGGAGGATTTCAGGACCTTCATTGCTCATTCATGAAACTCAGACATTAAGTAATAGTTATTCATTAGTGTCTGTAATTCTCTGTTCTTCTCCTCCATCTGTCTGCTTAACTCCTCCTGGATCTTTAACTTTCAGTCTAAAATGTGTTTCTATTGTTCAATCAAGATATTCTTCATTAGGTTCCTCTCCGTTCGACCTTTATCTCTCCTTCACACATCTGTCTGATCTCCTGCATCTCTTGTCTGTGTCTTTCCACTATCTCAATCATCTCCTCTCTCTATGATCTTTCAGTATATGGCATAAGTGTCTCTCGTGTATGCGTTTGGAACTCCCTTCACAAAGGGAATGACTCGCCAAATGTTAAATTTGACAACGCCGCACGTTCTTTCTGAATCCACAACGTTTGTTGAAAATACACAACATTTCAAACTTCTTGTTGAATATTGAGTATGTCTTATTTCACCGTTTTGTTGAAGTGTGAAGTGTTCACTCCACTTGGTATTAATAAAGGAAGTAACGAAACCTACAAACAAGTAGCTATTTTTAAACATATTAAACATATTTTCCTATGAACTAATTGATCTTATACTGTATTTTTACCATCTTAAATCATATTTATCACTCACAAAAATAGTCTTAAACAAATACAAACTAATTTATTGTACTAAGATTTGTAAGTATTGCAAAATCCTGCAGCATATTTGCCTTAAAATGCCTCGCGAGAACTCGTAATCCAAGATCACGTGATCACAAACAGAACTCACTTCCTTGAAGTGACCATAGCAGATACCCTTCGCTAACAGACTTTTGAAAGGACCCTTTGTGAAGGGATTCAGGTGTATTATTTTGTTTGGAACGCCCCTACAAATGGCGTCCCCTTCAACAGCACATCAATGCCATTTGGAAAATGCCCACAGTGTTTGGGGGAGAAGAGTGAAGTTTTCGCGGGTAGTCCTAGCAAAGCGTAAGTGGGACTATATGTAGTGACGATAATCTCCGGCGGTTTGCAAATCGGACTAGGGACGACTCACACACAGACAACTACACACTGCATGAAAAGTCATTTTCATGATCTCATGTTATGTACTCTTTAAGAGAATTTAAGGTTTTGCAGTGCTGATTCATGAAACTCGCACATTACTAAGTAACGCTCATTGAGTTCAGAAAGATTCTCCTTCAGTGTCTCTGACTCTCTGTTCCTCTCCTCCAACTGTTTGATAATCTCCTCCTGCATCTTTAACCTTGAGTCCAACATGTTTCTCTGAAGTTTAGACAAGATGACCATCATGTGTTTTTTCTCTGCCTCAAACCTGATCTGTCCAAACTCCTGCCTGATCTTCTCCTGTCTGTGTTTCTCCTCCATCTCACTACTCTCCCTCTCATGATCTTTCAGTTGATCAATCACTCTCTTGAGCTCTGTCCTCTCCCGCACCTCTTTCTCCAACTCTCTCATTAGTTCTTTATTTTTCCCTTCATCTCTTTCTTCTCTCATCTGTCTCTCTAGTTCAACTGTTCGCTCATTGAGTTGTTTGATATCTCCTTCATGTTCCTCAATCTTTCCCTCTATCTTTTTCAGGAAGTTCTGCAACTCATTTCCTGTACTTTTTTTATCTCTATCTCCTCTCTTTCTTTTCTCTCCTCTCTGTCTCTTATGATGTTTCTCTCCATTGCTCTGATCTGAGACTCTACCTCCAGGTAGATCTCACTGCTGTAGGATCTCTCTGTGTTTCCTTCCATCATCTTCTCAATCTTCTCTAGCAGCTCTGAGACCTGTGAACCATCTTCACTCTGATGAATGTTCAGACAGTGAAACCTGTTCCCACATTTCTCTACAAGTCTCTGGACCTCCTGATTCCCTGATTGAACAAAATCCTCAATGTTCTTCTCTTGTACTTTGTCAGTTACTGTAAAAAGAATCAAGGTGTTCTCCCACCATCTCTGCCCAAAAATCTCCTCCATTTTCTCCTTCATCTCTCTCTCTGCTCCAGTAGACTGATGCACTGGTATGACCAGGAGGAAGGCGTGAGGTCCTGGAGCAGACAGACCGATGCAGCGTCTCACATCTTGTCTCACCTCCTCCAGAGAGAGTCCAGAACAGAACCAGTCAGGAGTTTCCACCATAGTCACCTGCTTCCCATCCACCTCTTTCTATCTAATCTCACTCTGCTGAGTCACTGCTGATGTTTCAGTCTGATTCTTCTCTGTGTTCAGGATGATGTTTCCTGCTGCACTTTTCTCACATCCAGCACTGCCCAGCAGAACCAGTCTGAGCTCTGATCCAGAAACCATCACTGGAGCTGTTTCTCCACTCACCAGGAAACATTAAAGTCACCTACCTGTATGCCACATGTCATGTATATTATTTGTTTATAATAACTCACTGTAGGGAGGATTCCACTCCTTGCTGTGTGTTCTTCTTACAGGTGCTGTTAAGACTGATGTTTCTTTACCACCAAGAAGGCATTATTTAAAAAAATTGTAAAGTTATTGTCATTTGTATATCTCTGTCTGACACTTTTTGAAATACTGCATATTTTCGTACACTATGTAAAACTACAGTATTATTTACGGAACAATCTTTAACATAAGGCTTGTGTTCCCTATTATTTTTCACGCAGAGATTTCTCACCAGAACAATTCAGAAGTTTGTATTCCTCAAGCAGTAGTTGCAGTGGATTGTTCTTGTCTTGCAATTCATTTCTCTGTGTCTCCAGTTGATGTTTACTGGTTTCCAACTCTTCAACTGTGTTCTCCAGCAGCCTCTCTTTCTCGCTCATTTCTGTGTAACAAATACATTACAACTCCATTTATTAACTTATATTGATTTTATTCTTGTAAACAATCACTGTTTATTTAATTGCCAAATTAGATATGATTGATCATGAGTATTATCAATAGGCTCCCAATGATTGTACTGAAAATTAGCTCTAAAACAATTATTGATATTCTGTATCTTAATGTTTCAGCAACCAATTTAGGGTTTGAATGTTTAGTAAGTTAAGAGCAGGCTACTTATAATGGTATAATGAGGACGTGTGACGTCTAACTGCTCTGACAAAATTAAATTTACATGTTAAAACATGCTCTGATTCACACACTGAAATATTTTGTTAAAATCAGATGCTGCAAATCTGCATTTGGGATGATAAATCAAACTGTCAGCTACCATATTGCTGTTGTTTGTGTTCTTGTAGCATTTTCTCATGATGAGTGATTTTGGTTTTCTGTTCATCCAGCTGCATCTTCATCTCCAGTAGTTTATTTCTCAGTATCTCCAGTTGATGTTTACTGGTTTCCAATTCTTTGTCTTTCATTTCAAGTACACAAATACACACACAATCATATTTGAATTAATCTTCCTAAGGTACATGTGAGTGTTGTGTGCAATAGCTGATGTGGTTATGTCTTAAGTAATTTGCTCATTGTCTAGTTTATTCATTTGAATTCTCTCAGTGTTACCAGTTTCACTCACCTGCCATTAGAACAGAGTCCCTTATTTTTAATCTCTCATTTTCTGTCCATGTTCTGTTTATCTGTAGATGAAAAGAATCACCCAATGCTGATATTTGCTATTTAAATCAGGGGGATTTATTATGTTTAGATGTGGAATAGCTACTTTATTTGTCCTTTGAACATAACGGCCCTCATTTATCAAACTATCGGACACCAGAAAACTGTGTGTACGATTGCTTCCACGCAAAACTTGGCGTTTGAGAGTCAGTCAAGAAGTAAGGTAAGAATAATTACCTATTATTACGACATAATTGTGTTTTTACACCTTCTATGTACATAAACCTGTTGTTGGACAATCCAAAAACCAAAGTAGGACACACGTGAGCGTTGACGTAAACAGATTTTTAATCCGGATGTATGCTGGTTTCTACGTTCGTTTGATAAATGAGGGCCAATCTCTTGATAAAAAAGGATTTCGGGAAGAGAGCAGAAATTCTTTACTTACCCTATATATGTGTATTCTGAATCCTCCAAAAAATTTTGCAAATGAAGACCTGTCTGAAGTTACTGAAGACAACATGAAGTATTTATGTTAACTTCAGAGAATTTATTCATCAAATAAAAGTCGCCATGGAATTATATGGTTCTATCTGCATTATGAGCAGTTTCAAGTTTTTTTCATTCCAGTTGACTTTGTCTCTTAAAACCATTTTTTTCTAAAAAGAAGTCCTAAAATGTACATATGTAAAGAAAAATATCACTACATGTAAATACATTGTCAAATGCGTATAACTCGATTTTGACAGAAGTGTGAACACCTAAATATTGATCTGGGTTCACAAGTATACTAATGAATAACAGCTTCTTTTTTATTAAACTTTGATTAAACTTTTTTATTAAACTTTTGGAGTTTTGGGACATCAGTATTGGCACCCACATGAATGATGATACTAATCAATAAAGATTAAAGATGAACATGCTTTTACTCTCACAGTGATATATCCTATTTTTCTAAGATTTATTCAAATTATACTGAAATTTATTAAGATTATGGTAATTCTACCCACACGTAATGTGTCAGATTGATTTGTCAAACTTCACTTAATGATCTTCTACATCTACATTCTGTTTCAGATCATTTATTCTGTGACCATATTAATATCAAGACATTGAGCTCATGAAAAGTTTGAACTATTACTCACATATGCTTTGGTCTTTTTTCACTCTAACTGTTATTTCTTATGTTCTGCCTCCACTGGTGACCTGACACACATAATCTCCCAGATCTGACACACTGAAGCGAGTCAACGATATGGAAACATCTCCTTTCTCCAGCACATCAGTGAACTGTTTCACTGTCCCCTCATAGCTTCTCCCCTCTATCATGTGTCTGTTCTTATAGAGACGCACACAGTCCGTCTCCTTAAACCATCTGATCTCCATGTCAACAGCACTGATTTCAGGTGACAGGTGACATGGCACAGTAAATCCAGAGAAATTAGCCACAGCTCTTTTAGCTGTTTCAGGAACAACAAACTGAAACTCATATGTAACAAAAACAAATCCTAATAATTATAAATTTAACTGTATCATGCAGTATAGGGCACAATTTGTGTAACAGCACATGACAGAGTGCCGTTAAATGTGAATCAAGTGATCAATAATCTTATTTTGAAACTTACAGCTGCAAGCAGTTGCCATCTCTCTCTTCTTAACAGAAACAAAACAAAAACAGTGAGAGAGAAGAATGACGTTAGACTGACTACACAACATCAACACATCCCTGATTTAAAGAGGAGCTTTCAAGCTATGTCATGCATTATGACTTCTATACACTGTTAAACGTGCTGGCTTCTCATGCTTAACATGGTCAACTACTTCAAAAACGAGTTGGACGTATGACGTATCGTTCTGTACTTGATACACTCCCACATCACGCCAATTTATTTCGGAAAGTTATAAGTTGTCACATGGTGGATATAACACTGGATTTAGAGATTGATTGAAACTGATAGATGCCAGACATGAACTGCACAAGGTAAGTCACACTAAGTCACACGTCTGTGTTTTGTTGCCAATCGGCGTGTACGTGCATAATGTAAAAAAACCATGAAGGGATTAATGTGATGATGTGTAGCTTGCTCTTGATGTAGTTCCATCCCACTCTCCCTACTACTCCCATCTCTAGCGCTAGATAGCACAGGTACATCGGTAAAATGTCTGCTAAAGATCTGGAGATCTGGAAAACATCTGCAGAGTAAAAACATCTGCTAGACATCTTAGAAAGAGCTGTTGTAGGCCTACATCCATTCTAAATCATACACACAGACATCTTCTAGAGGTCTATATGACATTTCTGCATGTCTGGCAGATGAAACACCAAACAGATGTGTGCCAGATGTATGTGTGGTATGAGGGGCAGCTCGTGTTTTTCCAAAAATGATGGCACAGATGTATCTCTCTTTTATAAATGTGATCAAACTACATTTTCTTTGAAGATACGACGTATGTATAGGCACTCAAGATTAATGTGAGATTGGCAGAAACAGCCTGCGATTCGCGATCTTTTAAGAAACAACACTCCTGTCACGGTTGTTCTCTGTTTTGTTTTGTTTTTGCCTTCTGTTTCTGATGTTCTCATTAGTTAATTTGTCTCTTGCCTGTTTTCACCGGTGTCTCATTTAGTTCATCCCTTGCACCTGTTTATCCCTCGTTATCTGTTGTATTTAATTTCTCACCTTGATTGTGTATCTTGTCCAGTATTGTTAATGTTGTGTGGTGTTATGTGTTTCACGCATTTCCTTGTGTTCGCTATTTCATTAAACTAATCTTGTTTTGTTATCTGCTGGTTTGGAGTGTTCTCTGCACAAACCCGTGACAGAATACTGGACCCAAAAACATGGACAGCTTTACCTTCTATCCAGAGGCCATCCTCATGGACTTGAGGCAGGAGGGACGGTCTCTGGAGAACTACGTGGAGGAGTTTTTTTAAGGTGTGTTACTGGGTGGGTTGGAACGATCCCATACTTAACTGTGTATTTTTGACTGATCTGGACGATGGTCTGCTCATCCTCATCATGCTCCCGGATGCAGATGAGTGTCCTCTAGATGACTTCATAAATCGAGTCCTAGCGGATGGCTCTGAATTCTGCGTCGGTAGGGCTGATGGGGACTTGAGCAACAGTTGTCCTGCACCAGTCGGTAGCGGTGGGTTAGTTCCGCCTCACCCCGGGTTCACACCTCACTCCTCCACCATCCAGTCCCCGCCCTGGATTAGCTGCCGTTCCGCCCCGCAACCCTGTGGGGAGAGCCTCCGCTGGAGGTTAAACTGTTGGCTGAGTTTGACCCATATTGTTTTAAAGTGGACCTGCTCTCGCAGCCAGTCCCATCCGGCCTTCCAGAGCCCCTCCAGCCGGTCCCCCGAGCGGCCGGCGCCCTCCAGGCCTCCCGAGCGGCCGGCGCCCTCCAGGACGCCCATCCCCCCTTCCCCACTAGGTACTGTTTAGGCGCGAGGACGCGCCTCTTGGAGGGGGGGTAATGTCACGGTTGTTCTCTGTTTTTGTTTTTGCCTTCTGTTCCTGATGTTCTTATTAGTTAATTGTTCCCTTGCCTGTTTTCAGCTGTGCTCATTTAGTTCATCCCTTGCACCTGTTTAGCCCTCGTCATCAGTTGAATTTTAGTTCTCCCCTTGATTGTATTCCTAGTCCAGTGTTGTTAATGTTGCGTGGTGTTGTGTGTTTCCCTCATTTCCTTGTGTTCGCTATTTCATTAAACTTATCTTGTTTTGTTATCTACTGGTTTGAAGTGTTCCCTGCACGGACCTGTGACAACTGCAAGGTACTGTATGCAGTATTTAATTTAACATTACAACTGGTTCAAATTAACGAGATTTATTTTAGATCTGAAAACAGGTAAAATCTCAATGTATTTCACTAATGTGACCTGATATAGCTTCATTTGACATTACCACAAGGGGGTAAGGTGTCACGAATAACTGCTCTGAGGCTTGACAGGTTGAGGATCTAAATGCTGTGGAAATCTAGTCGAACTGAGACGGCACCCCACCTGGTGTCTGTGACATATGGGCATGCACAAGCAAGATATATGATAATACCGACTCGCACATAATAAATAAGGTCTATAGGCCTATCCAAAACTAAAATCTGACATTAGACATATTTAGTCGTGTTTCTTAAGTGCTACCTGGTCCTGTGTGTGATGTTGTAAATAACATTAGCCTATAAGGGTAAAATAATCGACTATTCCTCATTACATTTTGAACTGATAAATGCAGTTCATCGCACTTGAATTTTAAATATTAAATGAATCTAGTACAAACAAATACTTACAATACAGCGCTTAGTATCCGCTGCGTCTCGAAAAAATGCTAATTTTAGACTGTAGCTGTATTAAATGAATGGTGAGTTTTCATTCGCGTGTATTTGAGGAAAAGGAGCATTTGCGTGATAGGATGCATCTGAAAAGGATGCTTGTATTTCACTTTCCAGTTCCCACTGCTATTGCACTGTCATGGGTGGGACTAGATATTTACAAACCGACTGTGAACCTGTGTGGTCACTGTTTGCTACTACGATGTTCCAACTGCAAATTACACACGAGCGATATCATTTTACTCCATGTCTTCATCTTAAACTAAAATGGTTATGAAGACAACATTTATTAAGGATACTTTTACTTTGCTTGGTAAGGTCCCATCACTAAAACAAAACTGCATGAAATGTGAGTCTGCTTTTCTGTTGAACTGTAACATTAACCATCTGAGGGAAAAATCTCTGATTCTAAAAAGATTTAACATTTATAATTTTTTATTCAGACACTCACCTTATTGTTCCTGTTTGTGTTCTTTAAGTATTTTCTCCTGAAGAGTGGATTTGGTATTCTGTTCATGGAGTTGCATCTTTGTCACCTGTAGTTCGTTTCTCAGAGAATCCAGTAGATGTTTAATGCAATCTAAAAAATGCCTGGTGTTTCCAACACAGGTTTCGATCAAAAAACCCAAAAGACAAAACCCACCCGTCGGGTAGTAAACTAACCTGGGTTGATTCAAACCATAATGCTTCTGTTCTAACCCCATTGTTGGGTCGTATACTATATAAACCATTCACTGGGTTATTTTACCCAGTCTCGTCCCTTTCCAGCTCTTGTGATTGTATTGACAGCTCTTTGGCAGTATTCCCCAAGTCTCTCTTTCTTGCTCAGACTGTCCAAGTTTGTCTCTTTCACTGCAAGCTGATTCTGTTTTTCCTCAAGCTCTTTGATTGTCCTAAGCAGTTTATTCATACAGAGGTCCGACCTTGGTAATTGTGACATATTTATTTATTATCTTCTTAACGCAATTCTACCGTCTATAACCTAAGATGCTTGTCTTGACCGTGGGATGAAAACGGAGTAGAACCTACTTGGAGTAAACTCACGCTGATATACAGGGAGATTTTATATTCGAAAATAAAATGTAAAGCTCTATAGCTGAATAAATAATCAGCAGTTTAAAACTCCTCTCATCAGATATAGTTCAATTTAAACGGTTTGCAATTGTTTACTGTCTGAGGCGGTGTAACAATGAACAAGAAGGATTAATTACTTGATGCAGGGTGCTGGAGGTCTCATCGGGGTTCGAGAGAGTGAGTGAAAGGGTGCAGTCTCTGCAGTGTTCCAGGTCGACATTTTTAAGCATCTTTAGCATTTTCAGAAATTGACAGAATCAGTTACTACCAGGAGTTTCCCGGTGGGCTGCTAGGTGTGTTGGCCGATGAGTCGCGCTGTTTTTTTTAAGCTTAATTATATGCGTAAGCGAAACTCGAAAGTATATTTTGAGAGGTACCGACCTCTCAAACACTATATTCAAAAAAATGTGTCCTTAATTTCATATCGTATGTGATCTCTGTCTGTTATACTATGTTGAATGTAGTCATTTTGTGTTGTTTGCGGAGTAGTCCAAATGCCATGTTCAACTTTATGCCAGTGTCCCCAGTGCCAGACTAAACGGAACTCTAAACCGGTGCTGTGTTAAGGGGATTGTGCAAATCAAAGTTTCTTTAAATGCTATTGCATTTATTTTAATTGGAGGGAAGAATCTGGACAGTGATGCAGGTATCGGAGAAAAAATAGATAAATCTGGAAGAGCCAGAAAATATAATATGGCTTATGATCCGAAATTATAAAATCTGAGAGCACAATATTAGTGTCAATATTTAGAAGTACTCCATGTTAAAACACAGCAATCTCAAGGCCTTCCTCATCAATCTTTGATGATTACTTTTTCACAGACTCCTTTGCTGCTGCCTGTCATGAACGTGGAAGGGTGAGACACGGACAGAGGACCCAGGTGCAGACAGCGTTTAGGGGGTTAAACAAGACTTTAATAAATAATAACATAAAGACAAAACAAAAACCCACGAGGGGGTAACATAACAAAACAAGGGGACTATAATGATGGGACAGGAATAAGACTAAGTACACTTTAACAGGACTAAAGTTAAACATGACATAACTACAAACAACTAAACTAGAATCAACAGGAACTCAACCACAAATGAAACACACAATGAGCCAGCACAGGACAGAAAATACAAGGGCATTATAAAGGTAACTAAATCAGGAGGGGACAGGTGTGGGGCATGAAATCATAACAAGCACTGACAAGGAAACAAGAGGGCAGGAACAATGACAAGACCGGAGAGAGAGAATGGCAACCCATAAGTGCCAAAATTGTCTCTCTCCACATAAAACATGGTGTTCTATCATGATTCCGCCACTAGGCCAAGACAAACATGACATGATTCGGCAGAATCTCAAGGACACAAGGACAAGGACTGGATTGCCGGCGGACACGGACTGGATTGACGGCGGACACGGACTGGATGCCGCCCTCTCCAGTTGCGCTCTCCGGCGGCTGGGCAGCACTGGAGAGACGGCAGGGATCTGTGGCGGGACAGGACACCAGCGGCCTCGACCCTGGAGGGGAACCCGTTGGCATCAACCACCCCACACCAATCCCTCTGTCTGCTGGGTCCTGATATGGCTGGATCATTCTGTAATGAACTTGGGTGAAACACAACGACAGAGGACCCAGTGGCAGGCAGCGGTAGTACGGGGGGAACAAAAATACTTATTTTAAAAAACACAAAACAAAGACCTGCAATGGATATAAACAGGGACACAAGATAATAGTTCAAGGAACAGGAAGTAGACTAACTAAAACTAGACTTACATAACACTAGACAAGAACTAAACTGAACTGAACTGAACTGAACTAAACACCTTCTAAGACTGACGGAACTTGCAACAACAGGAACAGGTAATCACGGTGAACATCTGAGGGACACATGAACAGGGGAACACAGAATACATTGACCTGAGCACAGGACAAAGAAACATGAGGACTATATAAAGGGGAGCAAATTAAGAGAGAACAGGTGTGTGGCATGAACTAATTAACAATCAAACTAAAGAGACGAAAGGGTGGGAACAGAGATGGGACTGGAGAGAGAGTATGGCGATCCCTAAGATCCAAAATTCTCTCTCTCCACATGAAACAAAGGATCCCGCCATAATTCTGATCATGACAGCTGCCATTGAGAGGAGCCACAAACCTCTTTCCCTGCGGCCTTCAACACATTCAATGACAATTTGTATTCTTATTTAAATTATAGTAGATAGGCTGGAATATTCTGTATAAAATTAAGGGTTATTTATATGCTTGGCCTTTTCAGGAATATATTTAACAAAGGATGAAACATCATTGTCTTTCATCACAAATGTGCATCATTAAGTAGCCCTTCTCTGTTTTAAATAGAAAGAGAAACATGATGGAGACAATTTAGAAGTACAATAACATTAACAAAAAAAAGAAAAGAAAATACATACCCATGTGCATTGTTGAACCTGTTTAGCTTCCTGTTACCATCCACTGAGATGGCATGCATGGACGGACTGCAAGCAAATTAGTATACATTGTATAACAAGATTCACCCTGCCATGGCACGGAAGATATCGGACTAAAAAGAAAAACAATAATAATAATAACATTCAATCAGCAAAGAATTAATAAACATGTTTTAATATATATGTACACTAATTGACAAACATTTGAAATGAACATACATGATTGAAAAGCTTACCCTGTATGTAGAATTCAAATGTCTCAGAATGTCTCTTCACTGCAGTAGTTGGACACAATGGCTTAAAGAACCCATGTACCATAGGCTCCCTGGCATCACACATGGTGCATAGATGCTGCCTAGGAAGACAAGCACTCTACAATGGCATCAGTAGTTAGACAGTGTTGGCAGATGCATTCTCGAACAAGTTCACCCAAGAGATTCATAACCAGGACTCCTCTGTATTGTGCCTTCTTTCATGGCTTAGGGATTGCCGTTTTCGCCAGGCTGTGGCCATAGACACATCTTCAGACTGAAAACACAGTTTATTTTTAATCTGAAGAGCCTCTGGAGATTTTGCTTAAACAAATGTAAAACAGATGGGGAAACTACAGAATAGAAACTAATTTAAAATCAGGTTTACAGTGATCTTTGATCTACATGTAATGGCTGGGAAGGACATAGAGTAATGTGATCTCATCATTACGCAACCAAAACATATGCACCAATAAAAAGCCGTATCGTTGCGAAGTGCGAACCCTTTAGTAAATTTTATCCTGATAACTGTGACATTTAATGAGAAATCATTTTAAACATACATTCATCGCCTGGCAACTGTGGGTTTTGTGCTCTCACAAGAACTCATGTTTTTAAACCCTTTTCTATTTAAGTTTTTTCTAAATACTTACTTTTGGGTTCTGATGATTGAAACCTTCGACAACGCATGAGGTAAACTCGAGAAGCATCGGACAGCCAGGGGGCAGGATAATGATGATGGCGCTAAAAGATGTTTCAAACATTTGATTGGTTTCCAGACGATAATGAGTGGTTCATGAAGCATCGAAGGACTAACAATTACGTAATTTTATTCATTAATTCATCATCAACATCATAATCAGTAAATACTTCCATTATTCAAAATACCATCAGAATAAAGCGAAAATGGGTGTTACATTAAACACCAGCCAAAGATTACAAAAGCAAAAGGATTAAACAAAAGAGACAGATATATAACTGCATATCTAGCGTACATTTTTCACGTTTAGTTATTGAAGCTGGAACCATTGTTTATTGTAAAAAATGATCACCAAATTGGTTGGTGGTGAAAAAAATATTAGAGGTGAGAGAAAATTATGTATAATGCTTTTGCGTTCCCTCCCAAATAGATAACGCAAATATGTTTGCGAGATAACGCAAAAGCTTTACAAATATTTTTCTCTTCGCTCTCATATTTTTTCCACCACCATGTCCCTAAAATGCTCAGTAGCTCATAGTAGATACCCAGACAAATAACTTGTGAGCTAAACGTTATTACAACACAAACAACATTTAATTCCTTAGAAACGGATCTACAACCTAGTCTTCCTCAAAACGAGACTATAAATTGATCTCTATGAGCAGGCGACATGGACAAGTCTGAAGGGTCCGTCTTTAAAGTGACTATACACTCGAACAGCATCACTACTCGAAAACAGTATGAACTCAAACTGTGACTTTGACATGTAAATACTACACACAATTAAAATAAAACTTGTGGTTTATATATGCGCAGTAGTAACCCGGATAGCACAATCCATCTGGCTTACGTCTATTTTACATCTGCAAGACATTTGCAATACATATTTTGCTCATCTGCAATATGTCTCGGAGACGTCTGAACGTCTGTAATACGTCTGCTAAAGATCTGGAGATCTGGAAAACATCTGCTACGTAAAAACATCTGCTAAACATCTTCGAAAGATAAATTCTACATCCATTCTAAATCATACACATCTTACAGACATCTTATATATGTCTATATGACGTCTGACAGCAGACATCTACGAGACGTATTGCAGATGAGCAAACTATGTATTGCAAATGTCTTGCAGATGTAAATGTAGACTTCAAATAGATTTTAGCCAGATGTATGTGTGCTATCAAGGAAGAGACTGGGTTGGAACTTCGTGTGTATAATTCCCAGAAAGACACATATTGACCAACACACATATGCCAAATGTAACAATTTCTGTCTGTGTAGATTAACTGTTTTGGTGTAGTGACTTTTTACTTTCAAGAAAATAATAAAAAACTGTAAATATACAGATGTGGTATGATACGGCTCAGGCAACAGGGTTTTAGAATGTGTTTAAATTGAGACCTTACACAACTCCTCAAGGGACCGGTATTCATCGAAAAAGCTACTTCTAAATTATGTTGTATACAGGGGCTTAAAAAAACACTTAAGAATCAAATGAATAATCAATTTACCACATCTCATTTTCTCTTATGTCTGCTCTCTGTCTTATCGGAGTCCCCTATTTGTATATTAGGCTATTGCAATTAAAAAAGAATCAGTCCACAATTTTACTAAAATTGTAGTTTCACACAATCATACAGTAACTTGATACAGCCCTACAGCATATTACTGACATTATATCGATTTATTAGGCAAACGCTTTCTCCCAAAGCAACATAAAAATTAAAGAATGTAACATATTGTGCATGTAGTCAATAATTGTAGTCTACAAAGCCATGTTCATGTTTATATGTGGGGCTAGAGTAGCAAGGGAGAGATAAAACATTTATTAATTTTTATAAATAGGGTTAATCAGGTGAATGAAAAACAAATTCTTTTTCAGTTGGATGCAATGATATGAGAAGTCATGTGACTGAATGATTGGGCTCAGGAGATCTGTCCGTATTGAAAAGGGGGGTGGAGAAAACTTTATCCTTGAGGAACCCTTGTGGTCAGTTGATGTGACATGGATTTATCGCCGATTTGATCTGCCTCTAAAGTTGAACTAGTTCCAGTGATTCCCAGGTTGGCGGGTGTAGACAGTAAAATCAGTAGAGTCTACGATCTACAATCATAGTACAACAAGTGTAAGTGCAAAGTTCTTATGTTGGTAGTAATTTAGCAGTTCCACACAACTATTTGATGTACAATGGTTCTTTAAACTGTGTTAAGCTCACCGTGTGAGTATGAAGATTGCTCCTTTTTTAGATTTTTAACCTCTTTTTGAAGCTGCCAAGATTTCTCATTTAGTTCCAAATTCAGTGCAGCCAACTGTTCTTTATATATTTTTTCCATATTTGTGACTTTTTTAGCGAGAGATGCCTGTGTTTCTTCAAGAAAAAAGAATTCACACAATTTTACAACTTACACTTTCTAATTTCAAGCACCGATTTTATAAAAGCTTAATCATATAACAGTTACTATTCTTGCTAATTGTCTTGAAAAGTTAGAAATGAGTAATATAAATAAATATAAAGTTTTTTAAAATAAAAAAAAACAGTTTTAATCCAATAACAGAAGTCTTGGGGCACCAGATGAAAAAAAATTACACTTCTGTAATGTACTTGAAGTGCTCTATTTTCGCATAATATTTTTTTACTTAATATATTAAAAATGACTCTTTAGTACTTCTTAAGATCATCTTAAGTCCATCTTAGGTTACTCAACTATTTTTAGACACCATGAATATGAACTAAAATATACCACGAACTAAAACATACTTTTCTCTGTATTTATTTGTTGTATTTGAAGTAAACTCAAACACACATACTGACCAACACACATATGCCAAATGAATAAAAAGTAAATCTGTGTAGATTTACTGTTTAGTGACTTTTTACTTTTAAATGTAATAATTAAAGAGTTTTAATAAAACACACATGGTATGATAAACCTATACACAGTTTTCCGACAACAGGGGTTTAGAAGGTGTTTAAAGGAGTCATCGGATGATTTTTTTTTTAAAGTGCTATAATCGGTTCCACGGTGCAACTAGCAACCCGAAAACAGTGTGTTTGTTTTGATTTGCCTTTCCCTGCAAGCACGTGAGAAATCAAGCCACGTTAGCATACGATACCGAAGGGAGCCAAGTCAGTCACGGGGTAAATAGAACATTCAAAGCCAGTGTTAAACTCACTCTATATTTAAATGCTATTTGGCAAATGGGCACTTGGAGTTAAGCTGTATGTATGTTAATAGATTATGTGTGTTAATATGTTTAGCTATGGCAAGCTGTTTGTTTTGCCAACGAACAGAAGCGAACACTGCAGGTTAGTTTCGTTTTAAGCATCTCAAATAATTCGTCCTTAGGCTGAAAAATCTGTCACAGAGAAGTTCAGGAAACATCATTTAGCTAAACCATTGACATGGCAGTACTACACGTGTATTGTGTTGACACGTCGGACGGAAGGAGTGGGGTCCGCTGTAACTCATTATCATTTAAAGAGATATGCACCAAAACAGGTTGCTGTGAGCAGAGCTGTTATTGACGAGGCAAAAAGGGTTTTCTCATCACAGCCATTCAGTGTTTTTTACCAAAATGTGTTCCAGAGACTTCATGAAGACCCTAATAAATCAAACCAACTTGTTGAAAGTGCTCATCCGATGAGTGCTTTAAATCCAGACCCTACACAACCCAATTAGTTTCACACAATCATACAGTAACATGAAACAGCCCAACAGTGTCTTACTGACATTACATTGAATTATTATGCAAAAGCTTTCATCTTAAGTGACATAAAATATTTGAAAGAGAATTTAACATGTTGTGAATGCAGTCAAAAAGTGTAGTCTACAAAGCCATGTTCATGTTTACATGTAGGGCTCACCATGCGAATTTGAAGATTGCTCCTCTAGGTTTTCAACCCCTTTTTGAAGCTTCCCAATTTTGTCGTATAGTTCCATTTTCAGTGCATCAAGTTGATTTTTATTGACTTTTTCCATTTTTGTGACTTTTTCATCGAGACATGCCTGTGTTTCTTCAAGAAAAAAGAATTCATACAATTTTACAACTTCCACTTTCTAATTTCAAGCGCCGATTTTATAAAAGCTTAATCATATAACAATTTATATTCTTGCTAATTGTCTTGAATAGTTACAAATGAGTAATATATAGTCTAACGTGTTCCATGAAATACAATACAAACAGTATTAATCCAATAACAGAAGTCTTTAGGCCCCAGGTGAAAAGAAATTGCCCTTTCATTATGTACTTCAAGTTCCTAACCCTTCGCACAGTGATTTTTTACTTAAGATGATCTTAAGAAGTACTAAAGTTTCCTTTTTAATATGTTAAGTCCATCTAAGTGTACTCAGCTATTTTATGAAAAAATGAATATGAACTAAAATATACTATGAACTAAAACATAGTATTCTCTGTATTTATTTGTTGTACTTCAAGTAAATTTGAACACTCATACTGACCAACAAACAAATGCCAAATGTATAAAGGTAAATCTGTGTAGATTTAGTGTTTTTGTGTAGTGACTTTTTACTTTTTAATGTTATAATAAAACACATGTGGTATGATACACCTATACAGAGTTTTCGGCAACAGGGGTAATATGTGTTTAAATTCAGACCTTACACAACTCCTCAAGGGACCGGTCTTCATCGAAACATCTAATTCTAAATTATGTTGTGCAGGGGCTTAACAAATACTTCAGAATAAAATGGATAATCAATTTACCAAATCTCATTTTCTCTTATGTCTGCGCTCTGTCTTAACTGAGTACTAAATTTGTATATTAGGCTACTACATTTCAAATTGTAGTTGCACACAATCATACAGTAACATGAAACAGCCCCCACAGCATATTACTGACATTACATTGATTTATGAGGCAATCGCTTTCTTCTGACATAAAAATAATAGAGAATTTAACATATTGTGAATGTAGTCAATAAATGTAGTCTACAAAGTCATGTTCATGTTTACATGTAGGGCTCACCGCGTGAGTAAGAAGATTGCGCCTCTTTGAGATTTTTGACCCCTTCTTTAAGCTTCCACATTTCGTCATATAGTTCCATTTTCAGGTCAGCAAGTTGATTTTTGTTGATTTCTTTCATATTTGTGACTTTTTCATCGAGACATGCCAGTGTTTCTTAAAGAAAAAAGAAAAAATTAAATTTTACAACTTCATCTTTCTAACTTCAAGCACCGTTTTTATTAGTTCCATGAACGTGTTCCATGAATTACAATACAAACAGTATTAATCGAATAACAGAAGTCTTGGAACCAAGGTGAAAAAAATGTCCATAAAGTACTTAAAGTGCTCAATTTTCGCACAGTAATTTTTTACTTAATATACAAAAAATGAATCTTTAGTACTTTTTAAAATCATCTTAATTCCATCGAAGTGTACTTGAAGACACCATGAATATTAACTAAAATATACTATGAACTAAAACGTAATTTTCTCTGTAATTTTGTTGTACTTGAAGTAAACTTGAACACAATATTATATGAGAGAGGGACTCAAGTATACTTCAAGTGGTAATTACATACATTGTAAAATGCAGATGTAGTATGTTAAAAGCATATTTTATTTCATATTCATGGTGTCTAAAAATAGCACAGTTGAGTACACTTAGTATTCTATTTTCGTGCAATAATTTTCCATTTAAGTATATTATGGAAGTGAACTTTTTTCACCTGATCAATAATTTCAGGATGTTAATAGACAAATATGGACTGCAGAACTATGAATTCGTTTAAAATGATTAAGAGGGGACACATTCTTTACTCTGTTAAAGAATCAAACAATAAAAAACAGTAATATGACTAAATCCTGTTGTGTAGTTTTCATCAGTGTGACTGAAGACTTCCAATGCAGTCCAAATATTAAGATCATTCTGACATATTACAATTAAAAAAAACAAGTAAAATTTATGTGTCTTCATGTGATTTCCTGAATTTTTACTAATTTACAGACAGACACTCATATTCTGTCAGTTTTGACCCCCTTGTTTTTGTTCTTCTTCTTCGCTCTCCCGTGTGCTGTCACTAGCCAGGTTTCCATAACAGATTTGCGCAAAATAATTTTTTGGTTTTCTAAATGTTGATTAAAACAATATCGCGGAATGATTGTATTTCCATACAAGTCCTCCTGGCCGTACTTCTTTGTATATTTTATGGCAGGTTGCAAACAATAGTAGTGCAAAGTGCCACCTACTGTGATGAAGGAGTGAAGAGAAATGTCTATATTTTCTTATATATTTTTATATGAACTCACTGTTCCTAATAAATCTCCGTACTGCACTCTCTCGTTTTCCTGCATTTGAGCCATCATACAAGATGAATGTTCCTTACGTCCTATCTTTCCAAATGTTCTGCCAAAACAAACCACGAATGGTCACTTTTCTATACGCCATGTGAATTGTAAGTATGACAAAAAGTAGCCAGGTTTCCATTACCCTTAAAACTACGCAAGTATTTTTGCGAAATATGGCTTCATCGTATCGGCTAAAAAAAAAACACCTCATACAAGCGTGACAACTTTTTTGCGATACATCAGAGTTTTTTTGACGTTTTTTTGACGTATTTCCTATGGAAGCCCGTTTCCGCCAGGGTCGGGAATTTTTTTTAGAATTAGTAAGTCATAATAATGACTCAGTATCTCATAATAATGACTTAGTATCTCATAATAATGACTCAGTATCTCATAATGATGACTTAGTATCTCATAATAATGACTTAGTATCTCATAATAATGACTTAGTCGAAATTTCGACTTAGTATCTCCTTATTACGAGATACTAAGTCATAGTATCTCATAATAAGTCGAAATTTCGACTTAGTAAGTCATAATAATGACGGTGTGCTTTAAATGCACGTCCTCCTGAGACCCCACAAGTACAAAAACGCTGCTACATACATTACTAAAGTAATTCCTGCGGCTCATAATGATTTACATCTTATAAAGCGATTTGATTGGTCAGTCCAAGAAACCTAATGTCATTTACAACGTTAAAATCAGCAGTGCATTGCACAGCCACATGCAATCGGTTTGCGCACGTGATAGGTCGCGTTCTAAAATGCGTTTTGTGCCCTTGAAAGTAGGTTAACTGTGGGAAGGGTACATCACGTGAACGGTTGTCTAAGATAAGGGGGAAAAGATGTGTTGTTTGCATTCATTATGTATAACGGCTATATTTAAGAAAAACAGCTGTTCATCTCCCCCAGAACTCGCACTATACAAAGAATCTGGCCTGTAAGTGCGTGGGGCACATGAATGCGATTGGATTTCACCCGTAGATGTGATAATAGCATTCAGTTTCTTGCACAGATCAATTGACTCCCTTTATAAAACGGTCATTTCTGGTCCTTGATTCTGATTGGCTGAGCGGAGTTCTAAGCCGTTATAAATTACCCCGATATATAACGGCTGACTGCACCTCATAGCCTAAATATCTTTTTATTTACTTCATTTAATGAAACCTTGCTAAGCATATGGAGTAACTGTTTTATAAAAGCAATAAGCCCCGCGAAGGCGTGGGTTACAGTGCATTTTATAACAGCTAAGGGGGTTTAGGCACTCCGCTTCGCGCCTAACAACGCCCCTTAGCTGTTATAAAATGCACTGTAACCCACGGCTTCTTGGGGCTTATTGCTTTAATAAAAACGTCAGAATTTGGGTGTTTCACAGCATTTAGATATCATGTAAGTGACTATATTAGACCTATCACATCCATAGGGATTTTCTTTATCACAGTGAAAACAACAATAGAAACCTACCTTCACCTAACATGATAATATCATTGATGTTCCTTCGATATGAGAGTTTTTTAAAAGTATGTGAATGTTATTGCTGTGCGATGTTATATTATGTTATATTTCATGTGTTTTTTTTAAGCAATTTATGGTGTGTTTTTAGTTTTCATCTAAAACAAGCCTTGATGTTTGATATGTAATGTCTAGACCATTTAAAAAAAATTAAACACTGGTCCCAGCACTTCTGGGGTGTAAACTTACAGTCAGCTAAACCCTGAACTCTCAGTTGATTAACCCAAACCTTGCTTTACTTGGTATGTCGGTTCCAAAACACCTGAGAAGAGTTAGTTTAATCAACCTGCCGAAAGATACTCAGATTTAACACGCTCTCAAAGAAACAACATGAAGACTGAAGTGGAGTAGGCGGGGCGAGACCGTGGTTCGAGACCGGTGCGTAATTGTTAATGAGCGCCAGTTGTGCGCGCACAGGTATCGTATCACGTAGGAGATTGGGAGCATATAAGAGAACGAGCGACCGGACCGTCGATGAGAGAGGACCAGGCCCGAAGAGGTTTTATGGCTTTATGTATGTTTTACTTTCTTGTTTTTGTTTTGTTCGCCGGGGTCGGCCGTGAGGGGCTACCGGCTGTTATTATTTATATTACAACTTTATTTTAATGTCTGCCGGTTCCTGCATCCGTATGTTTTACTTTCTTGTTTTTGTTTTGTTCGCCGGCGTCGGCCGTGAGGGGCCACCGGCTGTTATTATTTATATTAAAACTTTATTTTAATGTCTGCCGGTTCCCGCCTCCTTCCTTCCTTTTAATGAACCTCTCTACATTGGTGCCGAAACCCGGGAGGAAGGAGAGACATGCTGTTGGAGAGTCCTCGGCGCCGAGCAGCGCCGGATAGTTTTACTTTCTTGTTTTTGTTTTGTTCGCCGGCGTCGGCCGTTAGGGGCCACCGGCTGTTATTATTTATATTAAAACTTTATTTTAATGTCTGCCGGTTCCCGCCTCCTTCCTTCCTTTTAATGAACCTCTCTACATTGGTGCCGAAACCCGGGAGGAAGGAGAGACATACTGTTGGAGAGTCCTCGGCGCCGAGCGGCGCCGGATAGTTCGGGCAGCGCGGACGAAGGGCGTCCGCCAAAGCCTCGGTGGAACGGCGACCAGTTCTGCCGCGCCCCTGGGTCGAGGTGGGGTGGCTATCGTCCAAGCGGGAGCGGGGGAGTTGCCGCCGACCGCCAGAGGCCCGAGCCTGCGTCTGTCCCCCGAGGAGGAGGAGCAGGGGGCGGGAGTGCCGAGTGCGGCCACCGCCTGCCAGAGGCCGGAGCCTACGTCCGTCCGCCCAAGGGGGATGAGCAGGGGACGGGGAGCAGGGAACATGCCCCGACTCCCCGTTAAAGGAGGAGCCATCGCCGGCCGCCAGGGGGCAGACAGTCGAGCCGTCCACCGAGGGCCCAGGGCCATCGCAAGGCACCGCGAAGGAGAGTACCCCGGCTGGTTGAGGACCGAGCGGCACCATGTCGGGGAACCGGACTATAATTAATTTTTCTCTCTCTCCCTTCTCTCTTTCCGGTCGCTCCGAGGGCTCACATCTCGGTTGTCTCGTCGCTGAATGCCCCCAGGGGAAAGGTACTCCGAGACTGGGAGACCCTCGTGGGAGGGGGGGAGCAAGCACAGTCTCTGGGGTACCCCCGGCCTGTGAGGGGCGATGGGGGTATAAAGTAGGCAGGGTGAGACCGTGGTTCGAGGGGGGGCGAGCTCAGGAGGAAGCAGAAGTGATGTCGGCAATGCATACCGGGGGATACGTGGTTCCTGGGGTCGGAGCGCGGTGGAAACTGCGCCCACCCCGGGTGCCATTTTTTTCCCGGAGGTGCATGAGGAGCTGTGTAAGACTCGGAGCGCTCCAATCACGGCCCGCTCCAGTCAAACTAGCTCCGGCTCCCTCACTTTCTTCGATGGTGGGGCAGCCAAAGGCTACATTGAGATCCCCCAGGTGGAACGTGCGGCTGAGGTGCACCTGTGCCCGCAGACGGCTGCCACCTGGGGGAATAGGCCACGCCTACCATCCAAGGCGTGTAGGACTTCGGCATTACTGGTGTCGAAGGCTTGTGCTGCCGCGGGCCAGGCTGCCTCCTCTCTCTACGCCATGGCCATCCTGCAGGTCGGCCAGGCCAAGGCGTTGAGAAAGCTCCACGAGGGTAAGGCCGACCCAGGTATAATGCAGGATCTCCGTGCCGCCACTGACAGCGCTCTACGGGTGACCAAGGTGGCGGCACGGGCCCTGGGTCGGACGATGTCCACGGTAGTGGCCCAGGAGAGACACCCCCAGCTGAACCTTGGGCAGATGAGTGACACAGAGAAAGTCCGCTTTCTTGATGCACCCGTCTCGCAGGGTGGGTTGGTATGTTGGTAGCACCGTCAAGCACTGCGCTCAGCAGTTTTTGAAGGTGAGGAAGCAGACAGTGGCGATTAGCCACATTTTACCGCGCCGCAACTCGGCCTCCTAGAGGCCTCCGAGATCCCGCGTGATGTCTGCTTCCCGGCAGCCCAGGACCCCTTCGACATCGGCTCCGGTTCTTGTGCCCCCACAGGCGGCACCCCGGAAGCGAGGTCGAGGGGGGGAAAGCTCCACCCCGTCAGCAACTTTCTCGCGAGAAGGGACACTGACGGGAAGACCCCAGGGAGAACAACATCGGGGCCGACCTTCACAGCCACGGCTCTGATCGGTCGGTACGGGTCAGCTCCTTCCTCGTCACCAAAGACCCTCGTCACCAGGACCCTTTTTAGGGCCTGGCGCCCACTTACTCACAGAGTTTTTTCATTCTCCCCGGGTGTACTTGCAGCCGATCGCACACTCCACTGGACTGTGCCCGGCCCCCGACCTCACGCCCTGGCGAGGCATAGGTTCGTACACACACGACTGCTGCCACCACTCTCAAACCGACAGTGCGTGCAGCTGTCCCGCTAGGCAGGCAAAAAGGCAGAGCCAACCTTCTCTCCGGGGACCCCGCGACATATGGCTAGCTCCGCCAACCATATGAACTATCACAGATAGCTCTAACCGGACCTAGTGCTACCGGACGTCTGTAACACCCCGTCCGTTGGTTGTTCTGTCTGATGTATCCTCATGAGAATGGTTCCCACTCCTGGTAACCCATGAGCTGCCCCAGGTGGACCTATATCTCGCGGTTAACTACTCAGTCTGCACTTTCCATGCGTTCTCCTCCAAGGACTAGACCATACCTATGTCCACCATATTCCTTCCCGCGGGTAGGAGGTGGCCTCTGCAGCGCATCCCTAATTAAGGAAGTTGCGCTTACCCGGTGTAAACCCGAGCCGGACGGCCTCTCGCCAGTAGAGAGCCAAGGCCTCCGTCCGTGAAAGGTTACCGGTCAGGGCTGTACCGATCTTTCTCCAAGAAAGCTCTGGAACCCACCGAACACCACACTGGAGGTTACAGTTTCTCGAAAGGTTCGAGCTGACACGCCCAGGCCTGTTACCGTCGCTTCATTAGAGATTGTGACGCGCTACAGCATTGCGGCGTTTTCCATAGGTAACCCCATCTATCGTTCTTGACACAACGTCCAGAGACCGAGAGAAAGGAAACGTCTTGGTTACATCTGTAACCTCAGTTCCCTGATGGAGGGAACGAGACTTTGTGTCCCTTATGCCACAAACACCTATCGTATTCTGCTTCAGTCGTGAGAGGCTCTCAGGCTCTTCAGAACAAGAGGTAAATGAATGCTGCACGCCGACTTACTTTTATACCGGACATCCGGGGGCGGAGACCGGCATGCATGAACACATGACAAAGGAAGTTCTTCTGGACCAGCATTAAACCAGTGTTTATAACGTCATATACTGTATGTACAGCTGTGTAAAGTCTGTATTTGGGTTGAGAGCTTGCTTGTTATTTTAAAGACTACTTCACACAGATCCTACAGCCAACGTCAACAATCATGTTTGTTGGATCAGGGTGTTACCTCTTTTGCCGTTGTTGATTATGTCAATAAGAATTTAGAATATTGGTGTTTGTTGACATTTGTTGGATCAGTGTGTAGTCTTTGTATGTTTTAATTTTTTTACATCTACTATTGTGTAGTTTTGAAATCATTTTAAAGCCGCACAAATATGTTATTTTGCTCTACCTAAACTTGCCGTTAGTTATGAGGTGGTTTACCTGCCAAAACAGCAGATCCTTCCATTTTCCGTCTCTGCTCCACATTCCATCTTCTGTTTACCTGTGAAAGGGTAGAATTGCAAAGTGAAAGTTATTATGCAATTACTAATCTATTATGAAACATTTAAATTAAGTTCTTTGTTAAAATGTCTGTTGATGTCTTCATTTGAATCACTGTAAGCAAATTTAGAAAACATTAACAACAGTGAAATTAAGGAGTTTAGTCATTTCACTTTTACGTCCAGTTTGTCCTTTTTGAATAAAAGCAAAACACTATAAAATGTATGTTACTTTATTAGGCTTCATCTTAAGCTCTTAAAATTTGTAAAATAAGCTTGATTACGACAAAGCTGCACTTACATTGAGGAAAGTGATGTGTGATGCTACTGCGACTGTTGCTGCTGCTACTGCTGTCACTACTGTTGCTACATTTACAGCTACTTCTGCTCCTATTGCTGCTAATACTAGCAGTATAACCAATACTCCAGCTGTTGTGTCACACACCATGTGCTTATACCTGTACAAGAAGCTTTCTGTTGACAAAATGTTTCGTCACAAATATTAATATATATAAGCATTAAGAGGATAAATAACATTAGCATACAAATTCTCTTTTTCAGACATCATACGGATGCTTGATTGATTTGAAATTGGGATCATTTGTAAGGTAACACATTGAATATTTCTCAAACAACATGTTTGTTCTAAAATCTGATGTAAAGTGTTATTGGTCGACATTATCCAGATGAAAACTATGTCATAATTTACTCAATTTACTAAATTTCTTTGTTCTGATGAATGCAGAGAAAGATATTTGGAAGAATGTGTATAACCAGACGGATTTTGTCCCCCATCGGCTACCATAGGAAAAACTAATATGGTAGTCAAAAGTGCCCCAGAACTGTTTTCTGTCCAACATTTGACATTCTTCCAACAAAAAATATATAAAGTATTTTTTTGTATCTACTATGGTGGTCAATGGGGGGCAAAATATGTCTGGTTATAATCATTCTTCCAATTATATTTTTTGTGTTGATCAGAACAAAGACATTTATATAGATTTGGAACAACTCGAAGGTGAGTAAATGATGACAGAATTTTCATTCTTGGGTGAAGTATCCCTTTAAAGCCTATTCTAAGGGTTTCTAAGAAGAATACATTTCAGATCATCACATTACCAGCTGGTCTACTAAAATGGGGATAATGTTGAGGCTCATCAGTGTACATTAGACATGAAAGACAGCAACAATCTAGAAGACAAAAACTATTTAGCCTGTACTATTCTAGAGGTCAAGAAGGTCATGGTCTGTTTTAGTTTAGTTTTAGTGTTTACAAACTTTAGTAACATTAGACCTCATGGGTTGAAAGTATCACTTTAATTAATGATAAAATTATGGATGTACAGGTGATTATTGTACCAATAAATTAAATTATAAAAAAAGTAGGATTACATAATACTAACGTTTTTTTACTCTTACTGTTATCTCCGCTGTTCTTGTTCCATTGTTGACCTGACACATGTAATCTCCAGAATCAGACTTTGTGAAGTGTTGCAGCGTTAAGGACACATTACCTCTCTTTAGCTCCTTAGGTAACAGACTCGCTCTGTTCTCATAGCCCTTTCCCTTAATCACCTGACCTTTCTTAAAAAGACAAACACAGTCTGTCTCCTTAAACCATCTGATCTCCATGTCCATAGCACCATGTGGTGACCCAGGTGACAGGAAACATGGTACAGTGACATCATACCCCAGCGTAATCTTATCTCTTTCAAGAGTTATGAGGTGAAAAACATCTATGATGTAAAAAAATAGAAAAATCATATCATCATAATCAATTTTTTTGACTATTTTGTTAGTTTGGAAACCGACTTCTGTTGACCAAGATTACTCCACATGATGCCAAAAGCTATTGCCTGGTATCTGTCTAATGACTATATAGAACTAAGTTTGAATGCTTCTTGAATGACACTTGATATATTTCCCACATAAATTATTTGTATTATTTAAAAATATTGTAAATAATAATTATTTGAATCATTGTATAATTATATTTATATTTTATGAAAGACAATGATTTTAAGAGTCACAGACTTTTCTGGTCTGCCTAAAAATATATTTTATCAGAATAAAAAATGTGCTTTGTAAACAATTGCATAAAAATATAAATAATATATTAAATAGTATAAACCATTATATTTCTACTACAAAGGTAATAGTAATAATTGAATACAATATAAAATGATGCAACATAGTGGTGTTGTCGGATGATCTAACACAGTGTCTTCAGCGGACGCGACAGTCGCGCAGTAAAATTATAATGGATTCTAATGAGTTTCTAATGTCTTTTGTTGTGTGGCGCGGGCTGCGCCAGGTGTAGACACAGAGTAAGAATCCAGTCTCAGTGTGCCCCTTTCAAACAATTCTGTAAGAGCAAAGTATCCCACACACACACACTACGAAAACAAAATATTGTGTATAATAATGACACACAAAAATTTATTTTGAAAGTGTTACTGCTAAATAAAGTGATCAAATGTATTCTTAAAAAAAACTTACATTCAATTGTTGTGCTGTTCCAATTTCCCATTTTAGTTCTTAAACAGAAAAAGAACATATTGACAAACAATTCATCTCCTTTTTTTTCTCTAAAACAACACTATAAAATTCCTACTACTGAGGAATTTTGTTTTGTATCCGCTTACTGTAAGTCAGACCACAGCTTCCGGGTCCAAACACTCAAAAATGCTAATGTACACTCATGGCACTCACACTGTACAACTTTCAAAAAAACACTCTTTTCCCAGTGTTTGAAAGGTGGCTCTTGGGAGGGCCCCTAACCAGCCCTAAAAAAAACTGCAAAGCTGCCAGTACAAGCATGAATCACACGATAGTTAAATGCATAAACGTCCTTAGATGTTGATAATCCATTCAAAGAGATTCACATGACGGAGAGATTTAAATATGTATTTCTGTATTTTTTTGTAGTGACTATGGTATCGATCTTGCTGTTGATTTTTTTCATTTAGCATTGTACATTTTTTGTAGTTGCTTCAAAACCAGCCAATAGCCGTGTGCAGAAGCATAAAAGTGTTTTAAATGTGATTCATCTCCTGATAATGTAGATTAAGTATATGAAAATAATCCATGTGAACCAATGTCATTCCTTTGGGCGAAAGCAGAAGGGTAGCCTTCTCGTCAAAGTCGTTGCTCATGTTTGCAGAAGGAAGCGCAAAAATGTCTCTGGGGAATGCGAAAGTTTTCTCGGGGAAAGAAAAATGTTTTTGGCGAAAGGCGAAAGTTTTGCAGCGGAACGCAAGTACATACGAGTACAAGGTAGTACATACAACGCATGAGCACAGGACAATAGACACAAAGATGTTTTATAGGAGACAGACAAAGGATAATTAACATGGACCAGGTGATAGGGATGAACACTCAAGGAAAGCTAACAAAGAAACGAGATGGCGGGAACAAAGACGCAGACCAGAGAGAGAGCATAGCAAGTCGGTAGGATCACTATCTCTCCCTCCACGCACAACATAAGGCTATGCCATGACTCCGCCCCAAGACCAAGAATAGACATGATTTACATTTACATTTATTCACTTGGCAGACGCTTTTATCCAAAGCGACTTACAAGTAGGGTGCAGTGGGTGGCTATCACTGCAGAGCAAACAGGGGTAAGGTGCCTTGCTCAAGGGCACTTCAGTCATTTCCTGGTGGCACTGAGAATTGAACTAGCGACCTTCTGGCTACGAGTCCAACTCTCTAACCACTAGACCACAACTGACCCATGATATGACAACATGAAAGCGGAATCATGACAATTAAGTTTTGCTGAACACTCTTTCACACCAAATATGTTGTCTGTGTTGATTTAGCTTATTCGCCTTACTTTACATGCTTTTTTGTTTATTGGTAATGATAATAACAACTTTATTTTATATAGCACTTTTAAAAGTAGCATCTCAAAGCGCTTTATATTTAAGTAAAAAGAGGGACAAAAATGCAACATATACTAGAAATCAATAACAACAAGATAAAAACAATCAGATAAAAACAGAAAGGGAAACAAGCAATTTCACTAAACAAAAAACTGACCAAGCGATTTATTACAGCAAGAAAAATGTATTCTTGTCGCTATAAATCAAAGCATCTACTAAATGCTTAAATAAATGTAAACTTCTCTTACCTTTCTTGTATGTCACACCTGTATTTCCTGGTGCCTTGGATGGAAATGTTCAACAATTAAATAGTTGTGGAAAATTTGTGGAACCCTGCCCGACTCCTGCTACCTGATCAACAAATCATAATTACTCAAGCAGTCATTTCTCCGACCAATAGCTCAAATGACCATGGGCGTAAATCTCATTTGACAGTAGGGGGGGACAATACATATAACATTTCTCAAGAGCAAATTTTGAAGGGGACACAAATAATACAATCAAAAGTACTTACTACCACACTAAGCGACAATTTGCATAATAGGTTCATCATAGACACTTACAGTCATATTATAATTGAACTGAATATACTCAAATATAAAAACACACTACCCATGATAATACATGCATGTTGACAATGAGTCACTTTTTATCTTGATTTATGCTGCAACATCGTCTGAAAAAGTTACCGTTGACATTAATGAGTGGCTGTTATTTTCCCCTGTAGTGCAATGCCTCCGCCAACAAACTTTATTCATGTTAGTGTAGCCAAACAAACAGTCAGAAACAGTGACAGATGCTTAAATTCTGTTTTGTGGTCGTTGATGAATCGCCCGAGTTTCAGTAAACTGAATGTTTAGCTTATCCGCCGCGCACATACTGCACAAAATAGATGCTGAGAAAACGACCTTCTCCAACTGAATGAAAGCTGCGCACCTTTAGTGGACGCAAGATATAGTGCCAACGTAGTCGGTGACGTCCTATGTAACAAGCTAACGTTAACTAGCTACGTTAACTAGCTAAGTAACGTTTTAATCGCAAACATAGCAGATTCATGGAAAAGTACATCGGTAATCAGCATTTTTGCAACAACTAATTTAGTAATGAATCAGCATCAACTACATTAAAGAGAATCACTTCATTTAAAGTGAATAAAATTGACTTCTTAGTGGAGTTCAACAACCGTAGATGAACTTAGCCGCTTACCTGTCTTGAATGTGTTTCAGCGCAGGTGAGATGAACGGGGAGAGCAGGCAGTGGGCCAAACCACTGTGAGAGGCAGGGGAGGGGGAAACTCAACAGTTGTTTAAACTCTAAACATATTTTTTGCGTTTGTATTTTATTCTAATTACACAATACATTTAGGTAAACATAAATATATCTATGACAATAGCGAATGCGAGTTTTATTGATCGAGGGGGGGAACAACTCTCGGATAGAGGGGGACATGTCCCCTCCATCCCCCCCCCGGGATTTACTCCCATGCAAATTACTCATTATTATTTTTATAGGGGGTGTTTAGCCATTGTAAATAAGTCCAGAAACAAACACTAGACTTTTTTCCATTGGCTTTCATCCATTCTGATCTGAATGCGTTAGACCAGAAATGCAGGCTTATCCGCAAAACTTTTGCATGTCGCTGCGTTCCAAAGTCAAGTCTGGTGAATTCTGGGTTTTTTCATGCAATGCTGTTACTACCGTTATAAAACATGTTAAAGCACCCACGTCCTCATACATGTCCTAAGCTTGCAGTGACAGCTTGTAGGCTGGGGTTTTTCTGAAAGTTACAGCTTTATAGCTTGTACAAGAGAACACATTATTATTGACAGTCGGATAAAAAAGTGATCAGATTTGGACAGCATTATATACCTTCTCAACGGATGGAATCACATATTTCTTTATCCCTCAGAAACAAGCTTATACAGAAATGAAAGTTTCTGTAGTCGCCCCAAGACGGTGATAACCGTGTAGGTCAGATGAGTACTAAGATGAAAGACGACACCTGAAGTTAACAGGATTTTTTTCATTAAAATATTTTTGGACATATTTTGATGGTCATGGATGCATTTGGATCTATGGATTTATTTAATAGGCACACTAAATATTACTTGATATTTTTACAAGGTATACTTTAAAATCGATAACAATGTTACGTTTGCAAAAGGTGTTCATGCACTTTCTACGTTTTTGCTGTATAATTTAAGCACAGGTATGGCTCTAGTCTTCCGAAAGACATGCTTAAATTATAATTTCACTCAGTTTGATTTTGATAAATATGTTTAATGTTTGATAATTTCATTTTTTGTGTGTCTGCCATAGGAGGCCTACATTCACACATCAAGAAGGTCAAGATTAAAGTTTTACTCACATTGAGATAATCGCACTTGGCAAGATTACAGAAAACTTGGTGTACATGAAATAAACCCTTGTGGCCGTTGTGAAGAAGGCTCATCAGCGTCTTATTTCCTGAGACGGCTGAGAAAGTTTGGCATGAACCACCACATCCTCACACGGTTCTACACCAGCATTATTGAGAGCATCCTAAGTGGCTGCGTCACTGCCTGGTACAGCACTAGCACCGCTCTCAACCGCAAAGCCCTACAGAGAGTGGTACAAACTGTCAAACACATCGTCGGGAGTGACCTTCCCTCCCTGCAAGACCTCTATAACAGACGTTCACGAGTTCACCTTAGCAAATAATTAAAAGGGGGCAGTGTAGTTACGCTGAGAATTTAGTATGCGTATTTGGCATGCTGTCCAGGGAGAGGGCTCCGGGGTCGGCATTCTCTCCCGACCCCGGAGCACAACCCCTTGGTTCGGGGCGAGGGCTCTGATCTCTGTGTTTGCCCGTGCCCCGAGCACTTCCCCCCCTTATTCGGGTAGAAAAGAGTTTTAATGGTGAGGAGTCGGGGTGGAGGTGGGATGCTGCGAAAATCTATGAGTGGAGAAGGTAAGGCGGTTTCACAATTTATAGAGCTCGCTCTGGTTTGGTAGGATAGGTGGTGTGATTGCTAATGCCGGGCAGCTGCGTGATTTCTAATGCCGTGCAGCCGGGCGGCTGCGTGATCGCTAAAGCCGTGCAGCTACGTAATTATTTGCACAGGCATTTTCCCGAACTTTGTTAATAAAACATCATTTCACAAGTTCACATTAGCAAATAATTAAAAGGGGGGCAGCGTAGTTACGCTGAGAATTTAGAATGCGTATTTGGCATGCTGTCCGGGGAGAGGGCACTCCCCCTTGGTTCGGGGCGAAGGCTCTGATCTCTGTGTTTGCCCGTGCCCCGAGCGCTTCCCCCCAAAAAATGCGACTAGTGCAGGACAGCAGCCAAAGTTGGGTGTTATTGTCCCCCCAAATATAGCAAAGTTTACAGCGGTGGGTTGCTTGCCTTCGTTTTGAGTAGGGTACAGATACTGGTGTGGTCGTGGGAAATGCGGATGGAGGCCCCTGTTTGGGAGAGGCTACTGCTGCGGTTAAAAAACGCGTATGGAAGGCCCTGTTGGGACGGCGTAACTGCTGTGGCGGTAATAAGCTCCTGCTGGGGCGGCATTGCTGTGGCGGTTTTTAAATATAGATAAAAGGCCCCTGCTGGGGCGGCACTGCTGTGGCAATGTAAAAACAGATAAAGGCCTCTGCTGGGGTGGTACTGCTGCTGCAGTGTGAAATATATATAAAGGCCCCTGCTGGGGCAGCACTGCTGCGGCAGTGTGAAAAAACAGATAATGGCCCCTGCTGGGGTGGCACTGCTGCTGCAGTGTGAAATATAGATAAGGACCCCTGCTGGGGTGGCACTGCTGCTGCAGTGGGAAATACAGGTTAAGACCCCTGCTGGGTAGCACTGCTGCTGCAGTGTGAAATACAGATAAAGGCCCCTGCTGGGGCGGCACTGCTGCTGCAGTGTGAAAGACAGATAAAGACCCCTGCTGGGGTGGCACTGCTGCTGCAGTGGGAAATACAGGTATTAGGACCCCTGCTGTGGTGGCACTGCTGCTGCAGTGGGAAATACAGGTAAAGACCCCTGCTGGGTGTAGTGACTGGATCAGTGTGAAAAAAGCCATTCAACCCCTGACTCCCTTTTGTCGCGGTTTCTAGATACCATCATCTAAAGATCAAAGCAAGTATGGCTCCATGAGTCTGGGTTTGCGTTTGGAACTTGCACCGATAGTGTGATAACCATTTGGTTTCTCTGTAGGACATTTACGACTCCGTAGCTTCAAAGCATTGCTTTTAAGTCTCTGTCTCACCTCTTACTTAACATCTGAGCTAACCAGAGAAACTTCTCTGACAAATAGGAACCTATGTGCTTAAACTGTCCTTTCATAAAAATTTATCTAAATGTCTGGTTATATGTTGGCGCTCGTGCCATTATAAATACTCTGTAACTGTTAGATATGCAAGTTTTGATTTAGGGTTCATTTGATGTATTCACACGTTGGGAGGATTCACAGCTCAAAGACTTGCATGTTTCATATGTAACTACACATCTCTGAATTCCCTATATGATGAGATATGTTATAAAAACATAGCATGCATCATACTTTGTCCATAACTAAGTTTAGGTATTAAATGCTAACTGACCATACTGTCAGAGCCATGCAAATGAGGCGCCATGAGAAAGGACCTCTCTTTGGCCCACGGATCTCCTTCGTGGCATTGGCCCACAGACCATCTGGGGGCAGGGCAGGTATGCATTTAAAACACCATCACCGATCCACTTCGGAGCGTCTTTTGATTTAGGAATTGGAAGGGAAAAGAAAGAGGACAATCTAACGGACACCCCCGCTTGGGGCCCCCCTCTGGGGTCCCCGATTAAGCCATGGAACTCCGGACTCAGGACCTAAACTCAGCGTTTCAACAGGACTGCATTCTGAAACCATTCAAGATTTCCATCCACACGAATACGGATATTGGTCCAACATCGAGATTGCGATCCGTTTCTAAATACAGAGTAGCTGCGTTAAGAGCGTGCCTCATTGTTAAAGATGATTCTATTGGTTTTCAGACATGTTTTACCTGCCTCGCGGCCATCTCTCTCTCTCTCTCTCTCTCTCTCTCTCTCTCTCTCTCTCTCTCTGCGCTTCGTAGCGCGCTTGTGTTTCATGTATTTGTTTGTCGTCATTTTGTTTACCATGTAGAGTAGAGTTTAATAAAACCCATAAAGGCATTTGTGATGAGTTCTCTTTGTTCAGGCTTACAAACTTGGTCACTTAAACTGTGTTTCGATCTATGCTACCTCTGCTCTTAATTCTGTTTGTTAAAGTCACGTTACTTATAGTAATGAGATAACGTTAGTGTATAAAATCATTGATGCATTTGCTGGACGGATACATATAGGATTTTTATCACTATACTGCTAATCAGAATTGTAAAATATGTATGTGTAATGACGATTATTATACATGTTTTCCTTTGAGCTAAACTAATTCCTTGACTGAAATTGACGTTTTAAATAACTCATTTCATATATGTTTGATCTTGATAGATCTGGTGGAGAATCTTATTTGTTGAGTAAACTCATCCTTAATTCAACATGCAGCTAAAATCGCTACATAAATTGGTGGAGGGAATGCGGGCACAGTTTTAAACCTTGTTTTGTGAGCAGAACTCAGTGACTATTCATGTGTGTTTTTACGTGTGTTTATTGAAACCGAATACTCTTTTAAATGGCACTTTGATATGTATGAATGAAGGTGTGGACCCGCCCACCTATCCTTGGAAGACTCTTGAGCTTCTCACAGAGAAAACCTCAGCGTCTGTCAAAGATTTAGTGACAATATAAAGACGAAGAAATCTCTTTATAACGCACTATACTATTATTTTACCGCCTACATTGAGCGAAGAAATCCTCTTTTAGCGCGAAGAAGACAGAGCGAGCGATGTTCCTCCCTCGTCTTATCTAAAGGCCTTATTGTTAATGCATAGCTAGGTGTAACTGATGTGTATTCCAGTGCAAATTAACTAAGCTATTGCGCTCCCTGGGGTGAACAATCAGTGTAGCTGACTGATAATGTTTCTCCCATTCGCTTAACCCAGCGGATTTTATTAGTAAATAACTCCGGGTCAGTTTTACTATTTAAAGGGGGGTTTAACAAAAATCTTGATCAAGTTGTGTTTTTGTTTTATGTTACGGTCGGCGAAGAAATCCCGACCAAGTAAACAAATAACTTTCAGGACGGCGAAGAAATCCCGTTAGTCAGTTATAGTGTAGTTTTGTGTGTTTATTGTTCGTGTAGGTTGGAAAGCCATGTACCCGTGTTCAGAAAACTGACACACTAGACACGCGATGAAATTACACTCGTCGCCATAGAAATTGCGCGTAAACGTAAGTTTAATTCCACACGGAATTGTGGAACCGGAAGTTCGGCAGAAGACATATAACCTTCTACTAACACTAGAGGTCAGTTTGTCTTAAAGTGTCTTAACACTTCTCCTGTCTCATCTCTGCACGACTTTCCCATTTTGTTTGGGCAACGCTTTGTGTGCAGTCTCAGCCAGTCTCTTCTTTTGTTTTATTTTACCGTTTACTGTATGAGAATATTTATTATTTGTTATTATATACAAACTATAATGATAATTAATATTATTCCATTATTGTTTTGATGGTTTGATTTTTCTTTATTTGAATCAGGGTTTCTTACATTCTGTGCCTGGCAGTTAGAATTGTATTTGATAATACTTAAATTTTAATTAAACCAACTTAATTGAATTTAAACTTTGATCAAAATAATCAGATTGCAATCTTTAAGGTGTTAGGATTAACTCCCAATTGCCTTATTTTCTTTATTTCAGTTATTCATTTAATGATTTTACTGACTTTTCTAAGACTCCATAGCGCCCTCTACCTATGGGCCCTATCGTAGACCTTAGTGTGGAGCCAGTTCACCCCCGCACGAAGAAACCCTCCTTCTCTATCCTAACCTCTCTTTCTCTTGACTCATCTGACTTTTATTCTTCTTATCACCAGAGACTGAACCTGTCTGAACATCAGTAAAATTTTTGGTAAATATGTTGATGAATCGAATAGCCTAAGTCATAGAATGACCTCATAGGTAACACTCTTCAGCAACATTATTCATTATTTTCCTGTGTTTCACCCACACAATTATCCACCCCCGCCTTCACGGCTAGGATAATAAGCGTTTAGTTTGCGTCACTAACTGACAAACTCAGTTAAGCATTCAACACATAGCCCACATTTTTATCTCAGTAGATCTGTACGGACTTGCATCTTGCTGTTGTGCCTTTCTCTCTCCCCTGTGTCTCAATGTGTCCAGAAGATCCAATCCTGTCACCTGCCAGTCTAGCTAGAGACCAGGCAAAGCGCTGCAATGGACTCCTGCCTGGGACCAGCATCGGCACATGGCAACTGCGCTGAGAGCAGTTGGTCGGACGACCTAATCCGGCGAAGGGACCACGATCTGAACCAGAGCTACAACTACAGAGAGCCAACAAACTCATCTGAAGTGCACAGCCAGGATCATCGGTGACCACGCCCACGACCAGATCGTCCTACTAGAGCCAGAACGAAGGAAGCCGGGAGGAGCCAGAAGCACGTGCAGAACCGCCTAGACCAGCTGGACCTGCAAACGACAGTGGATGAAGAGGACCAGGAGCTACAGGAGGAGATGAAAAGATACATGAGTCCTTTGCAACACAGACTGAGCAAAGAGAGCTATTGGAGCAGATGCCAGAGAGGAGCTGGTAGGAAAACTCCAACAAGCAAAAGCTCTCTATAATGGCCCCGGCAGACAGCAACACAATGCCCCGGCCAAGGCCTATAAAGGCCCTCTGCAAGCAGTCCTTGCTGAAGTCCAAGCCATGACTCAGCAATGGAATCTAAATGAACTGAACTTCACTTGCAGACTACAATGTGAACAGACCGGAGAATGCAACAGATTCTCTCCTGTCGAGTCCCCCAGCTAAAAGCCCAAAGCTGCGAAAAGGGGGGGGGGTGAAACCCCACTGTTCACACCTAACTAGCCAGCAAACACATAGGGGTGGGGCAGGAGCCATCCAGAAGAACCTGCAGACACACACGCTGCATGGCCCCACAGACCCCAGCAAGCTGGCCAGAAAAATGACAGCTGTCACCACTAAATGCTGTCACCCTGAACACTGCAGGAGGCCACAACAAATGGCTACCTGCATAACATTGACTCTCAGGCATTAACACTGCCAAGTGTGACCACAAGAGACCGGTCAACTGATTAGGGTCACCTCCAGCCAAGAGGACCACAGCATCCTATGCCAGCAGTCGGAAACTGTCAAAGCGGATTACAGCAACTACAACACATCTGCTACAGCCAGCATCCGAGCCTTCGTCAGACGACAGAACAGGCCGAAAGGGAAGAAGACTTCAAAGCAAAACTCTTCTCCCTCAGAAATCCGCATCACACTTTGAGTCAAAACCTAAGCGCTACAGCCTTTTTCCGCCACGATCACCTGATATCTGCGGAACTCAGCCCATAAGGCCTACAGAGAACATAGCGCCGCCTCCATAAAGACTGTGTAAATCCTGCCTATCTCTGCACATCACAAAGAACTGACTACGTAGGGTGCACCACAGTAGCAGATCTTCAACAGAGACTCAGCAGATGTTACAGCCTGCCGGGAACAGCCAAGCACCAGACAGGAGGCCCTGAGACAACACAGTGTCACCACTTTCGTCGAACTCGGAAGACGACGCCCCGTGGAAACCCAGCTGGCAACCTAGGAGCTATTGACCTGTTCCGGCCCAACAGTCATCGAGGAATTCATCTCAACACCATGGATGACACCTGTACAAAGAGCAAAAGAACCGTGTAACTGCATCTGAGACAGCAGAGATCCTGGGGACATCAAAGGAGCTGATTCTACAAGAAACCTCAACAGGAGGATTTAAATCCAAATCAGACTCTTTCTCACCACGATTGGCTTTTGAAACAAACAACCCTCTTGAATGCCCCTTTTCTGAGAAAAAATTCCAGATCTCTGTAACCTGCTGGTCGACCACAGAGACATTCTACTACAAGATGAGCATGTCACCCTACAGGAACCATGGGCAGATATCTCAGACATCAGCTTTACACTGTTCACACGCTCTCCACAACAACACCAGCTTCAGACATTTCTTCTTCCCTCAAGTGCGCACAGTATCCATTGGACTCATGCCTGTCAACCACAGCAACGACCTAGGACACCTGTGCTCTGAACTTGAAAGGGAATAACCAATGCTGAACATGCTACTTCCTGGTTCTCGCAAATCTCACAGCCCCATGGGGGGCCCTCTCAAGTGCGAGAACCTTCTACTAGACCTACAAGAACAGCCCAGAGCTTTGACCTCTGGTAAATAAATGAGACTGTTGTAACTGCATTCACCAAAAGGGGTCACTGTTCAGCTCAACACACAGTGTGACCAAGCCTTCAACCACACATATTCAATGGAATACGTGGAGCATGGCCCACTCTGGAAGCCACACCCCCTTTGTACCGAATAAGTCATCTTTTTGCAGCGTGCATACTGTACAAGTGAGTACACTTTCCAAAGATTTTGAACAATGTCTTTATGAAGAGCATGACAGCGGATTACCACTCCAAGGAGATGGACCACGCCCTGCCATCAACTGCTAGTGCTAGAGCTGCTCGTCACAAAAGACAATGATGCAGAACTAATGTCAACTATGTGGCCCCCATCACAGAACCACATGACATTACATCCCAAGCTAGCTGCATCCTGGGCTACACAGGACACCACCTACAAGGTTCGTGAAATGTTAAAAGAACTGCCCACTCATGTAAATGAGCGCTCAAGACGGTGCCATGTACACACCAAATGGCACCTGCGCTTCACCACATGCCTGATTGACCCTTGCTGAACGGAGTTCCATCTGAATGTTGGACTTGCCAAACACTGCCTTAACACTGGTCTACACTGACAGCGTGACCAGAACGATAGGGGGGGTAAGCCAAGCACCAGCAAAACATGGCTCTTACCACAGCCTGAGTTCAGACAGCACCACCACAACATCGCCAGGGCCAGCAATGAGACCCCAACCTTGTCCTACACCGCTCACCAGTACTTCAATGAAAGACCCCGGAGTGTGACACCAGCCTTTGCCCAGCAATCACTGCAGAACACCTGAAGGCCAGAGAGCATGCTGCACCCGGCAAGATTCACAAGAGGAAAGTGATGTGAGTAACAAGATTTGGTATCATATCTTTGCCCAGCTAAGTGAGACGGGGGGGGGAATATGTAGACAAAACCCTTCTCCATGACACAGGACTACAGGCTTTTGCATGGAAGCCAATCATGCCATCCCACCTGCTGTTTCATCAAGGACTGCTGCTGTGCATCTCCGTGGAGGCAGGAAACATCCTAACCCACCTGTTGCAAGAACCAGCAAACAGGTGCATGGGTGCACTCCCTTGATGTCTAAGCAGGATCGAAAAGATGAAAGGTACCCAATTAAAGACAATACCTGACCACTCGGGAGCATTCTCTGCCTGTATGTCGAGATCCTGTGGACCAATAGGAACCTCCAGTGATCCCGCCATCATGATCTAACTATCCATCGTCAGCTGAAGTTTACATTCGCACTTCCTCTTCCGAAAGGGGGGATATGTAGTGACTGGATCAGTGTGAAAAAAGCCATTCAACCCCTGACTCCCTTTTGTCCCGGTTTCTAGATACCATCATCTATAGATCAAAGCAAGTATGGCTCCATGAGTCTGGGTTTGCGTTTGGAACTTGCACCGATAGTGTGATAACCATTTGGTTTCTCTGTAGGACATTTACGACTCCGTAGCTTCAAAGCATTGCTTTTAAGTCTCTGTCTCACCTCTTACTTAACATCTGAGCTAACCAGAGAAACTTCTCTGACAAATAGGAACCTATGTGCTTAAACTGTCCTTTCATAAAAATTTATCTAAATGTCTGGTTATATGTTGGCGCTCGTGCCATTATAAATACTCTGTAACTGTTAGATATGCAAGTTTTGATTTAGGGTTCATTTGATGTATTCACACGTTGGGAGGATTCACAGCTCAAAGACTTGCATGTTTCATATGTAACTACACATCTCTGAATTCCCTATATGATGAGATATGTTATAAAAACATAGCATGCATCATACTTTGTCCATAACTAAGTTTAGGTATTAAATGCTAACTGACCATACTGTCAGAGCCATGCAAATGAGGCGCCATGAGAAAGGACCTCTCTTTGGCCCACGGATCTCCTTCGTGGCATTGGCCCACAGACCATCTGGGGGCAGGGCAGGTATGCATTTAAAACACCATCACCGATCCACTTCGGAGCGTCTTTTGATTTAGGAATTGGAAGGGAAAAGAAAGAGGACAATCTAACGGACACCCCCGCTTGGGGCCCCCCTCTGGGGTCCCCGATTAAGCCATGGAACTCCGGACTCAGGACCTAAACTCAGCGTTTCAACAGGACTGCATTCTGAAACCATTCAAGATTTCCATCCACACGAATACGGATATTGGTCCAACATCGAGATTGCAAGTATCCGTTTCTAAATACAGAGTAGCTGCGTTAAGAGCGTGCCTCATTGTTAAAGATGATTCTATTGGTTTTCAGACATGTTTTACCTGCCTCGCGGCCATCTCTCTCTCTCTCTCTCTCTCTCTCTCTCTCTCTCTCTCTCTCTGCGCTTCGTAGCGCGCTTGTGTTTCATGTATTTGTTTGTCGTCATTTTGTTTACCATGTAGAGTAGAGTTTAATAAAACCCATAAAGGCATTTGTGATGAGTTCTCTTTGTTCAGGCTTACAAACTTGGTCACTTAAACTGTGTTTCGATCTATGCTACCTCTGCTCTTAATTCTGTTTGTTAAAGTCACGTTACTTATAGTAATGAGATAACGTTAGTGTATAAAATCATTGATGCATTTGCTGGACGGATACATATAGGATTTTTATCACTATACTGCTAATCAGAATTGTAAAATATGTATGTGTAATGACGATTATTATACATGTTTTCCTTTGAGCTAAACTAATTCCTTGACTGAAATTGACGTTTTAAATAACTCATTTCATATATGTTTGATCTTGATAGATCTGGTGGAGAATCTTATTTGTTGAGTAAACTCATCCTTAATTCAACATGCAGCTAAAATCGCTACATGGGGTAGCACTGCTGCTGCAGTGTGAAATACAGATAAAGGCCCCTGCTGTGGAGGCACTGCTGCTGCAGTGTGAAAGACAGATAAAGACCCCTGCTGGGGTGGCATTGCTGCTGCAGTGGGAAATACAGGTAAAGACCTCTGCTGGGGTGGCACTGCTGCTGCAGTGGGAAATACAGGTAAAGACCTCTGCTGGGGTAGCACTGCTGCTGCAGTGTGAAATGCAGATAATGGCCCCTGCTGGGGCGGCGCTGCTGCAGTGTGAAATAAAGATAAAGGCCCATGCTGGGGCGGCACTGCTGCTGGAGTGGGAAATACAGGTGAAGGCCCCTGCTGGAGCGGCACTGCTGCTGCAGTGTGAAATATAGATAAAAGCCACTGCAGGGGCGGCACTGCTGCAGTGGGAAATACAGGTGAAGGCCCCTGCTGGGGAAGCACTGCTGCTGCAGTGGGAAATACAGGTTAAGACCCCTGCTGGGTAGCACTGCTGCTGCAGTGTGAAATACAGATAAAGGCCCCTGCTGGGGCGGCACTGCTGCTGCAGTGGGAAATACAGGTGAAGGCCCCTGCTGGGGAGGCACTGCTGCAGTGTGAAAGACAGATAAAGACCCCTGCTGGGGTGGCACTGCTGCTGCAGTGGGAAATACAGGTATTAGGACCCCTGCTGTGGTGGCACTGCTGCTGCAGTGGGAAATACAGGTAAAGACCCCTGCTGGGGTAGCACTGCTGCTGCAGTGTGAAATACAGATAAAGGCCCCTGCTGTGGAGGCACTGCTGCTGCAGTGTGAAAGACAGATAACGACCCCTGCTGGGGTGGCATTGCTGCTGCAGTGGGAAATACAGGTAAAGACCTCTGCTGGGGTGGCACTGCTGCTGCAGTGGGAAATACAGGTAAAGACCTCTGCTGGGGTAGCACTGCTGCTGCAGTGTGAAATGCAGATAATGGCCCCTGCTGGGGCGGCGCTGCTGCAGTGTGAAATAAAGATAAAGGCCCATGCTGGGGCGGCACTGCTGCTGCAGTGGGAAATACAGGTGAAGGCCCCTGCTGGGGCGGCACTGCTGCTGCAGTGTGAAATATAGATAAAAGCCCCTGCAGGGGCGGCACTGCTGCTGCAGTGGGAAATACAGGTGAAGGCCCCTGCTGGGGAAGCACTGCTGCTGCAGAGTGTGAAATATAGATAAAGACCCCTGCTGGGGTGGCACTGCTGCTGCAGTGTGAAATATAGATAAAGGCCCCTGCTGGGGCGGTACTGCTGCTGCAGTGGGAAATACAGGTGGAGGCCCCTGCTGGGGTAGCACTGCTGCTGCAGCGTGAAATATAGATAAAGACCCCTGCTGGGGTGGCACTGCTGCTGCAGTGGGTAATACAGGTAAAGACCCCTGCTGGGGTAGCACTGCTGTTGCAGTTTGAAATACAGGTAGAGGCCCCTGCTGGGGCGGCACTGCTGCTGCAGTGTGTGATGCGGATAAAGGCCCCTGCTGGGGTAGCACTGCTGCTGCAGTGGGAAATACAGGTAAAGACCCCTGCTGGGGTTGCACTGCTGCTGCAGTGTGAAATACAGATAAAGGCCCCTGCTGTGGAGGCACTGCTGCTGCAGTGTGAAAGACAGATAAAGACCCCTGCTGGGGGGGCATTGCTGCTGCAGTGGGAAATACAGGTAAAGACCTCTGCAGGGGTGGCACTGCTGCTGCAGTGGGAAATACAGGTAAAGACCTCTGCTGGGGTAGCACTGCTGCTGCAGTGTGAAATGCAGATAATGGCCCCTGCTGGGGCGGCGCTGCTGCAGTGTGAAATAAAGATAAAGGCCCATGCTGGGGCGGCACTGCTGCTGGAGTGGGAAATACAGGTGAAGGCCCCTGCTGGAGCGGCACTGCTGCTGCAGTGTGAAATATAGATAAAAGCCCCTGCAGGGGCGGCACTGCTGCTGCAGTGGGAAATACAGGTGAAGGCCCCTGCTGGGGAAGCACTGCTGCTGCAGTGGGAAATACAGGTGAAGGCCCCTGCTGGGGAGGCACTGCTGCTGCAGTGTGAAAGACAGATAAAGACCCCTGCTGGGGTGGCACTGCTGCTGCAGTGGGAAATACAGGTATTAGGACCCCTGCTGTGGTGGCACTGCTGCTGCAGTGGGAAATACAGGTAAAGACCCCTGCTGGGGTAGCACTGCTGCTGCAGTGTGAAATACAGATAAAGGCCCCTGCTGTGGAGGCACTGCTGCTGCAGTGTGAAAGACAGATAACGACCCCTGCTGGGGTGGCATTGCTGCTGCAGTGGGAAATACAGGTAAAGACCTCTGCTGGGGTGGCACTGCTGCTGCAGTGGGAAATACAGGTAAAGACCTCTGCTGGGGTAGCACTGCTGCTGCAGTGTGAAATGCAGATAATGGCCCCTGCTGGGGCGGCGCTGCTGCAGTGTGAAATAAAGATAAAGGCCCATGCTGGGGCGGCACTGCTGCTGCAGTGGGAAATACAGGTGAAGGCCCCTGCTGGGGCGGCACTGCTGCTGCAGTGTGAAATATAGATAAAAGCCCCTGCAGGGGCGGCACTGCTGCTGCAGTGGGAAATACAGGTGAAGGCCCCTGCTGGGGAAGCACTGCTGCTGCAGAGTGTGAAATATAGATAAAGACCCCTGCTGGGGTGGCACTGCTGCTGCAGTGTGAAATATGGATAAAGGCCCCTGCTGGGGCGGTACTGCTGCTGCAGTGGGAAATACAGGTGGAGGCCCCTGCTGGGGTAGCACTGCTGCTGCAGCGTGAAATATAGATAAAGACCCCTGCTGGGGTGGCACTGCTGCTGCAGTGGGTAATACAGGTAAAGACCCGTGCTGGGGTAGCACTGCTGTTGCAGTTTGAAATACAGCTAGAGGCCCCTGCTGGGGCGGCTCTGCTGCTGCAGTGTGTGATGCGGATAAAGGCCCCTGCTGGGGTAGCACTGCTGCTGCAGTGGGAAGTATAGGTAAAGACCCCTGCTGGGGTGGCACTGCTGCGGCAGTGTGAAATACAGATAAAAAGACCCCTGCTGGGGTGGTACTGCTGCTGCAGTGGAAAATACAATGCTGCGAAAATCTATGAGTGGAGGAGGTAAGGCGGTTTCACAATTTATAGAGCTCGCTCTGGTTTGGTAGGATAGGTGGTGTGATTGCTAATGCCGGGCAGCTGCGTGATTTCTAATGCCGTGCAGCCGGGTGGCTGCGTGATCGCTAATGCCGTGCAGCTACGTAATTATTTGCACATGCTCCTCCCGAACTTTGTTAATAAAACATCATATGTGTGAAAAGAGCAAGAAGGATCATCAGAGACTCCAGCCACCATTGTGCATGGTAGAGTGACAATAAAAGTGAGTTGATTTGATAAACAGAATGTACCTCGGGCCATGATGAAAGAGGGAGTGGATGTTAAAGAGCACTATCGACTGCTTTACATGTCTATAATTGACAACCAGACGAAGCAGATCAAACAGAGATTTGCTGATTTGGACAACTTAAAGTTTCTCCAGTTGTTGAACAATGCAATGTTTGAGCAGATGCGCAATGTATTTCCAGTTGAGGCATTACACTCTCTAATCACCTCCTATGGTCAACATTTTGATACAGGTCTCAAGTACCACCTAAACGCAAAGCATCCCTTAGCTAATGCGGAAGTAAGCACAAGTACATCTTATTGAACATAATTTAATTTTCATCACAAATTATCATAGTAGAACAGCTTTCTCAAGCAGTATGTGATGCATTTTGGAAACAGGTTCTCAAAGACTTTGGACGCGGCTTCCATAAGAGAGCTCACTCTAAAAATCGTTCTCCTTCTTGCCCTTGCTTCGGCTAAGCGCATAGGGGATTTACAAGCGCTCTCAGTCGCCGCTGATTTCATTCGTTTTGGAACCGGCGACTGCAACGTCACTCTCCGGCCGAAATCGGGTTATGTGCCAAAGTCTTTGTCTACCCCATTTAGGGCACAGGTCATTTCTTTGCCCGCTTTGTTTACCGAGTCGCCAGACTCGCAGAATGCTAACGCTCAGAGAGCGGTCTGCCCGGTAAGGGTTCTACGGTCTTACATTGATCGCATGGCCGCGTCCACCTGTTCTCAAAGACTTACTTCTAGTCATTATTTGGGTAGCACACATATTCTGAATGCCTTCGGCAGAATTCAAATGAGCCATTTTAATCTACATTCAAAAAATTAATCTATTCCCACCACTAGTAAAGATGAATAAAAGGGTGAATAAAGGAAGACAAAATGTTTATTTTGGGGTAGACCATCTGTTTAACACCATTCTCTCTGTTACACTTTAGAATACTGTTTCTTACTTAATGTGTAACTAAGAAGGAATTACTGCAGAGTTAATAGGTAAATCGTCATTAATACTGACAGCTGCTCTATTAACTACTCAGGAAGATGTGTTAAGTAATCAGTAGCTTTCAAATAACTCATTCCTCCTTAAGAACGTCTCCGGTTACTTTCGTAACCTCGGTTCCCTGAGAAGCGGGAACGAGACATTGCGGAGAACCGCATATGAAACTCCTCCCCTTTTTCACTTTTCCTGAAGTCTATTGGATAACGGCAGTAAAAAAACTGGCCAATTGTCGCAAGAATGCAACAGTATGCAAATACTGACAAATCCAGACAGTATAAATACAGTGCATGTGACGACAATCCTCAGAATCTACGAGAGAACGCCTGCACGGTGATGAGCGGCGAACACGGCGATCTACGCAATGTCTCGTTCCCGCTTCTCAGGGAACCAAGGTTACGAAAGTAACCGGAGACGTTCCCTTTCGAGAGCGGTCACTTCGACATTGCGGAGAACCGCATATGGAACGGTAGTACAATCCCGCCATGAGAGCTTGCAAAATCAGCCAGAAAAAACTGGGTTACAACTCACAAGCATGGGAAGCATACAATTTTAACCATTCGCGAGGTCGCCCTACGCATCAACAGCTGATTGGCTTAAATCGGCCAATGAACTGCGAAATCACTGAACAGCCCAATGAGCTGCTAGATCGGGCTCCTGACAAATTTGCATATCCAAACCCAACAAATGCAGCGGGCTGAGCTGAAACAGGGCAGACACCACAACAGTAAGAGCCAGCACGGATTCCCGGGCGGATATAACAGAGATCATAAAAGTACACCAAGCACAGCGTAAACAGCAACGCGGCAACAACTGTGTAACATAAGCGATTATAAGGTAGAAGATAAAGAGTGATCAGCACTTACCGAGAGGACTTGAGACGACAAAGAGGACACCTCCAATCTGTAGAACCTGGCGAAAGTGTTCTTCGAAGACCAGCCAGCCGCACAGCATATGTCCTGAATAGATGTGCCCTTAGACCAGGCCCACGAAGAGGCGATAGCCCTAGTTGAATGAGCTCTGATACCGAAGGGGCAGTTCTGTCCCTGACTCTCATACGCTAAGGTAATAGAGCCCACTACCCAGTGAGAGAGCCTCTGCTTTGACACAGCCCGACCTTTAGTTCCCCCACCAAAGCAGACGAAGAGCTGTTCAGACTGCCGAAAACCGGTCGTGCGATCAATGTAAGACCGTAGAACCCTTACCGGGCAGACCGCTCTCCGAGCGTTAGCATTCTGCGAGTCTGGCGACTCGGTAAACAAAGCGGGCAAAGAAACGACCTGTGCTCTAAATGGGGTAGACAAAGACTTTGGCACATAACCCGATTTCGGCTGGAGAGTGACGTTGCAGTCGCCGGTTCCAAAACGAATGAAATCAGCGGCGACTGAGAGCGCTTGTAAATCCCCTATGCGCTTAGCCGAGGCAAGGGCAAGAAGGAGAACGTTTTTTAGAGTGAGCTCTCTTATGGAAGCCACGTCCAAAGGCTCGAATGGGGGAGAAGAGAGAGCCTTCAACACCAGCGCTAAGTCCCAAGGCGGCACCGAAGGGGATCGTGGGGGAAAAAGTCTCCTCGCTCCTCTGAGGAATCTTACCACCAGCATGTTCCTTCCAATCGATTGCCCATCAACCGGGGAACGAAACGAGGCGATAGCAGCCACATAAACCTTCAGTGTTGACGGGAGTCCGCCGTTGTCCAGCCTGTGCTGCAGGAAGCATAAAATATCAGACACGGGGCAGGACATCGGGTCGATATTGTTACTACTGCTCCATTTAACAAACACCCCCCATTTGAGAGCGTATAAACGCCTGGTGGAAGGCGCTCGACACTCCGAAATAGTGTCAAGTACACGCTGACTGAGGAAGTGCATTTAAAACCCCCGAAGAGGCCAGGCATGAAGGCTCCACAGCTGCGGGCTGGGGTGAAATATCGTGCCGTTCGCTTGGGACAACAGATCTCTCCTGAGGGGAATCCGCCACGGCGGTGCCGTTAACAATTCGCTTAGGTCCGGAAACGTTTTGATTCGGCCAAAACGGAGAGACGAGGATCACCGTCGCCGTCTCTTCTCTGATTTTGCACAGCACCAGGGGCAAAATCTTCACCGGAGGAAACGCGTAAAGCCAAACGTCCGGCCAACGCACCGTCAGAGCGTCGCTCCCCATGGGGGAGTGGGTCAGCGAGAAATACAGCGGTCAGTGCTGTATTTGTGGATCTAGTCGCGAATAGATTCCGCCTTCCCAAAGCGCTCCCAAATTGACCGCACTGAGTCGGGATGAAGCCTCTATTCCCCGTGCGGAAGACCCTCCCTCGAAAGCATGTCCACTCCGCAGTTCAGACGACCGTGGATATGTGCTGCTCTGACAGAGAGTAGATGCCGATCTGCCCACAGTAGGAGACTCGCAATCTGTTTGAAAAGAGTTCCTGAGTGGACTCCTCCCTGGCGATTTATGTACGAAACCACGGACATGTTGTCGGTGCGAATCAGGACATGTTTCTTCTCCAGCCTCGACTGGAAAGTATGGAGAGCTGGAGACACCGCCATCAGCTCCAAGCAATTTATATGCCGTTTTCTCAGTGACTGTGTCTTAAGGCCGGATGCCGGCATGCCCTCGCACACCGCGCCCCATCCCAAGGACGACGCATCCGTCGTAACGACTATGCGTCTCGTAACCAGCCCCAGGGGAACTCCCCGACTGAACATGCTCGGGTCGCGCCACGGGCTCAGGGCACTGAGGCAACTGAGTGTAACCGGGACTCGCACTCGACCCGAGGACCATCCTTTCCATGGAACCCGAGCCTTCAGCCAAAACTGTAGCGATCGCATGTGCAGAAGACCCAGTAGCAGACCGCCGAGGCTGACGCCATGAGACCCAAAAGCCTCTGAAACTCCCTCAGGGGAACAGACCGACCCGGCCTGAGCAGATGTAGAGCTGAAGAGATGGACTCCGTCCGCTCTTGAGAGAGGCGAGCGCGCATCTCCACTGAGTCGAAACATACCCCCAGATACGTTATAGACTGACTCGGAGTGAGCTTGCTTTTCTGCATGTTCACGCGTAGCCCCAGGGATGTCAAGTGACGAAGCAGCATCTGCATATGACCGTATAGCGCCTTCCGTGAATGGGCTAAAATTAACCAGTCTTCCAGATAATTCAGAATGCGCATACCGCTCGCTCTGAGAGGGGAAAGGGCCGCGTCCACGCACTTCGAGAATGTGCGCGGAGCTAATGCCAGTCCGAACGGGAGTACAGCACATTGGTACGCTGAACCCGCGAAAGCGAATCGCAGGAACTTTCGGTGGCCATTGGCTATCTGAACATGAAAATACGCACCCTTCAGATCCACGGATGCAAACCAGTCCCCGGGACGCGCTTGTGCCAGGATCTGTTTTAGAGTTGTCATTCTGAACGCTCGCTTGTGAAGGGCTCGGTTGACGGGTCTCAAGTCCAGAATCGGACGCAGACCACCATCTCTCTTGGGCACTACAAAATACCGGCTGTAAACCCGCTTTCTCGCTCGTTCGGAGGGACGCGCTCGATCGCTCCTTTCGCGAGCAGGCTGCAAATTTCCTGCCTCAACACAGGCGCATTTTGCGCTGACGTAAGCGACGGAACATCACCGCTGAAGCGGGGAGGTCTGCGTCTGAACTGCAGGGTGTACCCGTGTTCTATCACATTTAGTAGCCAATGAGAAATGCCCGGAATGGCTTTCCACGCGTCCAGAAACAGACATAATGGCCGAATCTCTTCGGGCGTTACCGTCAGCGGACCGTTTAGGGAAGCACGCTGGTGCAGCGAGGCTAATTGCACTGGCGGTGAGACTCCAGCCTTCTCTCGCCCACGGGAGAGACCGTGGACGAGGGAAGGCTGGTTATAGCCGGGATTAACTGCGGCTTCGCGCTGCACTGTGGCAGGGCAAGGAACGCAGCATTGGCTGGGTGAGGGGGAAAGAGCTCTTTTTGTGAACAGGTATGTGTTTTTATTGCATTTTATCCGCTCCGACCACGTGGGCACACATGGACCCGACTGAGGAGTAGACCACGATTTCACCACGTGGTCGTGGACATCTGGAAAAAATGGCGCACTCCTGTTTGATGTGGCCTGACGGCGGCCCGCCTGAAGGTACAACGAGTCGAGCTTACTTTTTGCCGGCTCCTCGGGTGAACTCCAGGTGATGTCGAGCTCGCTGACGGCCTTCTCGAGGACCCATATGAAATCCTCGTGGAGGTATGGGGTTCTCTCTAGGTCGGGGCGATCCCGCTCCGATCCTGCCCAGTCCTTGTCCAAAGACAACAGAAAGAAGCCATCGGATGCGGTGAAGAAGTATCCAGTTGCGTCTTCAACGATGGCAGCGTGAAAAATAAGATTCTCAGGATTGTCGTCACATGCACTGTATTTATACTGTCTGGATTCGTCAGTATTTGCATACTGTTGCATTCTTCCGACAATTGGCCAGTTTTTTTACTGCCGTTATCCAATAGACTTCAGGAAAAGTGAAAAAGGGGAGGAGTTTCATATGCGGTTCTCCGCAATGTCGAAGTGACCGCTCTCGAAAGGGAACTACTATTAGTTATCAACTCATTCAGATTCTAAATAAATAACTATGAAGTAACTACCAATAAACACTCATACACACAACTGACCATCACAATAATCAAGCAGTGGACATTTCTTTGGTCACACTTCAGTATAGGGGGCAGTTCTTGCTGTTAACAAACTACGACTTTTCCCCCAATAAACTCTTAATTTCTTGAATATTTATAATCAGTTGGGTAGTTGTTAGGTTTTGGGTAGGATAAAGGAGCATGGTCATCCAGACTATGTGCTTTAGAAGAACTAATAAAAGGCCAATATGCCAACTGTCATGATTCCACTATCATGTCATGTTTATTCGTGTTATTTGAGTGGAGTCATGGCATAACCTATGGTTTTATGTGAGATTGAATGATTCTTTCTCGTGTCTCGTCTTTGGCCCCGCCCCTCTCTCTTCTCGTCAGCCTTCCCTGAGTGCTAATCCCCAGCACCTGTTCCTCGTTATGACCCTGTGTTTGTTCCCCTATAAAGAGTCCTCATGTTTCTTTGTCCTGTGCTCGTGCATTGTAAGTTGTAGCTGTTATGTCTGCTGTCTACTGTCTGCTGTACCTGCTTCATGCCCTCGTCTTGCCTTGTTCCTGTCTCCTTTGTCTAGTAAGTGTTAGTTTAGTGTTTGTATCAAGTGTTTGTTTTATAGTCTAGTTAGTCAGTGTCTGTTGTTAAAGTTTATATTTTATCCTGTCCTGTTTTCCCCATTGTGGGTTTTGTTTTGCCTGTTTTGTATAGTCTTGTTATTTGTTTAATGAATATCAGTGTTACCACCTATACCGTCTGTGTCTGCCTGCAATTGGGTTCTCCCTGAGTTCATTTCTTGACATCCAACAATAGGCATGCTAAAAACAACTAGTTAATAGTGAGAATTGCCCCCTATACTGAAGTGTTACCCGTTCATCTTATTTACTATTGCTAGTACTACTGTAATGGAAATCCACTACTATTGCCACTATTACTACTACTTTTATAGAAACGCAATATTTATTTCATGGAAAATTCAAAGGAACCAATTATTGATGTATAGAGGATTACTACAACATTCTGAGAGAATTACTTAGAACCTGGAACAGTATTTTAAAGTGGAAATGTATGGAACATAGATTGTTCCCTATATTTCCACGATTACCAATAAAGTAATTCTCTCAGTATTATGTAATTCTTTATACATTAATAATGGGTTCCTTATATTTTCACTGAAGTAATTCCTTCCTAGTTACACATTAAGTAAGAAACAGTGTTCTAAAGTGTTATCGAACTATTCAGATAAAGGTTCTTTAAAGAACAATCTATTTCTTAATTTTGTATGATCTGAAGAACCTTTTTTTCGACACAATGAACCTTTTGTGAAACAGAAAGGTTCTTTGGAAGTTAAAGGTTCTTTAAAGAACCATTTAGACAAAAGAGATTCTATGTTTTTGTGAAACACCTTTATTTTTAAGAGCGCACTACACCCTTCCACACCAATCAGACAATCCACACACACAAAGTAGAAAGGGCAATGTGTAGATCAACGGTTTAATAAATACAAAAATGTCACATATATGTCAATGAAGAACACTGAACACAGCTCAATGAATGAGTTAAAACATAAACAAAGCTGAACCTGAAACACCACACAACAACATTCAACGACGCTGGGATACATGACACAAGTGACAGGGACAGAACTACAATACACTGTTTACTAGACATGACACATGAAAACTGTACTGCACCTACAGTTATGACAGTGTCCTGTAGGAGGAGCCAAGAAGAAGGTTGTTAAATAGTTTCAAAACTCTGTAATTGTATTCATCTACTTTAAACTTTCTTGTTTTTGTTTCGTCATCCGATTTCATGTTTATACTCAGACATTTTGCATGCATCTGTTATTAATACTATTTTTTCAAACTGACATCCTGTATGAACCAGATGCGAGTGGCACAATGCTTGTGTCTGGTGTAGACAAGATACTACACTTTACCCTCAAAATGAAAATTATTTCACAACTAGTTTTAACATTTTGTTTTTTTAATCTTAAATTAAGTTTAAAAATTAGTTTGAAAAATAGTCAGGGAAATCTTGGCATACCAAACACTATCAGAAAATGCTACATATACTTTTTAGAGGGCTGGCAAAACACAATTAAGTGATTCCAAAAGAAATGTTTGTATTTGTATAATGTGTGTTAATACACATACATACAGGTATATGTTTAAGAAATATGTGTAATTTATTTCTATACTTCTATATACTATAAGATATATATTCAAATTTACATCTATATTTATGTATTTGATATTTGTTATATACATGTATGTATGTACATATTAATATAAACAATATACGCACACTATATAAATACAAACATTATATTTAATTTGACAGCATATTTTTTGTATTATCATTTGAAATTGCTTGACTCTTGATAGTCCATTTAAATACAGTTTTTCATACCTCAAAATAGAAGCACTTATAAGGTAATTAAATATAAAGTTTATAATAATACATTTTTATAGGCATATTTTAAGAGAATTTAAGGTTTTTCAGTGCTGATTCATGAAACTCACACATTACTAAGTAACGTTCATTGAGTTCAGAAAGATTCTCCTTCAGTGTCTCTGACTCTCTGTTTCTCTCCTCCAACTGTTTGATAATCTCCTCCTGCATCTTTACCTTGAGTCCAACATATTTCTCCGAAGTTTAGACAAGATGACCATCATGTGTTTTTTCTCTGCCTCAAACCTGATCTCTTTATACTCCTGCCTGATCTTCTCCTGTCTGTGTCTCTCCTCCATCTCACTTCTCTCCCTCTCTCTGTGATCTTTCAGTTGATCAATCACTCTCTTGAGCTCTGTCTTCTTCTGCACCACTTCCTCCAACTCTCTAATTAGTTCTTTCTTTTTCTCTTCATCTCTTTCTTCTCTCATCTGTCTCTCTAGTTCAACTGTTCGCTCATTGAGTTGCTTAATATCTCCTTCATGTTCCTCAATCATTCCCTCTATCTTCTTCAATAACTCTTGCACTTTTTCTATTACTTCCTTCACTTCTTTTCTCTCTCTCCTTGCTCTCCTCTCCGTCTCTTATGATGTTTCTCTCCATTGCTCTGATTTGAGACTCAACCTCCAGGTAGATCTCACTTCTGTAGGATCTCTCTATGTTTCCTTCCATCATCTTCTCAATCTTCTCTAGCAGCTCTGAGACCTGTGAACCATCTTCACTCTGATGAATGTTGAGACAGTGAAACCTGTTCCCACATTTCTTTACACGTCTCTGGACCTCCTGATTCCCTGATTGAACAAAATCCTCAATGTTTTTCTCTTGTTCTTCGTCAGTGACAGTAAAAAGAATCAAGGTTGTCCCAAACCATCTCTCTCCAAACATCTCCTCCATTTTCTCCAGCATGTCTCTCTCTGCTCCAGTAGACTGATTCACTGGTATGACCAGGAGGAAGGCGTGAGGTCCTGGAGCAGACAGACCGATGCAGCGTCTCACATCTTGTCTCACCTCCTCCAGAGAGAGTCCAGAACAGAACCAGTCAGGAGTTTCCACCACAGTCACCTGCTTCCCATCCACCTCTTTCTATCTAATCTCACTCTGCTGAGTCACTGCTGATGTTTCAGTCTGATTCTTCTTTGTGTTCAGGATGATGTTTCCTGCTGCACTTTTCTCAGATTCAGCACTGCCCAGCAGAACCAGTCTGAGCTCTGATCCAGAAACCATCCCTGGAGCTGTTTCTCCACTCACTAGGAAACAGAAAAGTCACCTACTGATGGATTTAAAGCTTTGATCCAGTATGTCTACATGTCTCTATCATTTCATATGCCCAAAATGAAATTTTCCTTAATAAAGTATTGTTTTCTTCCATAGTTAACTCACTCTTTGGAGGAATCCACTCCATGCTCTTACTTCTTCTTACTGGTGTTGTTGAGACCGTTTCTTTACAAGAAATAAAGCAGCAGAACAATTAGAACTGATCAAATATTATAGGCATTTTGGTATAGTTACATAAAGATCCTGGTTAAATATGCGTAATTGAGCTTTTTTTTGACATGAAGTTGGACTGATATAACAGAACAACTATAAAAAAAATTTACAGTAAGTACCATGTACTAAACTTTATAGCATTTCCAGTACTCTCCAAGTTTTGAATGAATAAGTTATTAAATCAATAAAATAATATATGAAACTATTCATATTTAAATTTAACAGTACGGTAATAATAAACCTATTTAACCACCCCGTCACAGTTTCTCACCAGAACTCTTCACTTGTTGGTTCTCCTCCAGCTGTGCTTGTAATAGGCTTTTCTTGAAGCCGGTTCGTCCGGTTCCAGCTTCACTTGCTGTAGTTCATTTTTCAGTGTCTCAAGTTGATGTTTACTGGTTTCCAGCTCTTTGACTGTGTTCTCCAGCAGTGTCTCTTTCTCACTCATCAGTTTGTTCTTCTCTTCAATCTCTCTTTGTTTTTCTTCGGCCTTTGTGGTTGTTTGTTGTAATTTATCATTGGAGTTGTGCAGAAGTCTGTCCTTATCCTCTAAAGCTGTTTCTTTGCTTTTCTCGAGATCTTTAATCTGTGTGTCTCTTACAGTTAAAAGTTTCTCTGTGTAAAATAACTCTGTAAAACAAATACTTTACAACTCCAGTTTTGAATTTAAATATATTGTATTCTTGTAAACAATCACAGTTTATTAAATTGCCAGTATGATTGATAATCATATATTACCCTGTCTGTGAAATTCAGGATATTGTCTAGTATTATAGGATATAGGATCATAAGAGTTTCATATCAATCTTTCACATGCCATTACTCATAAAGACATTTAGCTTACATATATTATGTTTATAACATTATATAGGATGATTTATTTAGAAAACTGTAAACCACAAAAAAATGACTTATGTGGGTTTTCACAGGTAGGTTCACATTAATGAAAATTTCTGCGTGTTAGTGAAGAGGTTTGTGTATTTGGGTGTGAATCATAAGCTCGCAATAGCTGTACTGAAATTTGATTCTTAAACAAGTATTGATTGATGTACTGTATCTTAATGTTCCAGCAACAGATTAAGGTTGAAAAATGTTTGTTAGCTAAAATTCTGTGCATTGTACACAATCAAACAAAAAATTCTGCAGTGTGGCACAACAGTTTTCATTATTAAATTTCACATGGGAGTAAACACATTTGTGTGCAAACACATTTTCTCCCAGGAAATATATGATGGCAGTGTTTTGGTTGTACATCAGGATGCTACTAATAATGGTATAATAAAGACTTACTTAGTAAGTGAATCAAATGCCAATTAACTAACCGCTCTAAATTATTTGAGGGAGTTGATCAACAGAAGATTATCAGTTCTTGAAATATAGCAAAAAAGTCGACTGTAAGTCGATTTGGATAAAAGCGTCTGCTAAATGACTAAATGTAAATGTCTGGACAACTAGTGCAATTTATGATATTTCAATATCTTAGTGTATTTTGCTATTTGTGTATTCTTTAAACTTGTTACTATGTTTTAATTAAATCAACATAAAGCAATAGATTCTGGACAATAGAAATCAGATCAGAAAAGGTCTACAGATTCCCTCTCGGTCTGCAGATCAGAGACCATTACAACAGCTCCCCAATATACTGATATAAATGATGGGACACATGGAGACTTACCATCTAAATGCGTTGATGACTCCTCTTTTAGTCTCTCTACTTCAGAATGAAGTCTTGTTATTTTTTCATCTGAAACGAATAATAACTTTAGATGTTATAACAAACACTGTTCAAATAATTTAGTCACACACTGGATTTTTTCTTCCTAATATTAGATGTTGCAATTCTACATCAGAGATGTTTAATGATACTTTCACTTGCCATATTGCTGCTGCTGTTGTTTGTGTTCTTCTAGAAGTTTGTTCATACAGTTGCAGCTTCACTTCCTGTAGTTCATTTCTCAGTGTCTCCAGTTGATGTTTACTGGTTTCCAGCTCTTTGTCCTTCATTTCAAGTGTCCGTTTGTTCTCTAGCAGAACATTGTCTTTCTCCTGTATGAGTTGGTCTTTTTCTATAAAAAATCTTTCTCTGTGCTCCTCTAAATGTGTGATTTTTGTGTCTTTTTCAGTTATGAAGTTTTTCAAATCGCCAGGATTCTTCAACTCTGAAACATTTTTTTTAATATTCGATTTGTAGTCATTGGTCTAATATTTTCATTTAATCATTTATTTGGTATTTACAAGTTTTTTTTCTCAGTGTGACCAGTTCACTCACCTGCCATTAAAGTAGAGTCCTCCATTTCTAATCTCTCCTCTTCATTCCATGTTCTGTTAATCTGCTGATGAAAGGAATCACTCAGAATCATTCATGTAACTTGATGCGCTACATAACATATTCTTTTAATAAAAAATTTAAATGTAATTGTAACATCCTTTCTACACATCCTTTCTACACTGGAAGAAATATGAGAAGAGTAGAGAAATTATTTCCTTACGTCATCAATCTGAATTCTGAATATACCTTCCTGCATCTCCAACATTTCTTGCAGGCGATCTAAGTGAAATTTGTTCAAAACAGCAGAAAACAACAGGAAGGGAATAGAAAGGTTCTTAATCCCATAAATGTTTATTTAGGCTCACAAGTATACCAATGAGTAACAATAACTTTATAATGAACTTAAATAGTATCTGCTTAACCTAAAAATGGGGTTTTGGGACTTTTGGCACCCAGATGAATCCTTGTCACAGTCACCAGCCAGAGTGCCCTTAGGTTTCACAAGAGGGCCCTCTCCTCTGACCCCAACTGCCACTTCACACAATGTATTTGGTCTCATTAGTCGGTATTAGGTTCTTAAATTGTTGGAATACCGTTTCCGGGTCCAAGCATTTATTTATTTCAAGCGGGGCTACAGCTTAAACAGCTCTAAATGAGCACTTTTAACTCTCATCTCTGATTTAAATGGAGCATTTATTAACTCACAAACCACAGTCTCCATGCAGGTTTACAGAATCTCTGACATCAACATTTGAATATGTCTTCTCACAAGACCGGTCTTGTGAGGAAGCCTCGGATAAAGGAACTTGAAGGGACACGCCGCAGTGACCTCTGGGACTTCAAGTGGATTCTGTACACGCACAAGACTGCATTCGATGCGTCCATGATTTCGAGAACTCATCCAGGTACTTTCATGCGTTTTCTGTTCTTGTGATCTTAATGTTGGAACCGGACTTTAACGGTTATTGATGACGTAGATAGTTATTAAAAAATACTCACCCCAACTTGATCGAATACTATGTCTTTTTACTTTAACTGTTATTTCTTCTGTTCTGTCTCCACTGGTCACCTGACACACATAATCTCCCACATCTGACTCTCTGAAGCGAGTTAACGATAAGGAAACATCTCCTTTCTCCAGCACATCTGTGAACTGTCGTACGTTCCCCTTATAGCTTTTCCCCTCTATCATGTGTCTGTTCTTATAGAGACACACACAGTCCATCTCCTTAAACCATCTGATCTCCATGTCAACAGCACTGATTTCAGGTGACAGGTGACATGGCACAGTAAATCCAGATAAATCAGCCTCAGCTCTTCTAGCTGTTTCAGGAACAACAAGCTGAAACTCATCTGTAACAAAAAGAATCAGAAATAATTTATGCTGTAAATGAAAACTCTGACTTACATGTATAAGAATGAAGCACAATGTGTGTAACAGCACATGACAGAGTGCCCATACATGTGAATCAAGTGATCAATAGTCTTATTTTGAAACTTACTGCTGCTTGCAGTTGTCATCTCTCTTACCTAAACACAAAAGACAAAACACAATCGGTAAAAGAGAATAAAGATGTTGTACTGACTTCACAACATCATCACATCCCTAATTTAAGCATCGACACTCCCAGGGGACAGTATGTAATGTAACAACTGGGTCAAATGAACAAGTTTTATTTTGGATTTGGAAATCGTCAATATAAAACTTGTAAAATCTCAATATACTTTAGTAATGTAACCTGACATAGCTTCATTTGTTATTAACAAAAGGGATAAGGGCGTGCTCAAGCAAGGAATAAAGCATGAGAAAACCAGAGTTTCAAATACAGCTTGACAGACGCATATATAGCCTATATAAAATAGGCATATATCTGAAAAAATAAAATCAGCAATAAAATCAGAAATGAAATGTATTTAAACGTGTTTCTTTGGTAGTCCAGCCTGTGTGCAAATTACAGTAAATAACTATACACGGGTAATATAATCAGCTGCTTTTTATCCTTTTTGCAACTGATATTGTATTTCATTGCACTTGAATCTTATGTCTATCGATTAGATTAACAATGTATATTATCACGGTTATTGAATTTATCTGGTAAAAACCAAAAGGCTTACTGTAGTATTGAATCTGCTGAGTCACGGGAAATACATCCAAACGATTGTGTTTATTTTAGAATCTACCTGCAATAAATAAAAAATGACTTTTCATTCTTGTACATTAAACAACGAAAAAGAGCATAACGTAATAATGTTGCATTTGAAAGAGATTTTACTTTCACTTTAGCCTTTGCCTTTAACGTCACTCCCCGCGTGGTCACTGTTTGCTACTACACGATGATCCATGTTTGAAGGAATAGTTCACCCAAACATTTGATCATCATTTACTCACCCTCCAGTTGTTACAAACCTGTATACATTTCTTTGTTGTGCTGAACACAATGAAGATATTTCAATTTTTTTTTAATATTTTATTTACATTTAGAGCAGGGATTGGTGGTGTATTTAATATAACAAGCAATAAATAACAAATCTTTAATCAGTGGCAAAAGCTATGTTATCTATTTTCCTTGATATCAAAATAATTAGAATTAGAATAATTTACCAGAATCATATTTAGTTTTTGTAGTCTAACATTAAAGTCTATAGGCTAGATGTGATTTTTATGTTCAATTCAGCCTCTGTCACGAACACAATATTACAATACAGTTCAGTATCATGTTATATTGTATTTAATATAGGGCAAACACATTTGTTTCAAGCAAGAATGTTTTCAGACGGTGAAACCTGTTCCCACATTTCTCTACAAGTCTCTAGATCTCCTGATTCCCGTACTGTACAAACTCTTCAATGTTCTTCTTTTGTTCTTCATCAGTAACCGAAAAAAGGATCCTTGTGTTCCTCCAACAGCTCTCCCCCAAAATCTCCTCCATTTTCTCCTTCATCTCTCTTTTTCTTCAGCAGACTGATGCACTGTTGAGAATCATTTCTCACCAGAACTCTATAGTTTGTACTCATTTTTCAGTGTCTCCAGTTGATGTTAACTGGTTTCCATCTCTTTGACTGTGTTCTCCAGCAGTCCCTCTTTCTCACTCATCAGTTTTTTTTCTCTTCGATCTCTCTTTGTTTTTCCTCAACAACTTTGGTTGTTGTAGTAGTTTATTATTGAAGTGATACAGAAGTCTGTCTTTTTCCTATAAAGCTATTTCGTTGCTTCTCTCAAGATCCGTGTTTAATCTTCACCCAAACATGGGGCATTTTTTTAGATTGCATTAATCGATGTTTGCATCATCAGCCATCTAAATGATTGTCCCTTACCTAAGCTTCACTCAGAGAGATAAAATAGCCTTGAATTTTGCCGTGCAAGATTAAATTAAGATACATGTTTGTCACATCCTTCTCCCAGCTGCTTAGCTGTTTTTAATTCATTGTTATTTGTTTTCAAGCAATGTGAGATTCACTTATGCACGCATGCTGTTTGTAGACTTCAGCTCTGCATTCAATACCGTCATCCCTTCCAAGCTAATCATCAAACTTGGAAACCTAGGCATTAACAACTCAACCTGCAACTGGATTATGGATTTCTTGACGAACAGGACTCAGCTTGTTAGGTTAGGCAACATCTGCTCCACCACAATCATCCTCAACACTGGTGTACCTCAGGGCTGCGTACTGAGCCCCTTTCTCTACTCCCTTTTCACACTCAACTGCAGGCCTGTGAATGGATTTAACTCCTTTATCAAGTTCGCAGAGGATACAACAGTGATTGGTCTCATCAGCAACAACGATGAGACTGCTTACAGAGAGGAGGTCCGGCACCTGGCCACATGGTGCTCAAACAACAACCTGCTCCTTAACAACTCCAAGACAAAGGAGATCATCGTGGACTTCAGGAAGGCGAAAGGAGGCACACACAACCCCATCCACATTAACGGGACGGCTGTTGAACGTGTTTCCAGTTTTAAGTGCCTGGGGACCCATATTTCGGAGAACCTGTCCTTGACCACCAACACCTCATGGCTGGTCAAGAAGGCTCACCAACGTCTCTTCTTTCTGAGGACACTGAAGAAGAACCAACTTTCTTCAACTATCCTGGTGAACTTCTATCGCTGCACGATAGAGAGCATCCTGACCAAGTGTGTCACAGTCTGGTACGGGAACTGTTCTGTTGCTGAGCGCAAGGCACTGCAGCGGGTGGTGAAAACAGCTCAGCGCATCACAGGGACTACACTCTCTTCCATTGTAACTCAGTGACTCTATTAACTGCATCTACTTATCTATTGCACCATAACATCATTTACTGTATTAGTAACTCAGTTACTCGATTAACTGCATCTTCTCATCTGTTGCACCATAACTTCAATAACTGTATTAGTAACTCAGTAACTCTATTAACTGCATCTACTCATCTACTGCACTGTAACTTCAATAACTGCATTAACTCATCTACTGCACTGCAACCTTAATAACTTCATTAATTCATCTACTGCTCTGTAACTTTAATAGCTAATGTCTGTAATTAATGCACACTTAAGTCACTTGCACTATTGTATAGTCTAAATTGTTATTTGTTCATAACCACCTGTACATTAATGTTCACAGTATATATCCTTCTGTATATATTGTCCATAGTACATACCGACTGTCATATTGTCATAGAACATTTGTATAGTATTTCCCTAATATTGTATTCTGTATTTATTCACACTGTATATCCTGCACTTGCTAATTGCACTTCTGGTTAGACCTAAACTACATTTCGTTACACTGTACTTGTATATGTGTAATGACAATAAAGTTGAATCTAATCTATCTAATCTAATTCAGTGATCACACAACAGACTACTGCTCACAGCAAAATCCTCAGATACTGTACTGTACAGTTTTATTCCTATTAAATTGTCCTTGGGGGAAATACTTACAAAACAATTAAGAAAAAAACAAAGACATTTTAAAAACTGTAAAACACAAATATGTTGGGTTTTCAATGTTCGTGCAAAAATAAAGCACATGTCCTGACGTTTTGAAACCACTAGGTGGCTCTATAACATAGACGACGTGGACGTGCGGACATATCTGTGCCGACAGTTCCTGTCTGTGATATCAGAAAAATAACGGCGCACGTAACGATGCAAAGAAAGACGTGACTTTGACACGACACAAGATTCTGTAAATGTGTTCACACGCAACGGTAGGTTCAGCGTTTAAAACATGTTGTCCCCGATCGTTCTCGATATCTGTTGAACTTGATAGTTGAAATGCGGTACAAGCAGACATGAGAGAGTCTAAAGTTCAACTTCTTGAAGTAATCCACTTTAGTTACGTGTTGTATAATGTAGAAACAATCGTTTTTCATGCAACACCCGAAGGTAGTTGGACTGTTCACCTCAACAAGTTTGTTTACAAGTTTGATGATTCACGTTTAAATCCAGGTTCTTAGCTACTTAAAATGGATGAAGCGACTCTGTTTGAAGAAAGAGAGGATTATGCTGTTTCCAAGATGTCCCTTAACAGAGAGAAAGAGGAGGATGTTGATCTTCACTATCACATCCAGAGACCAGAATCTCCCGTTCTGAGTCTTGTGTCTATGAAGAGTGACAGATCAATGGCTGAACCGCTTAAATTCAGTGATACAGGAGACCCCTTTCATCCCAGGTGAGTACATTAACATACCTACACAATATACATGTATAATTATAACCAGCAATATACAAAGTTGTTTTTTTAGTATTTCAGAGAGCGTGAAGGAAGGTTTTGTTCACCAACAGTTCCGGAGAGCACCATCTCCACAACCAAGCTGTTTGTCAATAAAGAGTGACAGATCAATGGCTGAACCTCTAAAATTCAGTGATACAACAGAGCTCTTCCACCCCAGGTGAGTACATTAATAAGATGAGTATTTTATTTGATAACATATTAGATGAGAGTTTCAGGACTTTATGGAAATGCCATAGAATGCATTTATATTTATTTATCTGTACTTTTCAGTATTTCAGAAAGTGAGGAGAACGAAGCATCATCTCTACGACCATGCTGCGTGTCATTTAAGAGTGACAGATCAATGGCTGAACCACTTAAATTTTGTGTTCAAGAACCCTTTCACCCTAGGTGAGTTATTAATACACCTTTTATATTAGAATTAGGGATGCACCGCAATGAAAACTCTTAACAAGCCGTATAAAAATGAAACGTATGGCTGTAGGCCAAATATCGAATACCAAACATGGTTTTTGCATTTCTTGTATTTATTTAGCCAATTTTTTAATATTTGATTATCTGAATGTTCAAAATGTGCTTTTTATATTTTGTCTGGCTTTTCAACTTGAAATCGAATTGAGTAAATTAAAGTAAATTAAACTAAAAATATGTAATGAAATCTTTTCGCCTATAACAAAAAAGTTCATTAAACAGATTCATTTAAGGTAAGCCAAAAGTAAGAATATACAAATAAACTGTTGGATTATTATAGACTAAACTGCAAAATGATTTAAAGAAAAGAACATCCATGCCAACAATGCACGCTGAGGCTGACGGACAACCATTTCAGTTCAGTTTTGCAGCCTTAATAAAGCATACGCTTTATCGCATCAGACGTCATGTTTGGTAAAATTTATTCGGCCATATTTCACTTATTCGCCCAAACGTGCTTTTTTGCTATTTCGGCCAATTAATTTCAGTTGCCGAACATCCATATATAGAATATATTAATATATTAAAAGACGGGGGTCTTAAGAGGGTATGCAAACTGTATGGAGCATTTTGAATATCTGTGTAATTATATTTCTTGATCTTATATGCAACTTTTTTCCTATATTTTCAGTGCTGCTCACTGCCAGTTCCAGGGAGCATCATCTCCACAACCAAGCTGTGTGTCATTAAAGAGTGACAGATCAATGGCTGAACCTCTAAAATTCAGTGTTAAAGCAGAACCCTTTCTCCCTATGTGAGTTATTAATACATATTAATAAATATAGAATGTAAACGATATAATAATATAATATAAGATCTTAGATGAGACTGTATGGAAAGGGTATTGAGCATTTTATTAATATGTAAAATTTTATTTACTGTTTATATTTATTTATAATTTAGCCTTGTCTTATCATTAAATTAGTACATATTTAGATATATGAATTACCCTTAGAAGCATCATGTTTTATTACACTGGGAAAATTTGTATGTTTTTCGCCAATTATCCAGAATAGTCAGCAAGCTGACTAGCAAAACTATACATTAGGATGTACGGTTGACAACTATAACCATATAACATTTTCAGTAAAAAATGTGCAGAGATATTACAGCTTCTAGGATTTTTTTCTATTTTATCTAGTTTACATCTATACATTTTTTCCCCAATACATAAACTAGAGGAATATAGAGGTCACAACATACTGTACATATATAACTTATTTCTACAAACTCCTTTACACACATTATTTTTCCCTAAACGATCTACCAATGACATATTGCTTAATAATTTATCTTATTTCAGTATAGAGCAGGAGACCGAAGAGCAGAACTCTTACAAACCAGCAGATGACATCCTACAGCGAGTCAAAGAGAATCACAAAACCAGAATGAAGAAAAAGTACGAGAGCCTACGTGAAGGAATCAACATACATGAGAACAAAACCCTCCTGCACAGGATTTATACACAACTGTATATAGTAGAAGGAGAGACTGTAGGAGCGTATGAAGAACATGAGGTCGTGCAAATAGCGAAAGCCAAAACTGAACGCTTACAAGGCACTCCAATCAACTGCAATGACATCTTTCAACCCATATCTGAACCAAGCTGTGAGGAAAAACACAGAAAAATAAAGACTGTGATTACCAAAGGCATCGCTGGAATCGGCAAAACAGTCTCTGTGCAGAAGTTCATTCTGGACTGGGCTGAGGGTGAATCGAATCAGGATCTTGATTTTCTTTTTGTACTCCCGTTCCGAGAGCTAAACTTGGTGAAGGATGTCCAATACAGCCTTCACAGCCTTTTGCTGGACTTTCATCCTGAGCTTCGGGGTTTAGATTCAAAGATATATGATCTGTGCATCTTGTTCATCTTTGATGGTCTAGATGAAAGTAGGATTACACTGAATTTTTCAGACAGCGAGAAAGTTTCCGATACGTCTGTAACATCATCCATGTGCACACTGATGTCCAACCTCATCCAAGGAGAGCTGCTCCCTTCCGCTCGCATCTGGATAACATCCAGACCAACCGCGGCCAATCAGATCCCTCCGTCGTACATCAGTCGTGTGACAGAAGTTCAGGGATTCAACGATCCCCAGAAAGAGGAATATTTCAGGAAGAGAATCACAGATCAGCAACAAGCAAGCAGAATTATTTCACACATAAGAGAAACGAGAAGTCTTCACATCATGTGTCACATTCCAGTTTTCTGCTGGATTACAGCCACCGTGCTTCAATACATCCTGCAACAAGATCACTGCGCACAAATTCCTAGAACTTTAACCGAAATGTACATACATTTCCTGATCATTCAGTTCAGTATGAAAAGACAGAAGTATGATGATAGTGATTTGCGAAATGGGGAAGATCCAAAATGGCTCTTGCAGTCAAACAGAGATGTGATTCTCAAACTCGCTGAACTGGCTTTTAAATCTCTGATAAAGGGTAACATCATTTTCTACGAGGAGGACCTTAGAGACAGTGGCATAGGTGTCAAGAAGGCCTCTGAGTATTCTGGGATTTGCACTGAGATCTTCCGAGAGGAATCTGTGATCTATCCGAAGACGGTTTATTGCTTTGTACACTTGAGCTTTCAAGAGTTCTTTGCTGCTCTTTATGTGTTTTCCAGCTACTTATGCAGAAATTTGGAGGTTCTGAAAATGTTTCAGAAGATAAAAGGCAGAGCCAAAATCAAATTCCAGCCCGAAGGAGACATTGCCCTCGATATGTTTCTGAAGGGTGTGATGGAAGAAGCTCTAAAGAGCCAAAATGGACATTTGGATCTTTTTCTTCGATTTCTTCACGGCATCTCTCTGGAGTCGAATCAGAAGCTTCTCCAAGGTGTGCTCACGCGTGTGGAGGACGACCCGGAAAGCTACAAGAAGGTGATAAAAAACCTCAGATTAAGTCTAAACTTGAATCAAAAGCAGAACGTTAGTCCCGAACGATGGATTAATCTGTCACACTGTTTGCTCGAAATGAAGGACAATTCGATCCTTGAGGAGATTCAAGCTTATATTAAATCTGAAGTGAGAGTAAAATATCTTTCGCCATCACACTGTTCAGCTTTAGCTGAAATGATCCTCATGTCAGAAAATGTGCTGGATGAGTTAAGCCTCAAAACATACAACACAACGTCCACGGAGGCTCAAAGGAGACTGATACCTGCTGTGAGGAACTGCCGAAGAGCTCTGTGAGTTTATAAGAAGTTCTTTTCAGACGAAGAGCTTCATTTTAAATTGAAACTGTCGAAATCACTCCATGTTGTATTATTTTCAGTTTGGCAGGCTTTAATCTCACTGAAAAGTCGTATGAAACTGTGGCTTCAGCACTGCAGTCAGAAAACTCTCCTCTGAGAGAACTCGATATGAGTAATAATGAGATTCTGGATTCTGGAGTGAAGCTGCTCGCTGCTGGACTGAAGAGTCAACACTGTAAACTAGAGATACTGAGGTCAGTTATCACTTATATTCGGAAAATAATATTAGCATATATTATGCATAGAGTTCAAACAGGAAAGCACACTTTAGCGATGAACCATAGTTTGTAAACTGCATCTCAACCTTCTTAGTGACCGTGTTTGTACAGTTGTATAATATGAAGCGAAGACATTTTTGGTATGACCTTCAGCACAATAATGTTCTTCAATGAACCATTTTTCTTTATAGATTGAAATGCTGTCAACTCAATATGCAGTCGTGTGAAAGTTTGTCATCTGCTCTGCTGACAGCACATACATGTGTGAGAGAGATCGACATGAGTAACAATGAGCTGCAGGATTCAGGAGTGAAGCTGCTCGCTGCTGGACTGAAGAATCCACACTGTAAACTGGAGACACTGAGGTCAGCTATATACAGTCACAAATAAGATGTTAAAAATAAATGACATTTATTGTTTAGGTGAAAAATAAAGCAATACACAACAGCGCTTACTGTGCCTGTAAAACTGTAGGAAGAGATGGTTCATGCATTCTTAGGTCAGTTTTTGGCATAGAAAATGATGGACACACTCAAAAGATTTGAAGAGTTCAGATGAAAAAGCCTCTGTGTGCCATCTGAAATATTCTAACATGAACATGTTTACCAGGCTCGTACACTTTGGTTCAGTAATTTCACTTTAATAGCTTTGCATAAAAGCGTCTGTCAAATGCATGTAGATTAATACGTTCTTTTCATTACCATTCAAGTGAAATAACTGCAACATAGGAGCCTGATAAAAATGCTTATTTTTGAAGAAAATTTTAGATGTCACCTTTCATTTCAAAATAGGATTCCTTGCAATTTCATGCAAATGTAAACCTTAAAATAAAATAAAAAGTTTTTTTACCATTACACCAAAGGTTTTCGACGTACAGACAGCTCAGATGTTAATAATGATGATTCAAATACCCATAATCATTTTTTTATTTTTAAAGCATGATTTTCTATAGATGGTTTCATCTTAACATCATAAACAAATATGACTGTGCATACACACTTTTGTGACCCACACTTAACTTCCGGTACACATTCACAAACAATAGAGTGCCTGTAGATTATTTCTGATAACAATTAAAAGAACCCAAAAAGATCTACTGCTTGGCTAAACTTGTCTCTCCAATATCTTGAATTAAGACTCCCATACCTACCTCAACCGCTAGATGTATATACACCATAATGCGTTAAAACTTTAGGACCCTTTCAACACATTGTTTATTTAATAAAATTAACATTCAACAAAAGTCAACAAATCGTTTATTTAATACAAGTGTTGTACAGTAAAATAATCATATAAATGAATATTACATATATTAAATAGAATATAAATCGTTATATTATTAGTCACTAGCAAAACACGAATCAGATGATAACTGGGGGTCAGGCGAGTGCGCAAATGTCCGATGAAATGGTCTATAGTCAGGTAAGTCAGTCGCTTGGATGTGTAATTATGGATATTAGAAGGTATTCGAAGGACAGCAGTGTTGTTCTATAAAGAGCCATCCCTTCTACATTTGTTGAGGATTATTGCTTCTGGTTTGTGCATTTTAATTCTAAGAAGTCTTTTGATGTGTATTAAACTTACAAACCTGTCAATTTTGACACATCCATACACATGTATATTTCCCTCACCTTAAATAAAAGACACATGTATAGACATACACTTCTGTTCAAAAGTTGACAAAAATGTTTCTCATGATCTTAAAAATCTTTTAATATGAAGGTGTATAACTTAATGTTAACTTTTTTTGAAAATATATGAATAAAATGGATTTCTTGGAATTAATAATAAAAAAAAACTTAATAACAGTCCCGCAAAAAAATAATTTCCTTCAGTACGGTTTAAAAAGCTTCCCAGGTTGAGACTCGAAGAAGCTGAATGATAAAAAGCCAACTGTACGATGTACAGTTGAAGATGCTAAAATATAACAGAGTTCATTTATTTTTGATACTTTGTCACAACATAAATCCCACAGTTGCAACAGTGTTATTCAATGATTTTGATGGGTTAACTATTATTCTTAAATGTGGGTAAAATCATCAAAATAAAAAATGAGTAAGTAATCATAAACTTTTGACCCGTAGTATATATATTATTCTAATGTCTGGACTCAGTTGTTTAAGGAAAATATCAACAGATGGTTTTAAAACAATATCTAATGTTTTGACTACAAATGCCAGTTATTACACTTGACTTCCTAATATATGTTTTGTATATGTATTGTTTTGTTAGATTGTCTGGCTGTAAACTCAGTAGTGAGTCCTGTGAAACTGTGGCTATTGTGGTACAGTCATCAAACAGCATGAAAGAGATCGACATGAGTAACAATGACCTGCAGGATTCAGGAGTGAAGCTGCTCGCAGCTGGACTGAAGAATTCGCAAAGTAAACTGGAGATACTGGGGTTTGTGTTTTAGATCATTTTTAGTGTTATGCTGATATACTATGATCCTGTTATAGTGTCATTTCTAGTTGATGCAGATGGATAGATGTGCTTTTCTGTAAGCTAAGGTTTGTTGGTTGAGCACTGTGAAGATTCTTTGACATTGTGAGTAAAACTGAGGTGGTGCCATCCTGATCTTGTACACGCATACACACACACACACGCACACACACGAAGGCCTACCATACCTTTAAGTGGCTTAACCAAAGTGACTTTGACATATTAAAAGCTGTAATAAACTTAGATGGAAATGACAATTATTATGTTATATAAAACATTACTTGTATAAAAAACTGAAATGTTTTTTCCCTCAAATAAAGCTTTTTTATCATTTTCAACTAACTTTTCAGCCCACAATAGCCAACTGAATTAACCAGTCTTACTAAATGCATTGCATTCTCTGTGGTTTACTTTAGCGAATTTAAGAGATCATTGAATCATTTATTGCCTGAAAAGTTCAATAGTTTAAATGAATCTGTTCAAATGAGTCATTCGTGTTCGAGTCGTTCTGAATGCAATGTGCGTTCATACCGGCGAACTGTTCAGTATACGCTATACGGTATCCCAACTTGTAAGACATTACAATGATGTACGTGATGTTAATTTAGGACATTAAACGTACTTTAAAGCAAAACGAACAGCCTTGAAACACAGCTAGCTCTTGTTCTGCAACTCTTTTTAACCCCTCAGTCGGCTGATAACGAAACAGCGCCTCCGTAGTGGCGTAATGACGCAACTGCAGTTACAAATGACAGTCTGTTAAATGCATGCAGCATTTCTTGTGAAGACACCCGACAAAATTGACGACATTTGATGGTGGCGGCCCCCACAAATTTCTCTATGCAGGAAAAGCCCTGAAACCGTATTAATTGATGTGTTTTTCCTGTTTAGGTTGGGTAGCTGTAATCTCACATATGAGTCCTGCGAAATCCTGGCATCCATTCTGCAAACCGCCAACTGTCACCTTAAAGAGCTTAACATTAGTAACAATGACCTACAGGATTCTGGAGTGATGCTGCTGTCCGCAGGACTGAAGAGTCCACACTGTAAACTGAAGATACTGAGGTTTGTGTCTCAGGTTTTGAAACTGAACCTTTCATCAAACAGGTCTTCTAACAGTTTTCTTGATTTATGGTTTTGCAGAATGTCCATCTGTAATCTCACCCATCAGTCTTGTGAAACTGTGGCATCAGTTCTACAGTCAAAAGACTCGGTCCTGCGAGAGCTAAACCTGAACAAGAATGACCTGCAGGACTCAGGAATAGAGCTGCTTTCTAAGGGACTACGGAGTTCAAACTGTAAACTGGAGATACTGAGGTGCTTATGAACAATACGTTTAACTTCATTTGATTTTAAAAGATGTAACCTTTTGGATGCTGCAAAAAACATCTGATGTGACAGTAATTTCCTAGTAAACATTTTTAACTGTCTGTCAATGCAGACTATATGGCTGTTTTATTTCAGAGAAAGGCTGTTCTTTTCTCGCCACGGCTCTGATGTCAAATCCCTCACACCTGAGAGACCTGAACCTGAGCTGTAAGGACACAGGAGAGTCTGTCGGCCGGTTGCTTTTTGAGAGGAAGCAGGATCCAACCTGCAAATTAGAAACACTTAAGTATGTAATGACTTTTAATATTCATCTAGTCGTGTGTATTCGATCTTGCACACACTCTGCTTACAATATAGCTACAAATATTCCTATGAATACATACCAAAAATGTGACCCTGCCTTTGAAAACCTTTGGATAAACTTAAAAGATTGCAGCCTGGAGGGCAGCCAGTGACTTTCTACATAAAAATTCACCATCACAGTGCAAAAAATAGGCTTTTTTGAATTTGCTTATGTTTGTCTGAATCGAATCAAACCACAAGCTGTTTTTATTGTGTAGCAAAAGTTATTGTTAATGAAGGTAGAAATGCAAGTATTGACTGAATAAAGGAGGGGCCGAGTCGGATAACTTGCTATAACTCTTAACGTGGTTTAATGTGCTTAAACCACGACCAGGAGTAATGTGTCGCTGCCATGAGTCACGCTATGCGTTTCCTCTATGATGAACGAGGAGAACAAGCTTAACGTGAGACTATTATCTATCCCTGAAATAAGTGCTTGTTCTTTTAACAGTAGCTAGTGTTAATTACCATTAGGTTTAATAGAAATGTGGTTTCGTGTTCCTTGTTTCGGTCAGAGCAATTTAGAGAGAGAGTCGCGACAACAGGAGTTCAAAATGTTTGGGTGTCACGTGATTCATGGAGCCTTCTGATAGTTCCAGGAAGTTAATCTCTGTCTTTAAATGCTGTATTTATTTCATCTTTTTCTTTAAATGGGTTAAAAGTTTGTCAAAATTAGTCGCAGCTCCATGCGTAACTAGTAACTTCCGGGAACGAGTTGACTCTACTCTCTATAATGGCTCTGATTTCAGTTAAGCTGTTTCCTCATAATGGACTTATCTGGGGTAGAAACGCTTAACGGGATTTTATCACTTTATCAAGTAAATAAGTCATTTTCCTTTTAACAGCAGCTACTGTAGTGTTTACTGTAAGGTTTGACAGAAATTTGAGCTACCCTGGTCGTTGTTAAGGTAAATTAAGCAATGTTAAGATTTTTAGGAATTCATCCTACTTTGCTCCTTTGCAAGGCACTTTTATCTCACTTTTTCAGGCAATACCCACATTTCCCCTCTTCATGATCAACAACTTTTGCAACTCAATAAAAACATTTTTTTACGGTTTAATCATTTTGAACTACCATAAACAACGCAAAAGATAGGCATTTTGAGTTTGTTATAGTGAATTCCTATACAGAAAAGCCCTCCAAATGTTGCCTTGTGGCCAATCAAACTAGCCCAAACTCAACAACTAAAATTATGCCACTCGCATACATCAAATACATATTTTACTGCCAATGTTATGCATTAGACCCTTCAATCAATGAAAATAATTGTATAGCAGTAATCACTGGCAATATATTTACATAATCAAAATATCTTACCTCGAGATTTACAACTGATATACAAAGTCCTAAAGGAAATGTCGTTATTCTTTTTTTTACAGATGTTTTGTCTGATTTAGTTTTAGTAAATTAGTGTGATACACACATTTAGGTCAACTACAATTTATGCATATGTCACATGCTATTTTATAAAGGATTGTGTATGTGACAACATGCCTTTTGAGGTGGTTTGTGTACTTACTCATTTTGTGCATGCAAGTCTAGAGGATATGTGATATGCTCTAGTAACAACACAACACAATGAATCTCTCTTACCATATAAAAAGGCAAAACATGTAATTGTGACATTGTGTATTTTTCTACAGGGTGGAATATGAGGGACATTTTAGGATTGCTGCTGGATTTCGAAGATGTAAGTTTTCTCACATATACCTTGCATCAGCCTCACTGTAAATAAATACATTTGATTTATTTGCAAATATTTGTAAATATGTTTAGTAGGTTAAGCTTTACAAGAACATTCAGCTAGTCATCTCTGACTTCAATTCGTCTGTGATCCTCAAACCCCCACATACGTTAATGTTTTGCTCTGTCATCATCACTTTGTTATAATTGTTCAACATCAATGTTCTGTAATCTCCATTGCTATATACAGATGCCTGCAAGCTCACAATGGACTCCATCACAGCACACAAAATTCTTGTTCTGTCTGAGGAGGGCACGCACGTGACACTCGCAGAAGAGGAACAGTCATATCCTGATCATCCTGAAAGATTTGAGTACTTCCCTCAGGTTCTGTGCAGAGAGAGTCTATCTACATGCTGTTCATGGGAGATTGAATGGAGTGGCAGGAGTAAGGTCTGTGTTTCAGTGTCATACAAGGGGATCAAAAGGAAAGGAAAGAGTAAGGAATGTGAGTTTGGACTTAATGAACAGTCCTGGATGCTTCTGTGTGCTGAAAACAGCTTTGAGGCTTGGCACGATAATAAGAGAATAAAAATTCGTCCACCTTCATCCTCATTTCGTTCTAAAAGAGTGGGTGTGTATCTGGACTGGACAGCTGGAGCTCTGTCTTTCTACAGTATCTCTGACGCGCACAGACTGACACATTTACACACATTTTACTCCACATTCACTGAGCCTCTCTATGCAGGGTTTCGTCTCTATTCTGGCTCTTTAGTGGCTCTTCAGTCTGTATTAGATTAAAATGTCTCCTTTTGGAAACAGCACATGTTCACTTATATGGAGCGGTAACGAATATACAAATGTTTTTTTTCACTTTCTACATTCCATGTATGCCTCTTTCGTTTTTATCCGTTTTTATCTTCAGTTGGCAATGGACTTATTTCAAAACACCTTTAAAGTGGATAACATTTAATGGAGTTACAGTATTTTTAGAAAGTGACACTTTCAAGGGGCTGCACGCCCTACTCCACTGTTCAAGAGAAAACACACAATTAAACCAAACTGAATGCTTGTTTTTCAGTTTTACCCAGTTTATTGAAAGGTTTTAAGAAAAAAAATTTAATTTGCATTTATTTTACACTCGTAGACAGGTTTATCCAAAGTGACTTGGAAATAACATTTGTACATTTTTAACATTGTTTATTTAACATTTTGTCGAAATAAAATGTGGCAGACCTACATTGCAATATATGTAATTGCATTTTAAGTTATTTAACAATCCAAGTTGTGCTTGTTTTTCTTTTTTGATGCATGTGTTTTGCTTTACAAAAAATTTGAATAAAGGATTTTCATAGCAATAAAGAGTGTCACATCTTTTATACAAGTTTTAAAACATTTACTTGAAGTATATTTACAGTTGCAGTATTAACAATCATACTGCCAGTAGCAGTAATAACATCTTTTTGCCCTCTTGAGAACTTCTTGAGTAAAATAAAAAACAATAATTAAAACGTGTCAAAGCATAAAACTGCCTAAAATGGGGCAGACTGATTGTGCAGATATAAAAATTATGGTAAACGTTTTTACATTTAAATGTATTTTAATCATGAAATATGTATATACGTCGAAAAAAGTATGTATTCAGTAAGTTTCTTTAGTAAGTCAATTTACTAATAGTTGCATGATAATGATATTTTATGAAATCATTTTATGAAGCATTGGTGATTAGACTTCTACAACTGCTCAATGACTGTAGATCAGCTTTGCTATTGGTTACAGCTGTACATCAATTAAACATTCAGAATATTTTGGTGTTCCAGCCACCCTCTTCTCCATCTTCCCCAGCAGTCCTTAGAACCATCTCAACATATAAGAAGTCTACTAATAAAAAGACCAACTCACGGCCCACTGTCTTTCACCCTAGCTTATCTGATATAACACACAAAATAAAGGCAGTTTTTCATTGTCAAATTATTAATGTTGGTGTGTTAAATTATTTTGGCAAGTGTTTTCCGATTTTTTAAGAAAGTGCCATTCTGCTCTTTGATTCTCTAACTCTCCAGGCCTTATTTTCCAATAGAGTGAAGTTTCCTGCTGCACTCACCATCCTGAGCTCTGATCTATAAAACACTGGACTCGATGGTCTTTAGGGTCATTCACTCACTAAAAAGCAGAGCAGAATATCTGATTTAATCGTTTGTGTTTTTGTAATCCATTGAAGGATATCATTAATGTTCAATATTTATGCTGTGAATTGCCTATGTGAAGAAGTGTAAATCAAGTGAATAAAGGTATATTAGACTTTTAACTTACTCGTTGGAGGATTCTGGCCTATGCTGTTTCTTCTTTCTAGAAATGGGAGAAAAATAGTCGAATGGTTCAACAATTTTGACAATTATATATTCTTACTGTTAACCTCATATATGTAATGATTATTATTAGAGGCAAACATAGTTTTTATAACTAATTGTGAAATTATTAAGTATGAAAATAGCTTTTATTTAGACAAGTATTACTAATTGTAAGTGTTTAGAAAAAGTTAATATACAGAGGTCAAAAACGTATGTGCACATTTAGACATATGCCAATGCCAAATGCTGGTAAGTTAGCTCTGAACTAACAATTAAAGTGGTACTGTAGTTATCTGTCAATGGAGCAGATCCTTTCGTTGCTAATCATAATCTAAGCTAATCATTAACACCAACCTGGAAAGTATATCTACATAAAAAACTGCTGCCAAACTCGTCATCAACTCTACAGTGTAGGGCTGCTATAGTAAAACTTGTCACTCATGCTTTTTGTTTTAACAGTACCAGCAGTGCAAATCTTGGGTGAAAGATGGTGTGTTTTCTAAAGAGTACACCCTAACTTTACCGGATCCAGGCCAATAAAATTACAAAAGGCATGTGATTGGTCCATTTTCCTCAGGCACTTGCTGGTTATTTTATAAGAATAATATTTCTCTAATGAATGGTAATTACATTATCACTGACCATGTTATAAACCCAGTATTTTCCACATGTTTAAAGACAACTTTGCTCTGAACTAACCAGTGGTATTGTAGTTACCTGCAAGCTGAAGAGATATTTCCATTGCCTGTTTCTCCTGCTCACTAATTTTAATAACTATGAAAATAAGGAAAGAAAGGGTGCAAGTTACATCTGTTATCTACTCAGGAATCCATTAAATTCATCAGTAAAACAAAATGTCTGTTAATGTATCCATATAATCGAAGCTAATCATTAACAATAACCTGGAAAGTATATACAGTGAGGAAAATAAGTATTTGAACACCCTGCTATTTTGCATGTTCTCCCACTTAGAAATCATGGACGGGTCTGAAATTGTCATCGTAGGTGCATGTCCACTGTGAGAGACATAATCTAAAAAAAAATCCAGAAATTACAATGTATGATTTTTTTAACTATTTATTTGTATGATACAGCTGCAAATAAGTATTTGAACACCTGAGAAAATCAATGTTAATATTTGGTACAGTAGCCTTTGTTTGCAATTACAGAGGTCTAACGTTTCCTGTAGTTTTTCACCAGGTTTGCACACACTGCAGGAGGGATTTTGGCCCACTCCTCCACACAGATCTTCAGTAGATCAGTCAGGTTTCTAGCCTGTCGCTGAGAAACACGGCGTTTGAGCTCCCTCCAAAGATTCTCTATTGGGTTTAGGTCTGGAGACTGGCTAGGACACGCCAGAACCTTGATATGCTTCTTACAGAGTCACTCCTTGGTTATCCTGGCTGTGTGCTTTGGGTCATTGTCATGTTAGAAGACCCAGCCTCGACCCATCTTCAATGCTCTAGCTGAGGGAAGGAGGTTGTTCCCCAAAATCTCGCAATACATGGCCCCGGTCATCCTCTCCTTAATACAGTGCAGTCGCCCTGTCCCATGTGCAGAAAAACACCCCCAAAGCATCATGCTACCACCCCCATGCTTCACAGTAGGGATGGTGTTCTTGGGATGGTACTCATCATTATTCTTCCTCCAAACACGTTTAGTGGAATTATGACCAAAAAGTTCTATTTTGGTCTCATCTGACCACATGACTTTCTCACATGACTCGTCTGGATCATCCAAATGGTCATTGGCAAACTTAAGACGGGCCTGGACATGTGCTGGTTTAAGCAGGGGAACCTTCCGTGCCATGCATGATTTCAAACCATGACGTCTTGGTGTATTACCAACAGTAACCTTGGAAACGGTGGTCCCAGCTCTTTTCAGGTCATTGATCAGCTCCTCCCGTGTGTTTCTGGGCTGATTTCTCACCTTTCTTAGGATCATTGAGACCCCACGAGGTGAGATCTTGCATGGAGCCCCAGTCCGAGGGAGATTGACAGTCATGTTTAGCTTCTTCCATTTTCTAATGATTGCTCCAACAGTGGACCTTTTTTCACCAAGCTGCTTGGCAATTTCCCCGTAGCCCTTTCCAGCCTTGTGGAGGTGTACAATTTTGTCTCTAGTGTCTTTGGACAGCTCTTTGGTCTTGGCCATGTTAGTAGTTGGATTCTTACTGAGTGTATGGGGTGGACAGGTGTATTTATGCAGCTAACGACCTCAAACAGATGCATCTAATTTAGGATAATAAACGGAGTGGAGGTGGACATTTTAAAGGCAGACTAACAGGTCTTTGAGGGTCAGAATTCTAGCTGATAGACAGGTGTTCAAATACTTATTTGCAGCTGTAACATACAAATAAATAGTAAAAAAATCATACATTGTGATTTCTGGATTTTTTTTAGATTATGTCTCTTACAGTGGACATGCACCTACGATGACAATTTCAGACCCCTCCATGATTTCTTAGTGGGAGAACATGCAAAATAGCAGGGTGTTCAAATACTTATTTTCCTCACTGTATACATAAAAAACTGCTGCCAAACTCGTCATCAACTCTACAGTGTAGGGCTGCTATAGTAAAACTTGTCACTTATGCTTTTTGTTTTAACAGTACCAGCAGTGCAAATCTTGGGTGAAAGATGGTGTGTTATCTAAAGAGTACACCCTAACTTTACCGGATCCAGGCCAATAAAATTACAAAAGGCATGTGGTTGGTCCATTTTCCTCAGGCACTTGCTGGTTATTTTATAACAATAATATTTCTCTAATGAATGGAATTTACATTATCACTGACCAGCTTATAAAGCCAGTATTTTGCACATTTTTAAAGAAAACTTTGCTCTGAACTAACCAGTGCTATTGTAGTTACCTAAAAGCTGAAGAGATATTTCCATTGCCTGTTTCTCCTGCTCATCATATTCTCTGTTTATCTTTGGAAGTGAAGAATGAAAGTGTGCAAGTTACAATCTACTCATGAAACCATTAATTGAAAATATCTGGTGATGTGTCTGTATCATTGACAGTTCATTATTTAAAAACGCTTTACGACAACACTGCAATAAAACAGTTTACCCATTAAATTTTCAAAAGTTAAGTATATACTTTTGATTCTCATTAATAATGAATGTAAACGTAACAAATGAAAACCATATTTATAAATGTAATGAATGTTAATGAAAGAAGCAGATCAATTCCAATAAAACAGCACTTACCGGTGTAAACGATATTTTGAATATATATATTGTTGCTCCTCCTGCTGTTCCTGATGCTGTTACTAGTACCAATATTCCTAATAATGGTCCTCCAAATACGAATGCTGCTGCTGTTAATGGTACAGCTAGTCCAATTCCTCCAGCTGTATATCCAAACACTCTATTCCTCCTTTTTTTGCTTAAATCTAAATGAAACATAGCAATATGTAGAGGTATGTAATATGATCAATGTGAGCTCTCATGCCTTAATGCCTAATATAGTAAAGTATCTTGTATCTGACTGCTAGAAGACTATGTTTTACTGAATTATTTAGCAAACATTCAATTGAAAATACTGATTAAGCCCTAAGTGTATTATACCATGGATTTATTTGACTAGTTCTGTACTTTTCTCACTTGCTTTATGAATGTACACACTTTATTTCACTCTGATATAAGGCCCATAACTACAGTGGCTGGGAAGTGCAAAACAAATCAACAAATTGCAAAACTAGAAACAAATCTAAAAGCAAAATAAAAACCCCAAAATCAAAATGACAAATCAGAAAACACAATATCAAATCTATAAACAAAATACCTACCTTTTCCGGTTTGACTGATTTGTGGTGGTGTTTTCTGACTTGTCGTTTTGGCTTCTGAGTTTTCGATGTGGTTTTTGACTTGTTATTTTGTTTCCCAAATTTGTTATTGAGTTTTAAGATTTTCGATTCTGTTTGTAGATTTGATATTGCGTTTTCAGATTTGTCATTAAAGTAAAAAATTGTGTGTACTGACATGAATAGGTACGTGAGAGAGAGACAAGAATGTTCAAGGAGGTTGAACATGGAAAACCGACTTCCACTAATATTTATATAAACAGTTAAATATGACATTGAAATACTGACCTTCTACTTTTATTGTTTTCTCTTTTTTTATGTTTCCACAGGTGACTTGACAAAGGTAATCTCCAAAATCGGACTCTTGGAACACTTTCAGTGTCAAGGAAAATTGTCCTTTGTCAACAGCCTCAGTTAACAGACGCACTCTGTTCTCGTAACCCACCCCCTCTGTTACACGTCTGTTCTTATAATGACACACAAGGTCTGTCTTCTTAAACCACTTAATATCCACTAAATCTGTGTGAACTCCAAATTGTGCTCCAGCAGAAAGGTGACATGGTATAGTGATTTCAGAACCCAGATTTACTTCAGCTTTTGCATAGCTTTCAGGGATGATGAGATCAAAAGGACCTGAGGAAAAAAGAAAGGAGAACTTAAAAACTCATATCTCAAAACACTTTTTGAAGATTAACTGTTTAATATGCTTCATACTGTACGGTTATGCAAAGTGCACAGGAAGTGAAATGCATTTTCACTAAATATCTTCAACTTATTTTTGTACATGGCATTTCAGATCTTGTGGCAACAGTTTTGAAAGGAACGGTCTGATCCATAAAATATATTTTATATAAACTACATTAATAGCAAATTTATTAAAAAATGATAAAAAAAAATGTCTGTTTTTCACTGAAATTATGCTCTTTTTTACTTTTTATCTCAACAATAAACCAAAAACCAGCATCAACAGAAGTAAAAAAATTACATCTTATCCAAGTGAAAAATATTTATTTTGTAACACCCTTTTACTGCTACGGAGGAACAAGAAAGCACACATTGATCAATTTAATAATTAAAGCATAAAAATGTAAATAAATAAATACCTTTTTAAATTGAGATGTTAACAGACATTTTTAAAACAAGTTAAATTCGATTTTTAACTGTAGTTTAATTGAACAATAAAACAATTAACAATTAATATTCACCAATTTTAAACTGTTTCTTCAATTCATGTTTTAAAATGTAAATAAATAAAACAATAAAAGTAATAAGTAATTGTAAATGCACATTTAAAGACTTTGTTACCTAGTAATTTGACCATCAATTGTAAGTTATTTATGATTTATTTGGCCGCCATGCCTCAATTCATTCTAGTTGCTGATGTGAGCTTAATTTGAGGCAAGTGATTTTGACTGGGCAGTCCTTTTTTTAATATACTGTACATAATTGCTGTTATTCTGCATAACAGGGACATTCTATGAGATAAATAGAAAATTGACTACGGTCAGTTCCATACGTTTAGTTCACTGTAACGTTACCAGTTTAATTTAAATTTGAAGAGTTATTATAATCACACTTTATTCGCTGGAAATTTCTTTGCTGAGAGCGCTCTCAAGGTGTCGCTTTTTAAACTGGTATTGTGAATGTTAGTCTGTGTTGGTTTTATGATCAGAATGAGTGTCGGTCATGTGTGTACAACCCGGTCTATTATTCCGTTGAAGAGCACATACATGTGGCACGCCGATCATAATGCACATGTGTAATCATGATTTATATTTGTTTTACGTGGTTTTTTTTGTGATAACGGTCTTGCTGTGCTGTTCGGTTTGTTGCGTTTCAAGTCTGGAGTACCATTGTAAATGTATCATGTGGTGAGTGTAATGGTATTTTGATGTTTTCGCTCTTCTATAGGAAAGCACAGTAAGGTCAAATAAAATAAGGTAAGGTTAGGTTAGGTTAGGTGTGTTGGTTGGGGGGGTTTGGGATGCGCAGAGGGCCAAGGCTCAAAAGTCATGTTCCCTACTGACGCCATTACATGGCAAATTAAACAGAAGTTAATTTCGGACACTTCATATGTGAACAAGCACACAGACAAAAACCCGAAGCATGGTCACACACTGAAAAGGGTGCGCAAAACTGGAACTACATTTTTAAAGGGGAACACCACCGCCGGATGCCCATGGTGTGTGTACCCCTATGTAAAACAAGACGTACAGCACAAGGTAGTGTAGCACCATGATTGCGTTCTTTTACACAGGCGAGTGACGGCCAACTGGAGAGAAGATGACAGCTAACATGATTCTCCTCCTCTCAGTTTCTGCAGTGAGCGTCACCAGTATTGCGATCGAAGTGCCAGCCCTTGCAACTTTCCGTAACAAAGTCACTTGGAACGTGAGTTTATTTCTCTTCATTTTTCAATCCAAAAAGTGATTTATTTGTTGACATTTTTATGTTTGAATTATTAGATTTATATTTTGATTCTTTATTTTAGTGATTCTTTATTTTTCCTCCATATAATGCAGAATATTGTTAAAAGAAAAAGAGCCTGTGTTTTGCCAATTTTTTAAATTTCATATGTAGATATACAAAAATGTAAAAAAAAAATATATATATACACAGAAACAGAACACAATAATGTGCTATTGTCAGAGGTTTCCAGGTTCAGCACAAAACACAGACTTGAGTCAAAGTGTGCAATTAAACGCTGATTTACTCTTATCTACCAAACACCCACATTCATAATGAACAAGTTTGTTGCCATTTGTAATTAGTTGGAAGGGTGTAAACAAGTCTTTAAACTAATCTGTAATTAAAAACCCCCACCAAATGCAAACAAACGTTTTTTGTGAAATGATGACACACATATAGAATGCCTTTGAATGTTTGATATTGCAAATCAATGTCAAAAATGCAATAATTAAAACTTACTGTCGAATCCGGCTGCCATTTTTCTGTCCTAAACAAGAAGAAGAAACACAGTCAAAATACACAGGTCTGCAATTGTGCATAGCCTAATGAATTCATCACTAGATTATCGCACAGTAGCACCCTTAAAATTACATAAATCCATATCCATATCCTGGAACAAGGTCTGTCAAAAGTATTCTCTAACCTAAAAATCCCACCCTTAAACCAAGAAAAACTCAAATAAGAGGGACATAATTGGAAAAAAAGGGGACCAGACACATGCCTTAATAGGTAAAATCACATTCACCTTCACATTCATGATCAAAGTTGTAATCGTTACACTCATTTCTTATTGTTCAGCCATATATGTATCCTATGTAAGTCTGAGCAAACTGACCTACATACTTCATACTAACAAACATAAATTCACCTTTCTCTTCACATCTACAAGTCAATTTTTAAATCTTCATACCAATTTCACTCACAACAAGAGTGCACTTCTTGCGTTATCAAGAATGTCCTGTTTAAAGGGACAGTTCACCCATAAATAAAAAATCTGTCATAATTTACTCAGACTCGAGTTGTTCCCAATCTATATATTTTTTTTGTTCACATCTGGGGCCCGTTTCAATAAGGAAGTTCAACCAACACCGAGTTAAAATCTGAATTCTGAGTTGATTTAGTGAAAGAATCCCTACTCTGAGTTTTCAGTTTCAGACCAGCTAATTTGAGTTAGTTCACTCCACTCTGAGTAAGTTCACTCTAGGTTATGCGCGTGCAGCATGGCGATGAAAAGCCATCCTCAATTGAGTGAAGATAGCACGATTCACCATGGCAACGGCACGTGACAAAAAGCGCATGTTCATTTCTCGCCAATCGAATTGAAGGTACTGTTACAAGCGGACGGTGAATATGATTGAGCACATCTTTAGAAAAAAATTTTTTTCACTTGTTAATGCGCAAGTTTATATGTCGATCACTTTTATATTTATTTTGTTGAAGCTGTGAAAATGGGAATTATCTCTCTCCCTCTCTCTCTCTCTCTCTCTCTCTCTCTTTAACGTATATTAAACATTTCCACTGGAGCTTTTTGACTTACTTTCTGGTTCAATGATGTATAGTACTTCTTACTTGAACTGAGTTATTTTTGCACCATTCATGAATTAATATATAAATATTTAAAGTTATTGATACACATTTATTCATTCATTTAGCAGACGCTTTTATCCAATCGACAGTAGGAGAGCATATAAACATTTTGTCATCACACCAAACAGTGTCCTGTGTTGAGCAGTTTTTTTTAACTTGTGAAGGTTGCTGCAGTTCGGCTGGAGGATGGTAGTTCATTACAACAAAGGAGAACCGAATATGTATAGGTTTTTGCGAGCGATTTGGTTCCTCGCTGTGATGGAACAACCAGGCGTTGCTCATTTTCAGACCGAAAATGACAGGAGAGGATGTAGACCTATAGCAGTGAGTTAAGGAAAAGGTTATCGTCCTGAAGGCCTGTGTCAGAGATTTATTCTTGATGCGGGCGGAAACTGGCAGCCAGTGAAGTAAAATCAGTAGGGGTGTTACATGGTTTCTTTTAGGCTGTTTAAAAACGACAAGTGTAGATGCATTCTGGATCCTTTGCAATGGCTTGAATGCATTGGTTGGAAGGCCAGCCAGTAGACCATTGCAGTAGTCCAGTCTTGATATGACCAGAACTTTGAGAAGCAGCTGAGAAGCATGCTTTAGGAATGCTCTGATTTCCTGTTACCTGCAAATTTGAGAGGTACACTGAAACGAATTGCTGTAAAAACTACAGCGTTATATTACAGAAGCTGACTGTTTTTTAAACAATACAGAATATTGCTGTAAAGTGCAATGCATTCTGGGGTCACGTGACGGATTAACTCGAATGTACAGAATATTGCTGTAAATTTCAAATCTACAATGGCGGGATGATCTTCAACAGTCGAGATTGGGGTAGTGCGCAAAATGAGTGATTCACACCTGTGGTAAGTGATTTATTAAGTATTTTTTTCCATATTGGGTAACTATCATACTGGTAATGTTATTTAGAGGTATCTACATTCGCGGTTCATATTGGTAACCCCGGATTCAACCTCCACTCGCGGGGACCGAAGTAGTCTTCCGCGGGGTTTCAGCAGCGCCTTCGCGGTAACATTTCAAACATTCTCCGTCGCTTTAGCACCTGAGGACAGAAGTTGTTCATGTTATTTAGAGTTTTCGTACACACCAGGAGCGAAGGCGGGATGTGACGAGCTACAGCTCATTGTATTAGTACGTTGACGGTTGTTTTTTTAATGTTGAACATCATGCCCGCCGTAGACACGTAAAAATGTACATGCTTCGACAGTTGGGATTCACGGGAACCTAGTGTTGAATACCACACTCGGTCGTGATTATTCTGTGGTGTAATTCAAATTTGCAAATGCAGTTATCCGTTAAATCGAGCGCCCAAATTAAAACGAGTCACCAAAGCTTACGGTAAGTCGATGTTCACGGAGGATAGCCCGGTAAAGTGATTAATGTACGTAACCAGCTAGATATACATTATATGTAACGGAGGCCAGCTGAGAGCTTTAGCCAAAGACGTTAGCGACACCCTCGTCGTTAGAGCAGGCCTGTCTCCCAAATAGCACCGTTCGAGGGTGGGAGTTAGATGCCCGTTGCAAATACCAGTGTGCTAATTTCTTGACCGTGACATCCATAACGTTAGTTTGCTTACATTTCTGTATAAGTACGGTTTTAAGTGTAAGTTACTCTCTGTAATTTGCGTAGAGTTTGTTTGTAGAGTCACTTATACTAAAATGTAGTTTAAATGTAAAAAGCTTTAAGATAAAATTGTTTTGTAACTATTAACTTTTGTCACATGTGGTATTGTTTGTTTTAGGACACACTTTGCCATGCAGGCCACTGGATGCTGACTACTGAAGGTTAGGTTATGTGTGACGGTGCTCAGCACAGCTTCATGTCTGGCCTACCCACTCTGTTCATAGCATGTTACATATTCAATCTTGACCACCAGGATGGGGCAGCATGTATCTTGGAGTCCACTGTAAGGTATTGGTTAAACAACTTCCTTACCTCCATTTTATAGATATGTTAATGATATATACCTGTTAAGACCTTTAAAACAATATTTCAGAGAGAGATGGATTTTTTTAAGGCAAATTATTTAGAAGTCTCCCCTGGTTAACACTAGCAAGCTGATGATTTAATTCATGTGTTTTAATATAATATATTTTGTATATTTAATATATAACATTTAGTTTTTCCTGACTCTTTGTAGATATTAATCCAGAGAGTGGAACAAGAAGAAGTGTCATCTAAAATGCCAGGATACAGAGGAAAATGGTTGCAGTGAACCCACATGTTGCCGCTCTTCTAAACACAATGATGAATTTTCAGTGTAATCAATGAAAAGTAAGAAGCACGCACGCACGCACGCACATGCACACACACACACACACACCTACACACACACACACACACTAGGGGTGCACCGACACAACTTTTTCCGATCCGATTCCGATACCTGAATTCTGCGTATCGGTCGGTACCGATCCTTATCCGATCCCATACTAGGACTTAGGGATGGGCGATATGGCCTAAAATCCATATTGCGATATACATTGCAGCCTATTGCGATAACGATATATATTGCGATATATATATTATAATACAACCATTTCAGAACACGTTACACAGACCCTTAGGAAAGCTAAACTGCTAAATGTATTTTTTTTTAAAGAAATAAAGAAACTTATGACGTTTTGAGAACATTTATTGTGCAAAAGCAAAACTGTAATCATGCAACAAAATGTTGCAGATGAATATAAAAGTATTTCCTTCTAAAAGGCACTATACTTAGTTTAAGTCCTTGGTTCTTAAATGCCACCCAAGTTGCAGAGAACAGAAAACTGGTGTCTTTTTAGTTAAGGAACATACACTGTACTGAAAATACTTCCAGTATTAATTAGGCAAAGAAAATTATTTTGTGTAAATGCACAGATACTTTAAATAAAAACATATTTCAAACCTGAAGCCGAGGTAACGCATTTGGTTTTAAACATTTTGTTCTCCTAATGAAATTAAAACTGGTGTCTTGTTAATAAAGGAACAGACACTGTGAATTAGGTATATCCTTTCAGTATTAGGCATGGCTATTTTAAATAAATAAAAATTTTGCCTGGCAATGCTAGTATTCAACGACATGGTTAGTTTTGAGGTGGTAGAGCCATTGGCGTAAATCTCATTTAACAGTAGGGGGGGACAATACATACAAAATTTCTCAAGAGCAATTTTTGAAGGGGACACACAGTACATTTAAATCTACCACTTTCCTTTACTTAAGTATTTTTACTTTTTAAAGTAGAAAAGCATGCTTTTTTAAATATAATTAAGTGCTGTATTAAACTTGAAAAAAATTCAAAAAATTTGGTCTCATAAAGCACAGATACTTTCAAAATGTTTAACAAATAAATCTCTGATATTACACAAATCTATCACAGTATAAAAGTCTCCAAAATCGCTGCACATCCTGGACACAAAATGATGCGCTTAATACATTCGCTTCTGTGTTATTTAGTCATGCGCATTGGACGCAGAATGATGCGCTTAATGCACCCGCGTCACTCACGAGTATAATGATGCGTCCAAGTGATTCTGACACACAGTATAAATATGTTGTAAAACTGATACACTGGGTTGTTGTTTTTGTTGTTGTTGCTTCTATGTAAGACGTTGTGTCAAGAACAACCCAGCGCGCTGTTTGCAGAGAACTTCTGATCAATAAACTTCAACATTTATTATATTTGCCTCTCTCCAATTTTTGAACACGTAGGACTTTTGAGTCCATCAAGTTCTGTCTCCGGCAAAATGCATTTTAAACAAAACCACATTCTATTATCTAATGCAGTGGTTCTCAACCTTTTTTTTCAGTGAGCCGCGCTATGTCTAAGTTCAAGTTTCACGGGCCGCATATCATTTACATTTGGCGTCACCAATACGTAAACTATTGTAAACTAACCAGATATTAAGGTATCTAAATGATTACAGTTAGATTTATTATTATTATTAGAGTATAATTCTACTTACCATTAATGGGACACCTGGTGTTGTCGGGAGCAGACCAATTTGGTGAAATTTGTCTCAAAAGGAGTAACAGCACAATGAAGTTGCGACTGTAAATTGCAGTCTTTAAGACACACGGTAACGTGACTTGATGCGCGTCATTGCAGAAAATGTGCGTTCGCAAATGTATGTCGACTCAAATATGGAAAGCACTTTTGAATTGAATAATCTGAGGTTTTGTCCAGAGATGTCTTTTATTACAGCGCAAGCAGAAAGGCTGTCCATCTCGCTCGTTGACAGCAAACTGGTTCTTCCATTCTTCAAGCACTTTCCTACCTTCACTGCTGATGCTACGACATTTCTTGTTTGCATGTGTTCCTTTATCAGTATTTTCCTCTTATCTTTTTTCTCCTCTAATAACAAATTTGTCCATTTTGATCGTTAATTGATGAGTTTTAAATCTGCCAGAGCGCGTGCTTGTAAATGTGTGCATTAACTGTGTATTTGTCAGTTCATAGTTGCGTCTGTACTGCGCATATCTGAAACCATTAGGCTACTTGATCACAAAAATTATTTTATGACAAAATAATTATATTGTTCAAACTTTTATTGGTTTAATTAATACATTAAAAAAACAATAATGAAATATGAATTGTAAAACTATAAGTTATTAATATATATATATTTTTTTTTCTTACGTGTCAGCATCATGGGCCGCATCGGCATTTGTGACGGGCCGCATGCGGGCCGCGGGTTGAGAACCACTGAGATGATTATGAGAAATATTGAAAACTTTTGAACGAGTAACGTCCTGACTGTTCACGGACAAACGCATGCTGGATTGAGATTGACAGATTACCGCACCAGCAGAGGTCAGTTTTTTAATTATGCTATATTGCTTTATTCCTTGCATAAAGCTATCGAATTACATGACATCGAATACAGTGCATGACAACTTTAATGGTAATTTCCTGATAGTTGGTCCTTTTTGCAGCTTTAGAGTAACATCCACTGGTATCGCAACGGATCGGATTAAAGGGAACCCGTCAGTCCGATACCCGATCCAGCTAAAAAGACCCGTATCGGCCCCAATTCCGATCCAGAGTATCGGATCGGTGCATCCCTAACACACACAGATATCATCATTTGATTACATTATTTTATTATTTTCTGACTGTATATGTTGTCCTCTGTTTTTCTCTGACTATAAATTGAATATCTAACATTATTCTCTTTATTCTTTTCCATAGTTCCAGCTACTTGTTGGGCTCTGATGGATCAAGATGTGGACCGTTTTACAGACTCACTTGGGCCTTGTTTTGCGATTGTAGTGGAGTAGGCGGGACCGTGACTTCGAGACCATTGAGTGACTGTTAATGAGCGCCAGCTGGGCGCGCACCGGACTCGAATCACGTAGGAGATTGGGAGCATATAAGAGAATGAGCGACCGGACCGTCGAAGAGAGAGGACCGGGCCCGAACATGTTTATATTTGTATTTATGTTTTATTTGTATTTATGTTTATATATGTCTTTTTACTTTGATATTATTTATTAAATGTTTAAATATCTGACTCCTTCCTTCCTTTTAATGAACCTTCACTACAGCGATGTTGTTACATGATGGATATATTGGTTAACGTGTTGTTTAAACATTCATTATTTAAAGAGCCATGTTGGCTACTATGAAGTAGTAACTGAATAAAACTATTTCATGTACAACAAGGTACAAAATTCGTCTGGAATGTATTTTTGTATCAATTAAAAAAAATTAAACACTGCATATCCATTTCTTCTGAATACAGTAAATTAAAATCAAGCAATTTGCTGAAAATTAACAGTAACTGGCTGGCAACCCTGCTGCCAGTAATTTACTGTACATTTTACAGGATTTTTTTTACAGTGTAGCTGCAATGAATTTCAGCTGCATTTCGTTTTTTTTATATTTTCTAGTTCTTTGTTCTTCTCCACAATTTGTTTTGTTTCTCCTCAACCTCTCTGGTTGTTTGCAACCGTTTTTCTTGTGTTTTTTGGAGAAGTTTGTCTTGTTCCTGAATATTCTTTTGTATTTCATCTTTATCTTTAAGAAGTTCAATTTTGTCAGTCTCCAAATCTTTAATCTTCTTGTCACTTTCTGCTAAACGTCTCTTTGTCTTTTCAAAGTGCTTTGATTTTTTTCAAACCCTAACTCTGAGAGATAAACAAAACTAATTGCCTTTTTAATTTATATAGTTTATAGAAGATTCAATTAAAAATCAATTCTATAATATACAGCTTGGTACTGTATATCATCCTAAATTCACATAAAAGCAGGTCTGATATGTTCAAATCCAGTAAATTTAAATGAACAACAAAAGGGACTTTAACCCATTCTTACAAAGACGTACATTGACACCAATTTTCTTCCATTTTGGAAAAAATATAAACATATTAGTAGTAACATTTCAGAACAGTTTCAGTTTTTTGTATTGGATTGTTTTATTTAACACCTCCTCTATTAACCATTTAATAACTTTGTTTATTGCATCATCATTCTTTTGACACTCTAGTCACCACTAGAACCTTCAGTTTAGAGACTGTTTAAAGAAATACAGAAAATTATTTAGAGAACTTCGTCTAAAGTCTGATTAAATGTTTTACTTTCAAAAAAGTATTAAAATAAAATATTGACAATCAATAAATAACCTGTGGAGAATCGTTTCAGTGCTGTATCAATATCAGTTCCAGCTCGTTAAATGATAGGACAGATACCCAAAAACAACGTCACTCTCATCCACTGAAGAAACTGTTCTGAAATTCTGAATATATTTGCTTAGAAGGTCGATTATTTTCATGTTTTCATATTTTTTTCCAGCTGTAAGTATGCATAGATTGACTCCTTCTGAAAAATGAATTTGCATGGGTAAAAAACAAACAAAAAACAAATCAGAACCAATATGATCATGTCAAAATTAATCTACAATAAGTACCTGCCTATTAAATACAGTACAGAATGTTTCTCTGAAATAATTAAACACCATCTGAACAACATTGGGATGGGGGTATTTTTTACTTTCCTTCAGAGAACACTAAATTATCATATGGAAAATGGTATTGAGTGCATGACAGTGTATATAATTGTAACGCTGAGTAATCCAGGCAGGAAGCAGATCCACGTGCAGTTAATGATTTGATCAAAATTATACAAGACAAAACAAACCAAGGTAATCCAAAAATAGAACAAAGCTTAAAAGACAGACTGGATAAAGCTTAAAACAAAGACCAACAACCAAACAAAGGAAACACTTGGGTTTAAATACACTGGGGAAACAAAGGAAACAAGAAACACCTAGGGGAACTAATTAACAAGAAAAACTAAGAAGGACTACAAAAATGACACACAACAGGAAATAACATAAGAGTCCAAAATAACTGGGAAACTCAGAACAGATCATAACAATGATCCAACTTAATCAGTTATCATCAACAAAAGTCAAGAATTTAATATTTAGATCTTTGAAATGATTATTTCCGGTCACACTTTAGGACCAATTCTCACTATTAACTAATTAGTATTAACTTCGACTATTGCCTCAATAAACTCCTAATGCTTATAAGGAAGGTTTAAGGTGTAGGTATTGGGTAGGATTAAGGTAATGCAGAAAAAGCCATTTCACATACTAATACACAACCAATATGGATGTTATAATGAATTTGTTAACCTTTATATAAAGTGTTACCCTAATTTTATAGCAGAACAAATATGATCATATCAATATAAACTTGTGTGTAGCACCTGCCTATAAAATACAGTACAGAATTTTCTCTTTGATAAATAAAACACAATCTGAACAATACTGAGATGAGGGTATGTTATAGAACATTAGAATACAGACCGGGAAATGATATCGGGTGTGTGAGAGAGCATAACATCCAATTGGATCAGTTATTACAAACAAAAGTCAAGAATTCAATATTCAGAATTAAACAGGCAGTTTTTAATATTCCTTGAGAAGATGCAAACACCGGTTAAAAAATTCTGTAAAATTACAGTATTACTGGCAGCAGTTTGACAGTGACTTACTGGGTATTTACATTTATGTAATTTACTGGCAACGATTTGTTCAAAGGTAAACGAACTTTAAACATTAACAAGTCTTTATCTTTATAAAGAAAAAAACTATACAATAACAACCTCATGCAAAGTGTTCTGGCAACCAATATTAGAAAAACAGAAAAATTTGATGAGGATTTTTGGTACCCAAAATACTTGCATGAGGCTGTTATTTCATAGGTTTTTCCTGCAAAGATAAACACTTGTCGATGTTTAATGTTCGTTTATCTTTGAACAAACTGGTGCCAATAAATTAGATAAATTTAAATACGGTAAGTTACTGCCAACTAGCTGCATATCTACGGCAAAAAGGTTTTACGATGCACACCTGTACTAGTTTTGGAGCTCACTTTGTCTATACTATTTGCTCCGATGATTCAGAGTTATTATCAGCCTGTAAACACACAGAAACTCAGTGTCAGGATGGAAACTTGCATTTGAAGCCACTACTGAAGTATAACAATTTCTTCAAGCTTACCTCACTTCTCTTCTCTCTTTGATCCTGAACTTGATTTGAATCTGTGGTTTTGTGGGTAAAGCAGTCATCAGTAGTTAAATCATGACCCTGCTTGTCACTTATTGACATATTCACATTTTGATTATACGTATACAAAGTAATTATATTTTAAGCTCTAGCTTTGCACTTGGAGACTGAAATACATTACTGCACAAAAGTTGGTAAAACATCCAAACAGAACCATAAAAGCACAAAAGGAAAGCCTTTCAACGAGCAGTCAGTTTGTCCTTCATAAGATACACACACCTGAACAAGTTTTGGAGCTCTCTTTTCCATCCTTGAGTTATCCTCAACCTTCAGACACAACTGTGTCGGGAGTTGTTTTGAGTCTGTGATTTTGTAGTTAAATCAGTCATTAATAGTTGAATCATGACATTAACAACCGTTTCGTGTCATCGTCACTAATATTGACAAGCCATTTCGAAACTATATACACAAATTCATTATATTTTCCCACATCTTGACCTCAGAGACTGACATACATCGAGCATTTAACGGCCCAAAATCCAGATTTATGTGAAGTCAAGATTTCAATATGCATACTTTTACAAGCAGTTCTTTTCTGATTGTCCTCATAACTGCACTTATGTGCTACTATACAGTCCGAAATGTACAAGGCCAGAAGTGTTAACCACATGTTATACTTCTTGCCTTGCTAGCTTTCCTTGAAAAATGCACCATTCATTTTTACTTGTATAACTTTAATGTTTTGCTTATAGTCCATATTTTTTATGTACAGTTGCTCTGTAACAAATAAAATAACTAAAGGCGCTATATAATTAAAGTAGGGCTGTCAAAAGATTAAATATTTTTTAATCGCATCCTTTTTGTGGAATTAACTGCGATCAATCGGACAATAACACAATAACACATTTCTTTAACAGCATCATCTTATGAATGAAAGCCAACATTCTAATATTGTTGGACTTGCAAGTGATGTCTTTATTAAATATATATATATTCTACTAATCAAACCCATTATTATTAGTGTGCCCTTCATCATATTCAGAAAATCAAGTTCTCAAACACTTTACAGTCTTTACTGCTAAATACATGAATTAAAGAAGAATCTTTTTTTAAATCTACAAAATCACATTGAATTCTTCCTTTCTTTTGTTATTTGATTAACATCAGTAGCAGTAGTTACAGGAGCACGTTTAAGAACGCGGCCCCTTTAAGAGCAGCTGCTCTAAGCAGGGATTTGACTAGAAGGGATACAGCTACCTCCACTGGCGTGCGCACTTCAATACCATATTATTTTAGTCACGCAGAAAACAGTTGATTATTATTTGTTGTGTGTAAAAAAGGTTAAGGGTTGGGGTAGATGTAGGTGTAAGCTAATGTAATTTATTGAAATTATATCGCGAGATTTTGCACCACGTTTGGCCGTAGCTGTATCCCTTCTAGATCTAAACAAGTCTAATATGCGCTTCCTGTTTTCACTACTCTTTGCATTAATATAAGACTTTATCTAACTGGTTGAAGACTGCTTGCTAAAATACTAGATAACATGTGCTTTCTGGCATAATCCTGTGGGTTTTTTTGTAGATTCAAGCACGAAAGAGAAGTTAATACACAAAACTTAGGCCTACTTCGCACTCATGCTCCACAATGTCACCAAGTATAACTATGCTAGAAACAATATATATCTTTACCAAACATATTCATATGTCAAGCAGGGGATGAGAGATAGTTTTAGTAGGTGTACATGTAAGGATCAAGTTAATATGTAAACACAATTATTTATAGGTCTATGCATTCAGCAAGTGTATATGTGAATGCTTATATGTGTTAATATATGTATCGGGTAAGAATTCATATATATCATGTGATTGAATGAATTACACTATTATGTCTACAAATTTTACTACATTTAACTATAGAAAATACTACAGTATTTTCCATGTGGGTGTAGCCCACTGTTGGTATTTTATACTTTGCTGTTTAGATTTAATGCTTGTTAGTCTTGTTGTGTATTGACTAAAGCGGCATAAACTGCCCATTTGGGATTTTACAAAATTCTAGACATATTTTGACCCTTTAAAGAACAGGCAACCCCTCTTAGCAATGCTCATAATGCTCTAGTGGTGCATGATACAAATAAACAAATAGCCTACATATGTTTTGAAAGGTAAAACTAAGTTAAACAACTTTGTATTTTGTTCAGCTCAAAGTGTGTAGCATATATTTCAAGCTAAAATTAATATGTATGACTTTAAAAGGTTATTGTGTATTTATTACAGAAATATCTGTGGCCATGCTAAATAGCACATGGTTTGTTTCTAAAACTGTGCATTTAACTGCCGGACAATACTTTTCTGAAATCTATTTATTAATCTTTTAAACCAATAATAGCTGTCGGTGCTATAGAATCTATCTTTATATTCTCCAGCATGTCTCTCTGACCAGAAGGAAAGTATGATGTAACGGAGCAGACAAACTGACAGTGTCCCATCTTGTCTAATCTCCTCCAGAGAACGTCCAGAAAACTCCACTCACTATCAAAAACAGAAAACCGACATATCTCACTGATTGTACAATGTGTTTGATTGTTGTGGTCTAGTGGTTAGAGAGTTGGACTCGTAACCAAGAAGGTCATTGGTTCAAACCTCAGTACCACCAGGAAATGACTGAAGTGCCCTTGAGCAAGGCACCTTACCCCTGTTTGCTCTGCAGTGATAGCTACCCACTGCACCCTACTTGTAAGTCGCTTTGGATAAAAGCGTCTGCCAAATGAATAAATGTAAATGTAAATGTTTGTTCATCACTGCATTATATGCTTATATACATACTGTATAATTTGTAGAGAAAGGTACAGTATACAGAGGGGTGATGTTCAATCAAGGCTGCTGCTCTTAAACTGACATTTTTCCAGAGTAAATAATCTTTTTTTAATAATCATTTAAATGGAAAAATACTATAAGGATAGACCAAGAACTTTAAATATATAATACAATTAATATTTAAAAACTATTTCATGGCACTGTCCTATTTATGTAGTCTATATCAGGGGTTTTCAACTGGTTCTGTGCCAGGGACCACCATTCTGACTACCAAGTAATCGGCGGCCCACTATTGTGTGTGTGTATGTACCAGGGTTGCCAGGTCCAAGAAATATTTAATTATATGCCCATAACCCCTCAAAACCCGCCCAAAAGGAATGAAAACTAGCCCAATTTTTTCCCTGTGTCGAATCAAAGTAAACAATTCCCTAAAGACGTTTCTATTGCCATATTTTTTTATCTGAATGGTTTCCTGTATATATTGTTTTGTTCTGTTGAACACAAAATACGTTTTGGGATATTTAGGAAAGCAAACAATTCTGGGTCATGTTTGATACCATTAAATTTTTTCTGCTATGGTAGTCAATGATGGCAAAGAATTTTCAGCAGCTAACATTCTACCAAATATCTTTGTGTTCAACCGGACAGATAATTGTATACAGGTTTGGAACAACTAGAGTAATTCATAACAGAATTTTAATTTTTGGGTGGAGTGTCCCTTTAAAAATATCCCACATCTGCCACGCACGCAAATGGACGAGAAACATGTTTTCTCTTCGTAAGACATTCAGAAACTTGCTTAAGAAATAATCATGGTTACATTTACTGCATAATGTATAATGTGAACAAGCACGTCAATGTTTTAGTTGTTCTAGACTGCGTGTAGCGCTGCTGAAATGTGATATTTGGCAGACGGGAGAATCAAGTCATGCGTGATTTCTTTCATTGTGCAACGTGACATTCACCTGATGAAACATTGATAAAAACATCATTCGGATGAACTGTGTCTAATACCGCCGCTATTTTCTCCTCTTTGGTTGAGCTGAGCTCCCGCGTCCCTCCCTGTACTGTAGCCTGTCTATCAGACTCGTTCTCCAAACTTTTGAGAACGGGCTGGTCCTGGAGTTGCCAGGTATTCATTCGGAGTTTGAATACAAAATAAGAAACGCATCAATTATCATTCATCCTTAGAATATAAATAAACATTTTGGCGGCCGCAGTACATTATGAAAGTAGCCCAAAAACTCGCGACCCGCGGCTCCATAATTTTTCACGCAACTGCATTCTCAAAATAGCCCAATTGTGCGGGAAAACCGCGACCCGGCAACACTGGTATGTACATATATGACGTTGGGGACGCAAAACACAACGTTAGCAAAGCATAAGATAGACCTGATAGGTGCAAAGCTAGCCTATCCTGTGTCAGTTTGAATCTCAACTCAAACTCAAATTATTTTAAATATTTTCATTAAATTTAGTATTCACACCAATGCGCAAATATTCTGGAAATGTTTGGAAAAATATCTTATGGAAAAAAAGTGATTTTAATAGTGAAATTAGGTAGGCTGGAATGCATGTCACGGACCACATGCAATGCCGCCGCTGACCACCAGGGGGCCGCGGACCACCGGTTGAAAACCCCTGGTCTATATTATAATATTACTATCATTCAAATATTGGTATTTTGTGCATAATGTTCATGGCAAATGATAGTCTATAGAATATAACACCAAACTGAAAGTAATAATATAAAGGTGATATTTAAACTTTGTTTAACTCACCAGCCAGGTGTGAAGACGGCACCTTTTTGAGTCTCTCTATATCTCTTCTTATAGCTGTCTGAGCTTGTCTTTTAGATTCAATTTTAGTGTATCCAGTTTTTCGTTCATCTTTAATTTGTCTCTTTCAGCTAGATAGCTCTGGGTTTCTTTAAGACAAGAGAGATGTATCTATTATATTTTTATATACCATACTATAATACTATACATTAAACTCTAAGAGAACTATTACTCCCGTTTTACAATTTCAAGCATGGACCACAGCTCATGAATTTGTGTTGACTTAAAATTTCACATTATGTCTTAAACAAATATGAATAAGTAAGATTTTGTTGTACAACCTTGAGTTACAATATATAATCGCTTAAAATTTTAATAGAATCTGAAATTTACAGAAAAAATTATTTTACAGGCTGTTTAATGTAAGAAAATATTAAAAGTGGAACTTTAGGTCACATTTAAATGTACTGTATTAGTTTACACACTCATTTCTCTTTAAAAAAAAAGGAGGACACTTCATCTGAAAAACCTGATCTGAACATTACCATTATAATATAGTTACCTGCCAATAAAGCAGACATTTCCATCTTTATTCTCTCCAGCTCAGTCCATGTGCTGTCTTTCTATGGAAGTCAAGAAAGAACTATTTACATGAAAACAGTAAATAATATTACTCTCTTAAAATTTTTTCTTGATGTGTCCGCATGAATCAATAAACAGTAGTGATGAAATCGTTTCAGCATTTTACTTATGTACAGTCCAGCCTCTTCAAATGATAGCAAGAGATTCTAATTAAAATATTTGTATGTTAGATTATTTATCTTAGGCCTGTAAGACTTACTAAGATTACAGTTATTTATGTAAATTATTTCAATAATAATAAATGTCATGCTCAATTAAAGAAGCAGTTTGAGTACAGTAAACCTGCACTTACTTTCATGAAGGTGATGTTTGCTACTGCTGTTGCTGCTGCTGCAGCGACTATTCCTGCTGCTGTTGCTGTTATTTCTACTCCCCTTGCCCCTGTTACTTCTGACATCACAAGCAGTACTGCCAATGCTCCAACTGTTGCTTTATTTACTATATGCTTATACCGGAACAGGATGTTTTCTGCAAGTGTTGTGACAAAGATGTGATAAATGAGCATTTAATCAACAGAATGTCAAAGATTGGGCAACTCGAATATAAATTATGCTGTGTAAACCGATTTTCAGACCTCTTCATTCTTGAGGTCAAGAAAAGATGACGAAAAACTACATGATCACTGTTTTGGTGTATAAAACTATACACTGTAAAATATACAAATTCAAATTGTTCTCCCAACAAAGGTAATAAAGTAACTTGAAATAGTATTTTTTGTAGAAGAAGAATGTATTTTTTTGAGTATGCTGAACAAAGTTAGTCTAAATGTGGTACCAACAAAGATTATTTTGTTGACTGTACTTAGATATCTAAGTGATTGTCCAAAGCGCGTCAAGAAGTTTGACCAATTTGCCGAACTTTAATCTCAAAAACAATTCTAGTGTTTGAAAGTTCCCAGCATGCATTACAGAATTTTCAATTCGCCAGTTAGATTATTAAAATGCTTACTATTTTTTGGGTTTGCTGGCTTTATTTTTTGTTTTTGTTGTCATTGTAAGTTATCTTTAGTATTAAAAGTTCCTTTTTTAACTATACGATGTTTTATAATGTTTGATGAGTGTTACCATGATTGAGGCTCATGTGCTCACTGCTCAGTGTTTAGGTCTGAAGTAAATGGCGAAGAGAGGCCACTGCAAAAATGTTTAAGTCCAGGTTTTACAGACACGGCTTAGTTTAACATAGGACTATGATTTAGTTTAACTAATATATATGATGCTTCTACAAAAATGCCTCAGAAGAATACATTACTGGTGTGCATCTTGAGACAAAACAACAGGACTAACATATTTTAAGATATTTCAGGGCAAATTATATTCAGTTATGACATAGGGTAAACATTCGTTTTAATCTGGGACTATCCTTAAACCTTGTCTGTGAAACCAGGCCTAAAACACAAACAGCTTAAGCAGTTGCTTAAGTAGAGTGTGTATATAATAAATCTATTAAGTAGAGTGTGTGTAAATAATAACAGAACAATTGTATATTAACGTTATATAAAACATAATCTGTTTAATCAGTCAACAAGTCCATAGTTGAGTGAACTCAGAAATTTGATAGTTGCATATTTATTTTAAGTTGATTCGACAATTTTTTTTCAATTGACAGTCATGTGACTTTACTCAGTTAATTGAGCTCAGTGAAATACTTGGCCAAAAGTTGAGTAAACTCAAAAAAGCTGTGCAGCCAGTTGCCTTTAAATTTAAAGTTAAGACAACTTTTCACTTTTTACAGTGCTAACATTATGACATCACAGTATTGCGTGTGCGATTTGAAAGCAGTAGGCCTGCTAATGTCTCCTGATATATACCCAACAGATTCAGTGCTTCATTCAGTCGAATACATGTCACAGCAAAGATAAATGTGATTGTAATTGTGGTGTATGGCATGATCAAACCACTCTGCCTTCTGCTTTACAGTTATGGTTATAAAGCTTTATATCATTACATTCATCATTTTTTTTATAATTTAATCAATATAATTGTATCATTTTTGATCATTTTAATATAAATGACCTTTAAGCATCAATTGTATATAAATCATTTTATTATAATTATATGTTCAATTTAATTATTGATGTTCACAATTTATTTGAGTAGATTGGTAACACTTTACAGCAAGTATCTACAGTTGTTTTTAACACATAGCTACACAACTTTTGTTTTTAAAAATGTATTAGTAAATGCAGAAATCAAGATCCATAGAAGTATTGCTTATTGATAGTAAATGTTTCCCATGCATTAACCAATATTAACAAACAAGTGTAAAGGTGTATCCTATAAATGATTAAAGTATTCTCACGTTTTTCTACTCTTACTGTTATCTCCTTTGTTCTGTCTCCACTGGTCACCTGACATATATAATCTCCAGCATCTGACCAGGTGAAGTAGTGTAGCTTTAGAGACACATTGTTGTACAGTCCTTCAGTAAACATGCTCACTTTGTTCTCATAACCCAATCCCTCTATTAACTGTTTGTTCTTGAAAAGACAAAGGCAGTCTGTATCCTTAAACCACCTGACCTCCATGTCTTTGGCACCACTTGGTGACCCAGGTGACAGAAAACATGGTACTGAGACATCAGACCCCAGTATAACTATCTCAGGTCTTTCAAGGGTTATAAGGCGAAAATCGTCTATGAAGGAAATAAGAAAGGAGAACGTCAAATTAATTTCATCTTCGTAATTACTTTTTGTTAAGAAAGCGTCTAATGTTAAACATTTAACAAACAATAAAATGTTTAGTCAATTAGTAATTCCAAAGACAATGTAGACACTAAAAACAATTGTCAATGTGTTTATTATTTTTCTACAAAGACAATGACGATAGGGAATTCAACATTTTAAAGAGGTATGTTTGAAAAGCCATACTTAATCTTAAATCTTAGATTTTTTTTAGAATAATTTTACAATTTTGATTGTGTAAAAATAAAATACTATGCTAACTTAATAAACCACTTTCGTGTATATAAAAACTAATGCTGCCACACAGTTAAAAAGGAGTTCCTCCACTTATCATCTCATACACAACTAATGTTTAAAATATAAAAAGTTGTAAAATAACCCTATCCATCCAAGCTTCTATGGTTCATTACCAAAACGTAAGACTTCAGCCAGAGTGGGCTTTTTAAATAATTACACATAGTTTTGTCTAATGACAATCCACGAAGGAATATCTTGCAGTGATTCCTATTACAAAATAGTGACAAACTTGATAAAAACATACCTTCAAAATTACTGCTGCTACTTGTAGCTCCCATTTTTCCCTAAACAGAACAAAACATATGCAGTCATTGAGAAATTTAAACTTTATATTCATTCATATGAATATAAAATAACCTCCACCAAAGTCTGGCAACTTGTTTACTTAAATTTAACATTATGTATATCACCACGCAATTTCAACCGGCCCCAGAGGAAGTTTTTAAATGCATTCAAAATCATTGCGTTTGAATTAAGATTTTGGTCAAATGACTAATTGGATGCAATTACAAACAAGATCCAACATAGCCTATGGCGCGAATCTGCAGTGCAGCATACCAGTTCCCTGACTGCTGACATGAAATAGCCTAAATTAGTAAAAAAATAAGTGCAGAGAAGGTGCTATGTGTGATTTAATGATATTAATAATAATAAATAATACATTTATTAAACAAAGCACCCTGTTGGAATGTAAAATTCTCAATGTCCCCTACAAAATATTATTCTATGGTTGAAAAGTCTAGTCGACGGAACACACAGAGTTACTGATCAGGAGACAAAGTTTGACACAGACACAAGAGTCTAGTTCAATCAGAGTCCAATGTTTATTTGTATGAGGACTAATATTTATAAGATTAAAAGGAGGTGTCATAAAAAACCACAAGGGTGGAAAAAGACAAGACTTGATGTTTAGTCTCATTCCTCCTGAGAACGATCAGATATGATTACAAAGTACGTACTAAGCATCAAAACACATCAGTTCACATCATTAGGAGCCTTGAGATGGAGACCGATAGTCACTCAGGTCAGTACGACTCTCAACGAGGTTTAATCAACAGGAAAGTAAGGCCCATATTAGGGTGAAGGAAGCTTATACTAATCTTAATGAATACGTATGATAGACAAATGTTCTTTTAGACACAGATGATATATTTAAAGAGGACAGGACGAAATCCAGATTCTCACACACCCTTAAAAGTTGCTTTCTCAAAGCGCTGTAAAACACAGCCAAACACAACAATATATTTTAACACAGCGATTAGCCTACATAAGCAAAAATCGATTCAAATAAAACTAAAATGGGATTTAAAAATACCTAATGTGTTTGCTTCCTGATGTCGACCTGAAGCGAATTCCTCAATTTTGGGGCATAAGCACAAAAAGCTGATTTTCTTTTGATATTTTCCACTTAAATATAAGACGGTCTAGAACAGGTGGCCGCTTGCCTCTCGGATGTTAAAGTATGGATGTCTCAGAATTTTCTAAGATTGAATGAGAGAAAAACTGAGGTTATCGTGTTCACCCCCTTGGACGTACACTGTCATTCAAAATTAAATCTTGGTTCTCTGGCACCTTATGTTCAGCCACATGTGAAAAAGCTGGGCGTGGTGTTGCCCTAAAGCTTGAAAGGCAGGTTAACCAAGTTGTGAAGTCAAGCTTTTACCAGCTTCGAACCCTTGTAAATATTTCCTTTCCTTCATTTACAAATTTTGAAAGCGTAATACATGGTTTGATCACCACAAGGCTCGTCTATTACAACTCTCTCTATTTGGTGATTAGTCAATCTTCCATAAATCACTTTCAGGTGTTGCTGCCAGAGCCTGTGCATATTACTCCTGTTTTTCAGTCTCTTCACTGGCTACCTGTGCATTATAGAGTATAGTCTTGCTATTCGTTTTAGAGTCACTATATGGGTTAGTACCGTCCTACCTTCCTGATCTCTTGACAGTCCATCAACCTGTAAGAGCTCTCGGGTCCGCCAATCTGAAGCTCTTAGTGGCTCCTAGATGTAGGCTCAAGACTCGGGGAGACCGAACATGCTCCATAAGGTGCTCCAAGACTTTGGAACAATCTGCATATGGAAATTAGAACTCCACCGAACTTGACTATTTTTAAATTCAGGTTAAAACGTTTATATTGATTTGTCTTTTAATACTTGATTGTTGATGGAGTTGTCTTGTCTTAATGTCCTGTAATTTTATCTGTGACTTTGTTGTTTTATTTTGTTAGGGGTTTTATTTTGTACTGCACATTGGTCAACGGTGTTTGTGTTTAATCGTGCTTGAAAAGATACATTTTTCATGTGGCCCCTTGGGTAAATAAATTGCTCACCTTTGCTGTAGATTGAATGCGTCTAGAAATGTACCCTATACGCTATATAGACAAAGGTATTGGGAAGTCCCTGTACTCCCTTATTACTTCTAAAGTTCTGAAACTGGTGCAACAGATATGGAAACAAAATTCTTTACGAAGCCATTTTTAACAGTTTCAAAAGAGTCTTTCTTCTGTTCCAAAATAGAAAAGATAAAGTATAGGCCTAGAAAAGAAAATTAAAGGGCTAATTCATCCAAAAATGAAAAATCTGTCATCATTTACTCACCCTCAGGTTGTTTCAAACTTCTATAAATTTATTTGTTCCAATGATCACAGAAAAGATATTTGGACGAATGGTAGCAATTTTAAGTTCTGGGACATCATCCACTACCATAGTAGAAACAATTACTGTACACATAAAGAGATATTTTGAAGAATTTAGGAAAACAAAGAGTTCTCTGGCAACTTTGACTACCATTTAATTCTTCTGAATTAAAGTAGCTGAAATGTGAAAATAACCAACATTCTATCAAATATGTGCTCATCAGAACGAAGTAATTTATACATGAATGAAATAACATGAGCGTGAGTAAATGATGACAGAATTTTCATTTTTGGATGAACTATCCCTTTAAGGGCCCTGCCCAAGCAGCAGGGCATTCAGGGTTCAACTAAATAAAGCAATATATCAGTAACATTGTTGCTGTTTACTTCCACGGATGAAAAAATACTGACATCTACTAATCTTACAGAGAACTTTCTGCTTTCTTGATTCCTTGGATTTTGAGAGCTGAACAATCAAAACATATGTTTGACGGCTGTGATTTCTTTTAACTTATTCACAACCACATCAATCTTTTCGAAGTAGTTTTGCGACCAGAGTGACGAAGTCTAAAATCAAAGTTTACGTTTTCCAATCATTCCGTTGCACCAGCGGAAAACATTTTATAATTCAAAAGAATATTTACGTACATATCCCTGAATATAACGTAAGTTTTATTTCACGTTCTTTCTGTTTCAACAAGCTCCTCTTACCTTTGTTCTTCACACAACTGCATTTGCTGATGACTCAGGTGAATGGATTTGAATGCTTCGAAACCCTTTCTGAAAAGTACAAAACATTTACTTTCATTTTCAGTCAAGTCGTTTTGAACAGCCTTGCTAATAACTCGGCTACGCTGTTATAATAGACGAATATATATTTTTAAAGATTGACAAAGTACTTAATACAGACATGTTCATGTATTACATTTCAAGAGTAATACACATCAAATACACCGAAAGTGACTGAGTTAATTTGTAGGTCACTCCATATTCATTTTATTACATTTGATCAGTCAGTGGGCATGCAGGCTTCTATGTCACCACCAGATGGCAACAGAGTACCTTCAAAACAGATTTTATTCACTTGAACATGAACTAAATAAGATTATAGTTTGTAATAATCTTATATTGGCACAACTACATTTTTCGTCTACGATTACTGTCAGTAATTTAAACATACACCTTTAGATATAAGCCAAGCAACTTTTTTCAACAATAAGCCTAAGAACAGACCCATGCAGAACTACACTGTACTCTACAGTTTTACGCTAAAATGCTGTACAAACAAATGTTCCTCTGATGGTTTATGCAGTTTGTCACATTATTTGGTGTTTTTTCGGTCCTATCGATAGTGTGCCCCATGTGGACCACTCGAGTAGTGCAGCAGCTCACTTTTTTAATGAGATATCAAAGAGAATTGTGAAAATTATATTAATAGTTTGAGGTGTTAACTTTTAGCAAATTATTAAAGGGGTGTGATAAGAATAGCCACGTTCTCAAAAATGAACCAAAATATGAAATACAATTGCTTGTATTGTCTGAATATGTTGAAATGTATAAGAATATTTTGAGGCACAGTTAGTTTTAAAAAGTTAAAATAGTGTTTAAGTTAATCTATCTTTACACTTTTTTGGGGGGGAAACTTTTTTGTTTTAATAGTTTACTTAATAGCAAATTGCAGAGCATAAATGTTGCTGACATTTAATTCAAATAGTCCGCCAGTGTAGAACTGGGGAGTTTTCCCAGAAGAGATGTAAAAATGCACCTGAAGCTGATCCTGGAACAGCATGTATGAGGCATTTTGACCCAAAGCTTCTATTGAGGATGAGTGAAAGCCAGCCTTCTTTAACAGAGAGGTCACTTCCTGTGATGTCTATTTGTGTCTGTGTGTATGTGATAGAAACAGAGAGTCAGAATGGAGCATCTGGCAGAGTATCACGGGCACATCAGTAAAAAAAGAGCGGAAGAGATCTTGGGTGAGGCAGGCAGAGACGGCAGCTATCTGATCAGAGACAGTGAACGTTTACCGAATTCATACTGCGCGTGTGTGCTGTGAGTAACATCTCAAACATCTATGTGTAGAATCACTGTTTCTGTGCGCAGTGACTGACATCTTTATTTAATAACTGAGAATGTCATTATACAGGTGTGGTGAATGGGTGTACACCTACAGAGTTTTCAAACAAAAGGACGGCTACTGGACGATAGAGGTATGAACAGCTTCAAGAGGGGTTTAAATCTGCTAAATCTTTAGTATGTTGAATGCAACAGCACAAACATTTTAGATGTGAGGGGGACAGAATGTTTCATCGAATGACATATTTGTATTTTATTGGTGTGTTACTTTTTTTAGAAGTGGCCTGTTTTGCCAAGAGGTCACCAAAACAACATACTTTATAAATTAGTTAAACTGGGCAATTTTATGTGAGGAAACCATAATGAACTGAATAGCCACAGCAATCTAAACTGTGTCTGTGAGAGTAAGATGTGATTTTAAACATACTTTTGGTTGTCTCTTGAGTGGCGATACATTATAGTACATAAACATTAATGTAGACATGAATGTCTATTGAATGTGGAATTAAATGCAAACATTTATATGATCCTACAGTACCTTACAAAACGCAACATTGTTACTGTACAATCAGCTACTATTGGTCTAATACTATTAATAGTCAAAGCAAGAGGGTCACTTGTTAATTTTTGCATGCAAACATGTTTTAAGCACGAATGTTTTGGACAAGGTTTGAGAAAAATGTGAAAGTGGTTTTCAGTGACCTCTACTCAGAGGTTGATAGTGCAAAACTGCAAATAACAAGATATGGTCTTGTGTTATTTTTTCTGTTTGTAGTCACTGTGTTTCACAGTATATAATGGTCTGTATTTATAGTCACTCACCACACACCACAAATTTGAAACAACAATCAATTTAAAAGTGTTAAAACAGCTGAACTGTTTATAAATTGCGTTGTATAAAACAGACTTAATAAACACTCTCTCACAACAGTGTTTCATCAATGCTAACGACTTGTGCATTATGAAGTAACATTTGTTTTTTAATAGATATTAATGGGGAGGCTCAGAGATGACACATTTTTGTAGGCTAACCTGGAAGTAAGCGCCGCGCTGGTTCCCTCGACCGAAAGCCAATGTATTTTGCACATAGACTTTTGGAAGATCGAAAATATTAAACTCTGTGATTAACAAAGTTTTATGATGTTTACACGTTTTGTCAATCAAGATCATCTCTAGAAATTAACACAACATTTGCTTCTTTTGGATTTGAAATACAATCGGCAGAAGTGAAAAGCTACACAATGCTATTAACAGGTTATGGACAGGCCACACATACTCCGTGTGCAGTGCGTATGCGATCGTATTTTTTAAAATACGAAAGTCTATAGTCTGTACAGCACGGACTCTTTGAATGTGATATCTTACGTATCATGCTCAAAATTAACACGATTTGACACGGACATGTTGTAATTTCACAATCAATGCATAAACATTAAGTTTACCACCTTTTTGTTTATGTTATTTGTTAAATAAATCAATAAAAGCCGATTAAAATGTTGTGTAGTACAAATATTCTACAGTGTTTTTATATTGCGTGAGGAAGGTGCTTCTATCCAGATAGTGACAAGCAGGTGTTCCAGAAAGTACAAGACGGAAGGGCGATGGATGACACGCAGCTAATTATTGATGTAGAGAAAACAAAACGATTTATGACACCCAGGACTGCTTTTATAAAGACATGAATGCTAAAGAAAAGGCATGGGAGGCAGTTTCATCGGCCATTTGAATGGATTGTAAATTATTCTGAAACTCTTTTAGGATAACTTAATGAATGCATCAAGTCATTTTAAGTAGGCTACTATCCTGACATCAAAAGTACAAATAGAATATTATTTCAATAGTAGTCCTTTCAGCTACTGTGTTAAGTCCTGAAAAGGTTTACAATTCTATTTCTGTGTTGTCCTGCACTTAATTCAAAGTCATGTTTTTTTAATCTGGATACACCATGCAGGTTTACGGCGGATGATTATATATATATATGTATATAAATGATCATGTACTCGCACTAAACATGAAACCAAGAATCACAATAATGAAAATGGCGCGTTTCATAAACACTTTTTAAAAACTTACATTTCGACCAATCATGTATCGGAAATACACATACCCATTGTTGACTGAATCACACAGACGACGCGCGGACCGCTAGCGCGCTACAATCGCGGAATGTGTGGAAGCACAAGGCCGTATGACGGATCTGTACCGCATAAATACTGCAAACGGATTATGTTTGGCCCTGCCGTTACACTAAAGGTCGCTCGATATCAACTTCATCAGCACCAAGACTCCGACAACTCTTTCAAACTTTATAAAAATGTGTTACTCTGTGAGTGAATCAGCATCTACGTTTTAAGAGATCTGTTCCCATGTTGCATTATTTGTGAGCTTTATATGCGCGATGACGTCTAACGTCCATCCCAAAGGAAGAAGTAACTTTTTTGTTTAGCAAATAGCTTATTTCGGGCTGTTTAACAAAAACCCATTAAAAAAACTCATAGACTTTGGAGCGATGGAACCGGAAGTTGACGCTAACTCGCTTTAGGGTTTTGCATACAAAAATACGTCATCTTCTCGGCTCCCTATGGTCCAAAAACGTATCTTTCATAAATGCAGAATCTTTTATCGGTTTTTGCTTTTTTCCAGACAGCTCCTGGGACAAAAGAAAGATTCTTTAGAAAAGTCAGTAATCTTATTTCTGCTTTCAAGATCCCGGACCAAGGAATCAGCGCTCCGCTTCTCTATCCTGTGAATAAACCAAAACATCAACAATAACACAAAGATAAACACCTCACAACACAATGTATAGTTTTGTATATTTTTGTAAATATCAATTCTGCCTTATGGCCTTTGTGAACCTTTTTTGTGGTATTCAGTATTTTTTTCTCCATCTAAACCACAATACAGTACACATGACTTTGCGTGCCCAGAGTCCTTTCTGACCTTTGTTACTCTTCTGCTTTTGTTTGGAAACTCATGAAAGCTTGTTTCCTCTTTAAAAATATCAACACTTTCTTATGATGTCTGTTGTAAAGCCTCTTCATGAGATTAAAACAAAACTATTCTGATCAAGTCTTTTAAGATGCGTTTCATTTAGCCCTAAAATTAAACATTAAACACAATTAACTTTGATTTCCAAAGAATTGTATGTGATGAACCAGATGTACACTCCTGGCCTGTTTTTTTTTTCAGTTTAACAGACAAAAAAGGTAAATCCATTGAAAATAAAACAAGAAAAGTGTGTTTGTGTCCTAAACTTTGTTTACAGAATTCACTCCGTACAGTTGATATTAACATTCACATCTTTGTCTACTTCTAGCTGATCACTAAAAATAAAATCTCAAACATAAGATAATTTTTTAAATCTTTGTGATCCTTTAAAATTGCATACCAGAGAATCATTTTATGTCTGAATCAAAACTAACTTGACACACCAAACACACACTCACACTGACACACATCCAGAAACAAAGACAAACAGGGTTACATTTGCATTTTTATTCATAAAAAGGCCACTGCCCAAATTACTTTGTTTTTAAATAGGCATGTTTTACAAACGGCATTTATCTGTGTACATAAAGCCCATCAGCCAAATATACACCACAGGAACTTGTTTGGCCAAAGTGAGGACATTGAACTTCTTTAGTACTTTTGTGAGAGAATTTGATCATTAACCAAATGTTACTTTGTCAGTTCATCAATGATCGTGATTATGACAAAGATGCAAACTAAGATAAAAAACAAAAATTTCCCACCACATTTTTTTTCTTCGTGCAACGTAATCGTACATGGATTGATCATTTGCGAAACGTCTGAAACATGTTGTGCCTTGGGAGCACCTCTCACGCAAATCCGTTAAATATTTGCACGTCCTAATGCATTTACCTCTTTTCAGTGCAAATATATATCTCATATTAAGGTTACAAAGCTCGATGGTACAGCATATCCACAGAATTCACAAGAAAATACATTTAATTCTAATTCTCTTGAGTTTCATGTATAAATAGTCCATTATCTATAAACAGTCTACAGAAGTCCATTAATGATATACAGAAGTCCATATCGAGTGTCCTACACACAGAACGTCTACCCACAGTGCTGCAGACTTTTAATAGATTTGGAAAAGACCCAACTCCAAGACTAACACAAAAATAACCTTCTTCAGCAGGCGATCCTTTCATTTCCCTACGCATCTTCCTCCTCAGGTCTTCTGCTAGTTTCAACACGGATCAGAAACCGGGAAAATGACCTCTCAATGTACTGGAATACGAATCCAGAACTTGCTAGCTTTGACACTCATTGTGAAACCAAATGGCATGATGTGGGTTTCAGCAAAACAAACAATAAATCACGTGAGAATAAATAAACAACAGGAGCAGCATATTGACTGTAAACTGGGACACGTTTATGTCATTGTGTGTTTGTATCCTGGAGTATGTTTACAAGAATTCACTTCGTACAGTAGGCATTAGCATTCACGTTTTTGGCTCCCGTTAGCCGCTCCCCGCCCACCGACAAACAATAAATAAAATCAAAATAAATAGTTGCATCGAACTAAGGCAAGTGACTAATACAGAAACACAGGTCGAGTATGTACGATATGTCTAAGCCCATTTCATGTGATCGTTTCTAGCAGACCAGGAAGGCACAATTTCCACATACATACGATTTTTTTTCTACATTTGAAAAAAGGTAACTGTATAGTTTTAGCAAAAAGAACGAATCTGTTTCCACAGCAGCGGTGTCGAACGGCCTAATTCTCTCAGCTTCTTTAACACTGATTAAGCATAAACAACACAAGATGGCGAAGAGCTCTTGCCAAGACTCCCAAACACTGCGAATCTCTCCCAGGAGTTCATTTTTATGATAGCAATGTAAGAGACACACAGGCAGACCGGTGCGAACCGGAAGACTCCGGAAAGCTGTTCGATGTTGACGCTTCCAGAGGTCTGCGGAAATGTTCGGATCCCGGAAGGTCATATGAACCATTAAGATCCTGAAAGCTGTCTGCGGGTAAATCCTGGAACGCGATCAGACTGTGAAAATTCGGCGAGAAACACTTAACACACCGGCCAATGAATTCAGCTTCCGGTTGCTTCGACTTGATGTTCCCCTAAAGTCAAACGATGACTGTACACGATAAAGTGAGAGAGCCAGGCGTGGCTGCGTGTGTGTCTAGGAAAGTCATGGGTGGATTGTTCTCCGTGCCCTCTGGTTGGCAAGCAAGGCTTGTTCTTTAGTAAGAACGGTTAAGCCACTGTAAAACAAGAAAGACTACCTTACCCGAACTTAAAACCTAAATTGGCTAAGAGTGCATAAACAAACACAAAGGCCTAAAAATAATACCATCATCTGTCAATTTTTAAAGGCAATAGTCTTCCACGATTGGTTTGGTTGGGTTTCTAGAAAAAGCTGGAGATATGTAGGAGCTTGGAGTGTAATAAAGGGGTGTGTAGGCATGTAAGGAGGTTTGTTTAAGTGCCGCTGTTACCTGCGACCTGTTTCCACATGTCTGATCAGGTGAATATTGAAGGGGCTGTCTGCTAGCTCGGGATGTTGTTCGATGGGTAGAGCATAGAACCCGTCGTACCCTGAGACACGCCCCTCTGCGATGAGCTCATCCTTTTCTTTCTCGGTCCAAACCAAACTTCCGCTTTCCCCTTCCAGGACCTTCTTCTGTTCCCGTAGCCACGCCCCATGCAGGGCTCTTATTCGTGCTGCCTCCAACACCCTCGTGCGTTCTTCCTCCGGCGATGCTCCGTAACGAATATTAAAGCTAAGCGCCCCCTGCTGGAGCACGATGTCGGCAAAACGGCGCATTTCCCCGCCGACCATAGCGCTGATTTGGGACACCGAAACGTTTACGCCATTCTCCAATACTCTGACTCCGCCTCCAGCTCCACCTCCTGCCACGCCCAGGTCTGCCTCCAGCGGACCAGCCTTGGTGAAATAGTGGGTGTCACGCCCTCCTACTGTGAAATGAAGGCCTCTCAGGTACACGGCGCCGTTCAGAACAGCCGCAATCCGACGACTGTCCTCGCTTGCCACCCCGATGATCTCGGTCGCCACCACGCCGTCGCGGATAGCGAATTTCACTCCTTTTCCGAAAATGGAGGATAGGGCGGAGAATATAGGCCTACGCCCCTGCTGGCCTCCAATTTTGCCATTGGACGGTGTCATGGGGAGGCGATCCAATGAGATGAAGTTTTTCAAATGCTTTTGAAGATCACACTGGATGCCGAGGACAGTCTGAGTGAGGGGAAATTTATGAAAAGCAAATATGAGTCTGAAAATTTGATTTGTTGAGAAACTAGTGTCGATGAGAAAGAAAATGAAATGTGGAAAACATGAAAGTACCTTGCTGGTGTCCCAGGTCTGTGTGCGAAGCTGTGTAGCCATCATCTCGTAGGTTTGCTCTGTGTTCTCCACCTTTGGTTTGGGAAACCCTGGAACCACGTTATGAAGCTGGAACCCAAAGAGCTGCAGCCAGCTACTGATATCTGCACATAGAAAAATAAACTACAGTGAAGCTGTGAAGGTTCAATTTGATGTACTGTATTTGCCATAAACCCAGTCATCTTTTTTACACAGAAACTGATTACAATCTCCAGACGATTAATTTTACAGTTGAATATATGAATAAACTAACAAAAGCCATAAACGCACAGCTAACTAGAACTATGAATGTAAATGTTAAAATAAAACCTTCTGAAACTTCAGTTAAGGTTCATAAATTGTAATAATACCATGGCTGTGTCTGAAACCGCTCCCTGTCTCCTATATAGTGCATTATATCGTCTTTCCGCCATTTTTTACTGGTGTCCAAAACCCTAGTGAATTACTCCAACAATGCAAAATTGTGAAAACCTTACGAATCAACAATATATTGGAACATACTGGAAAATATAATACAATAAATGGAATGATACATTTCCATTTATTGAAACTAAGTTTATATATATTCTTGTATTATTCAAAATATTTAAAAAAATGTATACAATATTTAATGAATTGATCGATAATATAAAGGAAAATATACAAATATTGATCATTCATTCCACACAACAACAGATGTTTGTCCAATCAAATGTTCTTTAGAATAAGAATGTACCTCCCCATAATACCAACAAAACATGGTTCACGGCTGTGACACAACAAAGGCCTATTTACTAATAAAAAAATAACATTCTGTTGATATGTTCTTCCCCAACTTCCTGTTTTAATAGGAAATACATCAACACAGGAAAAAACTTCACTCATCAAGCCAGTTTATGGGGTCTTCAAAATAGTTTATGGGTTCTTCTTTCATAGTTAACTTTACTACCAGCTGTAAAAGACAACAACAGGAACTGCACATATGATTTCTGATTCTGATGAATGCCATTTCACTGAAACTATTGTCAGGTATTTAGCAGGAGTCTTAAATTTGCCTGGATTCATTGACCGGAAGACTTGTACTCTTTTGTACCCTTTTGTACATTAAACACGATGCTGGTAGTGTAATAGTTAACAGCTGTAGGGTAATACGTGTTTTTTGTCTTTGGTGAGTTATAAGTTGCCCATGCATGTATTAGACATGTAAAATTGCAAAAATTTAAGTGTGGCAACGAAATATGTGTTTTATCTAGAAGCGAATGCTCACCCAGACTTGCCTGAAACGCCTTGTGTAACCGAATGTATATGTAAGTAAGGTGGGTGTACCTGTCAGATCAATTGCTTTGGAACCTGATGTTCCAATATGGTAAGAGGCGTTACATTTCGACCAATCACTATGCACTAGTGAACTGGCCAATCATAGCACATCTCGCTTTTCAGAGCGATGAGCTTTGGAAAATATAAGCGTTTCAGAGAGGTGGATCAAAGAGGAGATACAAACATGCACGGTATGTGGAAAATACAACCTTTTTTAACCTTAAATCGTGTATACGCATTGAATTACATCTAAAGCAAACAATAATATTCGATTGGCCATGTTAAATGATCCCTTTAAATTAACATGACTGAGGGCCGAGTTACTTGAGGTTATGAAGATTCCATTTTGACACCAATGTTGACTTGAAGCAAGTCAATTTCCATTAATTTGGCCACAGTACGTTGCTTTGGCTATAACTAACAAATTTCAGTTCCGTCATGTGCTATTTTTCAACGTATCATTTCCCCTTAGGGAACTGACACAAAACATAGCTCATAAACCCAAAGCATGTCGATGGTTTCACCTCACTGTCAAACAGTCCCTGTTTCTTATTCTAGACAAACTACAGTACAAACACAACTCACTCCACTGGACAAAGTAAGTTTAAAGCGTTTCTAGAGTTAGATTCAAACAGCTTTTTTTAAGTCAAAATGCCCCCTTAAAAAAATTCCGGAGTGCATGTAGTGAACATTTCTGATGCTGTCAACCAACCAAGTGGATTTAAAAGTGACACTTTATTATTATGTGGGCTTGGGTGAGGATTTAAACATTTAGACTGAACAAGATGAGGGTACATAGATAGTCCCTTTAAGACACTAAACTTACTTAAAACCTCACTCTTACCTGTTGTAAACTTGGTCACATCCTGTAGGTCTCCCACCGGATAGTTGTTCTTAAATGCGTACAAATTAAACGGCTTGGGATTCACACTCAGCTCGGACCACAATTCGTGATTTGGCGTCGTCCATCTTCCGGCCACCACATCGTAGTCGCGGCGACCGAGATGCACTAACCGTGTGAAGGAGTCATAGAGACCACCTTGAAACCCAAAGACGAGAGGGAACATGGGGTTTGAATCTCTGTAAACATCTCCGTACGGCGTGTACCACAGTTCTTTCACCACGTGACCCCGACTGCTGAAAACCGCCAGAGGTGTTCTGGCATTGTCGCACGCTATGTAAAATTCCTCTCCGCTGCTCATCTCCATGGCGATGAGGTGACCCTGAAGGTCGTAGTAGAGGGAAGTGATCTCTGAGCTGCTGTGGTTGTACAAATGCGTCACTCGCGTGGGTTCCGTCAGATCGGCGTAGAAAAACTGCAGCTGTGCCCCGTCGCTAGTGTGGCTCGCGACTCTCCTCCCGAGCCCGTCGTAGCGGTACCAAACCTTCTGTCCGCTGTCTCGGTCATAGGCGCCCAAAAGCAGTCCATTTGAACCGTAATCAAAGAGCAGGTTGCCACGGAGACGCAAGAATCCATCCTCATCGGTGCGGTATTGGATCTCTCCGAGGCGTGTTATGCGGTCGCGTAGATCGTAGCGTAGCGGTGTCAAGCGTGCGCTGTTACCGTGACTCAACAAGTTTATGTTTCCGTTGAGGTCGTAGCTGTAACGCCACTGTGGCCGGTCATTTATGGCGACCGTTTGCAACTGTCCGTCTGCGTCATATTCATATGCGTACCTTGTGATGTTGTTGTCCACGCCAATTCGAATATCGCAGTTGGTGACACGTCCCATACTGTCATATTGCAGCGTCATCCAGTAGGCGATGGCTTTCAGAATTTCGTACTGAACTTCGATCACGTGTCCATTAGGGTTGAAGATCTTAGTGTGTTTCATGGCATGAGTAGTGATGACCTGGTTGAGATCATAATTGATGACGCTGAATTTCCCAAACTGCTCGATGCGTCCCGACACGTCCACGTAGCGATAGAGGTCGATGGGCAGCGGCGTTTCGTTGATCATAGCCTGCATGCTGGTGACTCTGAAGTTGTTATAGCTGTAGTCGAAGCGAGCGTTAACCAATCCTTCCTCGCTGAAGCGATATATTTGTCTGCTCACCAGAGGACCTTAAACCGAGAGAGAGAGATGGAAGAGGAAAATAAACAAGACACGGAGAGAATTTAGCAGCAGAGCAGCGAGTCACACAAAGGTGAGGTAAAACATGAGTTAGCTTTGCCAGAGTGCGAGATGGGATGAACTCCCCGCTGATTGTGATTCAAGGGGCTTTTACATCAGCCGAGCTGGAGGGAAAGCGAAGGAAGTGACAAAAGGAAGATTAAATGTCAACTTGTATGTTTCTTGGTGTAAGAATGCAACCATGGAAGCAGTTTCTCTGTCCAACTGCTACCTGTCCCTCTGTCTGACGGTTTAATCATCTCACCTGTTTGTTTGTGTGAAGGTACAAACATTCTGCCAGCCTCTCTGATGACCGATTCAAGTATTTGGTGTGTTTTGTAGAAAAACAATCATTTTACTTTAAATCTTTTGCGTTTTGCCGGGGTCTTATGCAACCTGAAGTATCTGTGAAAATATTAACTATTTTTTTAATTCAACATAATGCAAAGAACAAAATAATCTTAAAATCTTTACTATTGGCCCTTTCAAACATTGAAATCAAAGTAGAGGAGGCCAACTTCGTTTTTTTTTTACAAAAAATGTCATGTCAATAAAAGCATTGATTTCAGTATCTATTATAAAAAATAATTTCAGTATTTATAAAAAAAACATTAATTACAGTATTCATCAAATAAAGCAGTCATTTCAGAATTGATCAATAAAATCATAAGTGTCAGCATTTATAAAAAGTATATATAGTATTTATAAAAACAGTCATTTCAGTATTTATCAAAAAATCATACATTTTCAGTATTTATCAATCAAATAATTTATTTCAGTATTCATTTATAAAGTGATGGATAACAGTTTTTAAAAACGTTTAGTTATTTAGTCTTGAAATCTGTCAAATAAGTTATGATTTACAGTGCTGGGCAACGATTTAAATTTTTTATCGCATTATTTTTCTAAAAGCGTAAAATTCAATAATGAATTTAAAAGTACTGATATATGAACAAAAGTGCAATGAGATTTGGTTTGCAAACACTTTAAAGAAATAATGTGCTTTTTTACAACAGTATATTCTTTACATAGTAACAGGCAACAATTTTAACTTAAAATATTTCTTGTAAATCTCAACGTTTTGTTTCCCAGCTGTTATCGTTCATGAAACAGACTACTTTTACGTGTTTCCTTGCTAATATGAGAATCGTTATGTCATTTTGTGATTATGTGTCTGTTTCAGAGTAAGAAGACGTGAAAAACAACTAAGTTTAGTTTAATGTCCATGTAATTCTTGGGTATCTTTCTACACTCAGTTCTGGTGTACCTGGTTCATGTGCGCGCTTCAGGAGTATTAGGCCCGATTCACATCTTGCGTTTTTTCCACGACAGCCGCGCGGGAATAGGGGGCGACGCGCATGTGGTGCGCTCTTTATTTCATATGCGTTTGGCGCCGCATCAAGATGACAAAATCTCAACTTTTCAGAAAGTTCATGTGACAAGAACCAACCAGCCAATATAGACAAGATCAACGAAAATGGAGACACAGATGATTTTTTTGTTTTTTGACACTAAATATGAATCCGGCTTTGGGTCAACCCCAATGCTCTCATTGGTTGAGACGCGTGACGACGCCCACCCCAAACTAGTACCGATATACAATCCTCCCTTTTGTGACCCTTGGTTTGCCTATATGTTTCAGAGCGAGTGAGCAACAGATTTCGAAATAAAAGTATACTTAAAAACTGCGTTAATGCACAATAAAATAATTGTCGGCATTATTTAATTCATGCGTCAACGTACTGATAACGTGTTAACTTGCCCTGCTCTAATTTCTTTTTTTCTCATTTTTATGGTTATGACTACTTCACAGACAGGGGATTTTTTGAGCCAAACCTGAAAAGACATATTTAGGTTTGCATTAGCCTAAATAAGAAAGATATTTTCCATAAATATTTAATGTACAGATTACAGACCTTTGTCTTTAAAAGTTTTCCTTTTTCCTTTTTCTATCAAAAACTGTTAGTAAACAGTATTAGTAAAATATTAGTTAGTAAACAACTATTAGTAAAATAATATTCTATAAATGAAAAGTCTGAATCTCATAGGACTCATACTGTGACATAAGACTCATGTCCCCCACCGATACTGCTAATATGTGTCTGTGTTCGTGTGAAAAATCTGTCGATCTGTTGCTCTGTACCTGTCTGTCTGTAGCGAATGGTGCAGACGAATCCTTCGTGCATCAGGTGAATGGTTTTCACAGCACCTGTTGCCTCATCATAGGTGAAAGTAACGAGTGTTGAGTCATACAGGATCTCAGCTAGACGGGCCACTCGGCTGTATTTGTAGATCACACGTCTCCCCGTGCCCAGGTACAGACTCTGCAGCAGACGCCCATCGTGGGAGTAATCCTGCGTGAAGCTGGAGGTGGGCGAGTCTGGCGGCGTGTATGTGTTCCGATAGTAGCCCACAGACAGGGAGGTCTGAAGGCTGTGTCTCACCATGCTGGGGAGGGTGACAGACAGCAAGCAGTCTGTCTGATCGTACTCAAACGTGTAGCGACGCTGACTGTGCAACAACAGCTGGACAGACTGAGAGAAAAAAGAGGTAATAAAAAAACAACAGAAAGATGGTTTAGAGACTTTAATGTTTAGCTGTAGGCAAACTGAAAAAGATGTATTGCTTAAAATAGTAACCAATTTTATGATCATTATGATATTATTGCATTGCGATATTACTTTTATTACAAGTAAGCACATTTTTCCCAGAAATCTCATTAAGGAGTATCTTGGTGTATCATGATGTGGTTTTATTTGTAATTATTCTCAGTGTGATTCTCATTACAATCTCATGACTGTAACATACTTTTATAGTCAAAACTACAGAAAAAGACTTTAAATCCTAAAATACTACTATAATAATAATAATTATTAAAATGATATATTATTGTATGTAATATGTTTGTGTGAAATGTATATTTATATACATATATAAATACACAAACTCAAATGTATATATTTACAAAATATATATTTGTATTTACATTTTATTTATACATATTTATACACAAATATGTTACACTATATTTAAAATAGGGCAGTCAACGTTAATGCGTTAACGCATTCAATAATTTTTTACATTCAGATCGACAGGTTAAAAATATTTAACGGCATTAATGCAATATCCGTTTTTTCTCTCATCATTGTGTAGCATTAGATTATCACGTTTTATTCATGTAAAGGCCTTTAAACTATTTAGGTGCGATTTGAAATGGTTGCATTGACACGTCCAGTATATATTGCCAATTTCTGGCTGTGGAACACGGCCCAACTCAACGCAATGCGACAACGGTCCCGGTCAGAATCAGAATCTGTCAGACATATTAAGTATTAACTTTTCTTTTTTTGCTTGAAAGAACAAAAACACACAGCTTTATGCCAGTAAGCACATTTTGTTTAGTATTTTCACAAGCACAGTCTTCAACGAGTTAAATTAAGTCTTAAATGAATGCAAAGAGTAGTGAAAGAAGGAAGCGCCTTAGACCTGTTTGGAGCGCCAGCTCTTTAAGGGGCTGAATTCTTAAACATGTTGCTTTGACTCCTGTCACTAATATTAATCAAATAACAAAAGAAAAGAAAAAAATCAATGTGATTTTGTAGCTTTAATGAGGATTCTTCTGTATTTCATGTAATAGTAGTAAAGACTGTAAAGTGTTTGAGAACTTTATTTATTTTCTGTATATTTCCTACCTGTTAGACAGAAGGTTATAATAATGCATGCGATTAGTAAATAATCGTATATTTAATAAAGACACTAGTTGGAAAGCCAACAATATTAGAATCTCGGCTTTCATTCATAAAATGATGCTGTTAAAGAAATGTGTTGAAAATGTCAAATGTAAAAGTATATTTAAAAACATAAAAGCTGTGTGTGATTAGTTGTGATTTTTTGATTATCGATTGACAAAACTAATATAAATATGTAAAAATAATTGTGTTTGTTTAATTTCACTAAACGTGTGAGATTGATCGCAGTTAATCGCATGGAAAGTGTACGATTAATCTAGATTAAAATGTTTAATCTATAGACAAATATAAATTTATGTAAATGTTTGTTATATAAACACATGTATGTGTGTGCATTTACATATGATAGTTGACACAGAGTTAATGTGTCCAATGGCGATAGCAAAAATTTAGGGAAAAACTAACATCGTTGATAAATCTGTATTATGCTATTCTATATTATAAATAATATAAAATAACATGTTAACACTTTACAATAAGGTGCTTACAGTTGGTCTAGGCATAAGCTAACATGAACTAACAATGAGCAATACTTCCACAGCATTTATTAATTTTAATTCCTATTAATGTCAGCAAATGCTGAAAAATTCAATTGTTCATTGTTAGCTGATACATTTACTAATGTTAACTAATAGCATCTTATTGTAAAGTGTTAACTTTAAATATTAACAGTTTGCCTTTTTCATGGGACACATATACAGTATTTTTGTCAACGATATACATAAAGTATCAACACACACGCTATACACATATTTTACATAAACTCAAACAATATTTTGGAATCGATTAATCTCACAGCACTTGTTTATACAGGACGTAAACTATACATAAGCAACAAAAACTTGAAATAAACCTTCTCCAGAAAGGTGTAGCTCCAGATCTTCCCATTGGCCCAGGTGCGGGTGATGATGCGTCCATTATCGTAATCTCTGCGCTCGGTCCAGTTCCCCCTTTGTATGCCGGTGACCAGGCCGTCATTGGAATACGACACTCGCACTTGATTATATTTACTGGGTGTCCAGAGCACCGGCCTGCCCTGGTCATCGTACTGCACACGCAGGGTGAACTTCCGATGGTCGTCATAAATCTTCCCCACTCGACTTTCCTGACTGTAGTCTACAGACAACACGTTCCTGTTGTGAGCCTGAGCAAGAGAGAGGCGGGCATGAAAGAAGGTAAAACTTATGATCTTATTATATCGGTGTACACAGAAAGCACGCGTGCAATAAAATTGGCAATAAAAGAACAAAATTTCTTTCTCGGGGGCGCGGAGGGAGACTGGGTTGCTGTTATGACCGGCATTATTCAGCATATACATCAGCGAATTGACAAGGAATCTGAACAGTTTGAAATTTCTGGTTTCGCTCTGCATGATTCAGAAATGACATTTTTTCACTGCGCAGATGATAGGCTGCTCCTGCCGTCGAGTTACTGCAGAGCCTGGACCCGATATAAGCTTCCAGTGCCATAAAAATATAATGTCCTGTAGTGACGCCTGTTAGAATTTGGCTGAATATATTAGAATCACTAATTGAGCCAGCTGCCCTTTACGGCTGCGAGGTGTGGCGTCCACTAACAAATCACATATTAGGCAAATGGGAGAAACATCCAACTGAGACCTCCACGAATATTCGGTAAAAAATATCTTACAAGCAATTGGGAACGCCGCAAATAATGTGTGCACGGCAGAATTAGGCCAATGAACATTCATTCGGCGATCCCTATATCATTATAAAACCTTACGAAGGGAAGAGTAGAGCAAAGCAAACAGACCCCCTGACTGAGCCGGTACTGAGCTTGACAATTAATTGTACTAACATCTACACATCTCCTGAGACCAGAACAATTCCAGGAACCTAATTAGAATCAACCAAATCACAAGCACAACATGATTATATCACATATTTGCAGACGCAAACAGTGTCACAAAGTAAAACGCAATTTAATCTGGCCTTAAAAATATGGCACGATGGCAGACTGCCGTTCCTGCTTCCTGAAGTCTGCCTCTACAGGGACTAGTAAAAAAAGTTTCTAATATACCGTATACTTACGCAAACAAATCCTCATGTTTGATCTGGACTTTCTTTGAAGACTTTTATACTGTAAAAACGGTACCACTACCGCTCACTTTCTACATTTTTACACCATCAAGAAAACACCATCAAAATAAAGAATGTCCCCATAAGGTCGAATATGACTGATATAACACAACATATGGTTTACTAGGACCACACACACACACACACACACACAAATATGGTAACAAAATCAAAATATGTTGCTAAATCAAGCTATTTGAAGGGCAAGTAGAAATCTATTGTTGCCGACGAAAAACAATCCTTATTGTTCAGCTCTGATATTGTTTTTCTTATTCATTATGATGTTCTTTTCATCTCTTAATTATTTATTGTGCTGTGATCTTCAAAACATCCTTTGTCTGCAGATGCCCTTCAGCAGCTCTGCCAATGCAATTGTGCTGTTATTTGTAGTGCCAGCAAAGCATGCCGCAAATGAAACAGTGGAGAGAGAAGAACGGATACAAAAAGAAAAACAGATCTGTGAGTTCTGACACTCTGTGAGATGTAGGATGCAGTGTCATGTGTCTATGGTAAGGTATAGTATATATTGCACAGATCAGGGAGTGTAGTGAACTGTAGGGGTGGGAGGTGGTCAGTTTTACTTTTTGCACTACAGCAAAGTCCCTTTAGGGCAAACCAGTTCAAATGGAGGTCATGGAGATCTTTTAGTCATGTAAGTACAGCTTCAGTCTATCTTAATGGGGGGAAGGTTGAAATCACTAAACTGTCTGTGTGAAGTATGTTTCAATAACACGTGTAAGTAAAGTCGTAAATCTCGCTCCTTTAGCTCATATCACATGAGGTTGATCCGGCTAAAGAAAAAAACCAGGAGAGGTTTTTGCCAATACGGCAACTGGCTTCTGAATGTTGACCTCTTGAGTGTTTTGATTTCTGTTCCTCCTTATTCTACATCTATGTACACTTTTTACCCCTCCATGCTGCATACAGTGTCACACCACCCTACACACTCATTCATAAGTGGTACAGTATGTGTTACCCTCAGTCGGCGTTCATAAGCTGTGTGGTTTCCTTTGGCCTGCTCGCGTCTCTGTCTCCACTCTATCAAGCTGTGAGCCGGTTCCCCCGGCAATGTGATGTTGCACCTTCCGACCGTGGGATGGACCAGGCCCGACAACGCCCCCAGCAACAGCCCCGACGACACGGTGGGTTCAGTGCTGAGAGTCACGTCCATCCCACTGGCATACGTCGCCCACAGAGATCCGTCATCTCTGACGCCATAAACACTTACAGAATGAGCTGGACAGACACAGAGAGAGAAAACTGTCAATATATCTCTGTTGCATTTTCATTAGTTGAAAAGACGTTTGCTAATTTAAATTTGGATTAACACATATCCACACCCTAACACACACACTCTCTCACCTTGCCGAAGTGTGTAGACGGTGTTATCTGCAGAATGGTTAGTGGTTATAATAAAGTTTTCTCTGTTCGAAGCGGTTGCTTCCACTTTGACAGCTTTCTCCATGTTACCGTGGAAACTGCTGACCTCTCCAGTCGGCAAGGTCATGTTGATGAGATGCCCGTCAGAGTTATACCTGCACATGAACATGTTCCCCGTTAACTTGCCTTTGTGTGTGTTTCTTTGAGAACAACAGAAAGATGACGTTAAAGTTTAGGAGCATTCGAGGGGTCGAATTACTTTTTGGGTTATTTTCTTATTTTCCCTGGTTATTGTACCAGCAACAATAACATTTTAGTTACTTAAGATCATTTCGCACCTCATCGCTAACACTTACAGATGTTTTTTCCTGCTCTTCCACACACCAGGGGCCTGATTCGCGAAACTGTTCTTAAGACAAACATTTTTGAGAAACTTATTATAGAACCGTCTTAAATAGGTATTTTTCGGGAATACGTAACATTCCTAACTTTATTCTTGAATTTGAATATAAGACAAAACATGTAAGTTAAGAAGAATTTTCTTCTTAAGAATGTTTTGTGAATCCGGCCCCTTGACGTTTGTAGGCTGGGTTTATTATTTACATGTAAAGACATAACATAGATATCTCACAATAGAACCACTGTTTAAAGCACACATAAGACAGTTTTATAGAGTTTTCTTTTGATGGACTGTTTAATTCAAACCCAGTATTTTTAGTGTGTTTGTTTGTCCAGAATGTCCCCACAAGAATAGTAAACATGAAATCACCTAAACTGAGAGCTCCGCAAGGAAAACAACTTAATAAACATACTAAATAAAAAAAATATCTTTTGACTTCAACCCACATGCATAAAAAAAGCTGCAATTTCAAACAGAGATGGCAAAAAGAAGATATTTTGAAGAACTGCATTCACTTGCATTGATTTTGTGCCCATACAACAAAAGTGAATGGGGGCCAGTGCTTTCTTCAAAATATCTTCTTTTGTGTTCATCCGAAGAAAGTCATACAGGTTTGAAATGACAACAGGGTGAGTAAACGATGACAGGATTTTCATTTTTGGGTGAACTATCATTAACTCATAAAAACAAAAGCAGTCAATGGAAAGATTGTACATGTTAGGTTCGGTGGAGGCTTGTTGTTTTTGGAATGACTTGACAGTCTGGCAATGTTTGATGCCCAGTCTTTTCAGTAGACACAAAGCAAAAAAGTGTGTGATGCTACTAATTTCACCCCTATTTTTTCCGATTTGAAAAGCCATTTAGTTTATTGCAGCCTTTGGATTCCTCACATCTATATTCTTCCCCATGGCAGCCACGTGACGCACGTAAAAAGTGAAGCGCTATCATATTTCAGGGATTGCATTATGAAATGTTTTGTTGCTTCTTCTCTCTCGCTCCATCGTTTCTAGATTGAATAGCAATTAGAAACACCCAACCCCTGAGCTCCCACATCTTCTCTACCCCTGTTTTATTTCCATCCAATCAATGTCAACGCTAATTTATATCATGTACTTGTGTCTGGCCACCCACACCGATGCCGAAGACAGAAAAAGCTTTTCATCTGATCAGATTGCAGGGATTTTCAAAGGCGTGCGCTTTAGATGCAAAACATGAGGCTACCATGTCTTCGTTCGCTTGAAATGTTTAATCTGCCTAAAACGTGGCCAGAAGCTGCTAATCCACTCGCGTTCTGTTGGAATTTTGATGATTTTGCTTAGTTCTCATTAGAGCTCCTCTGCAATCGTATATTAAATGAGATTTTAGTTTTTTTTCCATTGCCTGTGCTCAACTCTCTGCCGCAAAGCAAGGATGTTGTGGGCGTTTGCAAGGGCGCTGTTTTGCATTCTGCTGTTCTTTCGTGATAGCAACAGTGACGCTTGCCATAACAAACACTACTAACTATAGCTGTGCCTCAAAAGTAATCTGTCTATATGTATTTTTGAACATTTACATTTTGTCTCTCTCTCCTCACTGGTTGCTGCTCACATGGAGAGACTGAGCGCATCGTACCTCCCTCCAAACACTTTGACAAATGTTCATTCCCTCCAGAAGCCTGCAGTCAGGGAGTCATCACCTTCCTGAACTTTAACTGTTTGTCGCTGGTGGAATTATCTTCCCGAGCCGTACCCGAGCAGCCGAATCTGTTTTAAAGACACATCTCCTCTGTGAGCGCTTGACTCAATCCTGTTAATGCACTATATGTCTTTCTAGCTTTTACTTTCATGAGGATTTGAAACTTTGTTTGGCGGCGCTTTAAGCCTGATTTATACTTTGAAGAAGCAAAATGCGAAACCAAAATGTCAGTGCATTCCTTTATCATAAAAGAAGTCTATTAGGGAAGTTTGAAGTCTTTAGGATGAATCGGTCATGTCAGACATTCAAGTGATTGTTTCATGAATGTAATGTAAGGAGTGTAAGTTAAGTGTTTGAGGAGTGTCAGTCAAGTATCAAATCATTTAATGTCATGTCTTCTGCCACGCACAAAAATCTGAACTTTTAAAGAGGAATTTACTATTTTTTAATTGGCAACAAAAGGACGTTCACTTGAAATAAATCAACTGAACAATCAGAAGGCAAGTGTCTCTTCTCTTTTTGAATGCCCACTCACTAAGAAATTTCTCTATTCTCCACAGTAAATGAACAGGTAACTACGGTAACCACATCTTTTCCCTGGTTGTTAACCATGCCATTTTTTTACAAAAAAAATTTAGGGAAAGCTCACACATCCCGTCATCATTTCACCATCATGTTATTCAAAACCTGCAAATGGCTTTTCTACGGTGAAACACAATCAGTGGTTCTGTCCATTATACAATGGAAGTCAATGGGAACCGATGTTGTTTGGTTACTGACGTTCTACAAAATATCTCCCTTTATGTTCCGCAGAAGAAAGAAAGTCATACAGGTTTGGAATAACAAGACGGTAAAATATTATAGACAAATTTTCAAGTTAAAGTCTCAGGCTTGGGTTTTCAGGGATGACAAATACATGATGTTATTCGTTTAAATTAAATCATGTATTAAATATGAATTATTGTAAAATACTATCTTAAATAGGCAACTCCCTCAGTTTTGAGACTCTGCAGGAATAAACAACAAAACAAACAAAACATCATTTATCTCAGCCCACTAAGGCGTGCAGAACAAATCTGAGAGTTTTCCCTGAACCACAGTTTAGTGATGGAGTACAGTTTGTTCTATAGAGTACGTGCCAGCAGGGGGCAATGTCTCTCAACAGAAACAACCTTCATCTGATCTGCCTCGACACAACACCCCGAGCTGCATGAGAACGTGTGGGCTTATATGTGTGCGTGCGAGTGTGTACTTTATGTATGTGTGTAAACACAGCGTGCGAAAGGTCACCGAGTTGATCAAACAAAAAAGGAGAGAAAGAGCGGCAAGCAAAAGAAGCCCCTGACATTTTCACACTAAATTAGAACTTGCAGCTCAGTCTCAAAAAATCCCTGAAAACGCCCATGCAAACAGAATGCACACACGCACGCTCGCAGGTACCCAGACTCTTTTACTGAAATCCGAAGAGGATACAGAGTTCTTTCTTTACCGGTTTGATTAAGGCAGAGTGATTTTCACTGCAGCAGAGTATCACGCAGGGTAAGAAATCGAAGGGCTCCACAGTTCTAGACAACCTGATGTAACGCTGTTGATCACGATCTATTAGATTATTTTCTTTCTGATAAATTCTGATCAAGCGGCATTAGATTAGATGCAGGTAAAGATTAATCTACGCTGGGATAGAATATTGTTTATATAAAAAAGAAACTCGCCACTATTCCTGCTAATAAAATCACCAATCTGTGCGTGTGCATGCGTGAAAGTGTGTGTGCGTGACGGCTGGCCTAACAGACACTTAAGAAGTGACGACAGGAGATGACACACAAAAAAACGAAGACAGATCTCGGCTATAACACGCACCTATATTTCAAACAATGAAGCAAACTCTCGTGAAGATAAAAGCGATAGAGACAAGAACAGGGCATCACTTACTCGTAGACAGTGGTCCAGCCGTTTTCATTGCTGATGGTGGCGAGCAGTCCCGTGTTGCCGTAGTAACTGATCTGCGCCAGGTCGTGCGCCAAGGCAGATATGCGTTTCAGCATTCCTGCATTGCTAATGGTCAGCCAGTACACCTGCCCGCCCGGGGCTACCAGCCACAGGGGCACGCCATTAGCATCCCGCCGTAGCTGCGCTATCGTGCCCTCCCTGTTTGCAATGCTGCTCAGATGGCCCTCAGGGGTGTACGTAAAGTTAAGCAGGTAGTCCCCCGTCACCAGGCTGCGGGTGAAGAGGTGAGTACCGTTTGGACTGAACAAGTAGAGCTCCTGGTCTGCTACCGAAGTGAGCTCGTACAGACCCTCGGGAGACAGCTGCGGATGGTTAGCAGCGAGCCGGCGAATGCGCACGTTCCCGAGGTCAGCGATATATAGGGAGCCGTTAGGAGAAACGACAAGAGAGGAGGGAGACTTTAGCTTGGCATCGCGAGCGTAACCTCCATCACCTATAGAGCCAACAACAAAAAAAAGAATTTGGTTCATTAGGCATTTGTTGTTGGGCTTTGTGCACGGGGGTCGTGACCCTGATGGGGTCAGCGGTTTAAGGAAAGGAATTATTGTATAACTTCACACCAACTTTTTGTAGGCAAATTCAAATGTGAATTAAATGTTGATATCTTACAAAGATAAAATGAGCAAGATAAAGTTCAGCTAACTGTATCGTATGGTCATTCTGTGTAGGATGTCAATATTCTGTTTTCAAAACGTCATTTGATCTTTTGAAAGAGTACAGCATCTACAGATTCAAAAGCAATAAAATACTCAGCAGTATGTTTTGTTTATCTTATGAAGTGTTTGTTTAAAACACATTTCTTCTTAGCATTTTCTATAAAATGCTACCCACAATCCAGGTAAAAAAAAGAAAACTAAATAAAATAATTTTTGCCTTTTTTTAAGTAGAGGCTGTGTTAATTCATTTTATATATTTTATGTTCATATTTTTATTCTGACATTTTCGCAAAACTCATAAAAAATCTGGCACTGACTACCACTTTTGTTAGACGCTGGCAGAGAAAGTGAAAATAATTCAACATGATTTATGAAGCCACCTTGTATAACACATATTTATCATGGGGGTATCAAGCTATGTCGTGCTCTCTGACTTGTTTACACTGTTAAACGTGCTGGCTTCTCATGCTTAACATGGTCAACTTGTTGAAAAACGAGTTGGATGTATAACGTAGTATTTCTGTACTTGATACACTCCCCCAGCACTCCAACTTGAGTTTTTTTTATAGTTCTGCATCCCTGTGTCGTCAAAGGGACATTCCTTTTATTGGCCATCCTCCCGGAAAAGAACAGCAAGACGAAAGAAAGAGCCCACCCACGAGCCAACCACCAAGCGAGACCCAAACACGATGATCTGCACTTCGTCAAGATGGGCTGCGCTTCAGCTTGTTACTCTTGCGGTAGTGAAGTTAAGGTGTGTCTGTTTGTTCACTGCATTTCAGTGATGGATGTTATATAAGTGTGGGATATAACACTGGATTGGAGATCGTTTGAAACTGATAGATGCCACGGTCCCAGTGCTAAAAGATACCGGACATGAACAGCCTGAGGTGGGTCAAACTAAGTCATACGTCTAGGTTTTGTAGGCAATCGGTGTGTACGCTCATAATATACGAAACACGAAGGGATTAATGTGATGATGTGTTGCTTGCTCGTGCTGTAGTTGCATCCCACTCTCCCCACTAGTCACCCCTCTAGGAGCTCGTGTTTGTGCGGAAACAATGGCACAGCTGTATTGCTCTTTTATAAATTTGATCAAAGTAAATACTCTTCGAAGATACGACGTATGCAACACTACTGTATAGATACTCAACATTTAAATGAGATACGCGATCATCTTTAATGCTTTACTCCTCCTTCACAATAATGTTTTGACCTCGAAAATATGCGCAGGGTCCTTTAAAGAAAGTGACCTGTCTCACCTGAGAAACACTCGCAGCTGGGGTCAATCTTACAATCACATTCACTGGTGGCCCCTGCGATTACAACCATTTCTCCATTCGTGGACACTTGCTGTACGCGGCTGTGCTTCCTGTCATCAGTTTCGGCGATGTACAGCGTCCCTTGTTGGCTAACGGCGATGGCCTTTGCCCCCTCCAGCACTGAACGTACCGCTGCTTTTCCCAGAAGCACCGGTTCGATACTGGCCATGGGGCAGTGGATGGGTCGCCCGGCAACCACGCGCACCTGCTGGGACTCGCTGACCTGAAGCACCAGGTTGTTATCGAGCACGTAGAGAGAGTTATCTAATGGACTCACTGCCAGATCGGTGGGCCATTCTAAGCGCACCTGTGAAAACACAAACGCATATTATTAGATTGTGACGTGCTTTGGGGACGTAGATGCTACACTCGAAGCTGAAAAAGATCCACCAGATCTGGTCCAGTAAAGAATGTTTGGACTTTTTTTGAGTCTTAGTGTCGATAATGTCATGCAGCTGTTATTTTACTGATGAACAGACTTGGTATTCATTTGATGTCGTATCTTTTGCCCAATTGAGTTCCACTTAAAAAGCAAAAAATCCACTGGGCAATTTTCGTTTGTGAAGTACTGCATTTAATTCTTGCATAAATTTCCATGTTTATCTAAAACAGGAACTACTTCATAAACATTACATTTGGCATTTATTCACTTAGCAGACACTTTTATCCAAAGTGACTTGTAAGAGCATTTAACATTTTGCCTGTATACAAATGGTATATATTGCCACATTACAAACATTGACACATGCGGTACTAGACGGTTATAGACTATCTATAAAAATAGAATAAATATTGTAAAATAAATATAATAAAGTTAGCTCTGTACAAAGTAGTAGACTTTGTGACACATGTTTTTATTGCAATTATGCTTTTTGTTGTCCTAATGTTGACCCAATTGCTTTCATTGTTTACCCAATTTGTAAGTCGCTTTGGATAAAAGCATCTGCTAAATGACTAAATGTAAATGTAGACGCTTTTATCTAAAGCGACTTAGAGTGCATTCAAGATATACATTTAATACTTAACTATACATTATATAATTTCATGTCTACTAAATTTAATATAACTACTACTGCGTGTATATATATTTTTAATTTCCATGAAAACGACAAAAGCAATGTATACCCTTTCCCATGATGTAAAATGACACGTATTGTGTTGCAATATTTTGGTTAAAACATCCACCTCCAATGTACAGCGAGGTGAACAAAAATGCATTTGGGCTATTAGTATGTGTCCACAGCTGCCCGACAGCCGGACAGTATTCAGTGTGAAGTGTGTCATATATCCGAGGCATGCAGGGAATTATGCAGATTTCAGTGCTTCTTTTACCCAGTGCCCTGCGGCACCTCATTTCCCTCTCTCGTTCTCTCTCTCCTCACTGTCTGATTCTTATTCACACACAACACACCCCACCGGATGAACTGTGGGGAAGCGTAGAGTGTGTGTGCATGAGTGAGAGAGAGACGGAGAGAGGAAGGAAATGAAATAGAAATCAAGGGACGGTCTGCCAAAAATTGATGCTATTCAGTAGTGGAAAGAATTGTGGCTGACTTTAAAGGGAGAGCAGTCCTGCAGTTTTAATGAGGACACACCGTGTTAAACTGCAGGAGGAGAGAGAGAGCAAGAGTAAGAGGGTAAGAAAGATGGAGAGAGAGAGAGAAGAAAAATAACTGTTTCAAGAGCACTTTAAGGCAAAGATGTTGAATTGCCAGGAAATGTTTAGAAGATGCTTAAAGAGTTTAGTGCTCAAAATGGAAGGTGCAGAAAAAGAAAGAAAGCTGAAAAGAGAGAGGCAGAACGAGAGGCGGATAAAAGAAAAGTAAGGATGTTGCTGCAGGCCGTATAATGTAACTCAGTAGCACCAGAGAGACCTCCAGTATCAGCATTTTCTCACTCTTGAGGTGAACACCAGAAACTGTGTGTGTGTGGGAATCCTGTTGAGCTAAAAGAAAGGTTGAAAGAAAGAGACAGTGAAGGAGAGAGATGTCTCCCGGCTCCTGCTGTGTGGGGTGGGTATGTAGGGTTTCTTCATCTTTAGCTTCAGTTCTGGGTCTTGTTCAGACCATTTCTAAAAGTGTGTGAGGGGAAAACTACACTGGCTCCTGAGACATTGGACAAAACCGGTTTCCGAAAAGAAATAATAGGACTTACAAAAAAAGAACAACATATGAGCAATGTTACAAAAAAATACATACCAATGATACACCCGTTTAACTTGTTTGAATTATATTTTTACTGTAAGTAATTTTTACTTTGTATTTTTAATACGGTTGTCAACCGATTATTCGCGATTAATCGCATCCAAAAAATGTGTTATATTATACAAGTTAAAATGTATCTCTTTGCACTGTTCATATTAGTTTTCTATTTAGAAACACATACACATGCATGCTTATATTTAAGAAGAATAGAAAATATAAATAAAGGAATACATGTAAATATTTCCTAAATATGTATACATGTATGTGGTTATAAATACAAAACGAATATGCACTGTACAAAAATATATATTATGTAAATACTTTTTTCTGTATGTGATTAATCGTGATTAATCGTTTCACAGCCCACATTTTTTCAAATATTATATAGTTTATTAAAAAAAAAATATATATATATATATAATAAAAATGTAATTGTACTTTATCAATAATCAGCCATGTTTAGTAAATGTAGAGTATTGAAAAGTGATTGTATTAAAATGAGCAAATGTAAATGTGTCACTGTGAATTGGAATTGACAAAAAAAATTCCTGGTTTGCTTCCTGGCAATTTTACATCTTTGCCCTCAAGTGCTCTTAAAACTGCTAGCAAATGGTAGCAAAAATAGTATACTGTAATGTTATGTTATATAATGTAATGATATTAAATCCATACATTAAGCATCGTGCGTGTATGTTTACCTGGCTAATGTCCATTCTGGAGTCACAGCTGATTGGCTGGGAGGAGGTGAGTCCGTTTGACCCAATAATGGTTGTTATCACTCCTTTTTCATCAATCTTACGGATCGTTGATCCGTCAACAAAGTAAATGAACCCGTGCTTGTCCACCGCGATACCTGCAGGACACATATACCGTCATTTTTCTCACCTTCAGTTTCAATTCGTTTTATTGCCGTAACAAATAACGTTACATTTGCATCGTCAAAGCCGCAGCAGCCAAACGGCAGATGATGAGAAACAGTGTAATAGGGAGAGATCATTTATATCTCTCTGTTTCTCTAACTGTCTCGGGCAATAATAATCTGTCTGTGATCACACTGCTCGTGTATGATCTTAAATACATGCAGATTTATTCTAAATGGCATTAGGTATGCAAAACACGACTGTATTTTTTCATCGTTCATTCGTGTTTTTTCTTTCGTTTCGTTTGTCTCATTCTGTTGGAATGTCTGGAAATCACCTTGAGTTCTTCACAGCGTCTTGAGTTTGCGTTTAAAGCATGCTGTCAACAAACTTACATTATTTCAATTTAATTAAAGCAGATCTTAAACTCAAATACACCTCCAGGCCGTAAACCCCAGCACACAAACAGGAAGATGGAAACGATCGTCACCCTCATTTATTGTTCCTTTTAAATAAGCATGTCCCACCAATCTGTCTTTTGTATGGCTTAAATGGAGCAAATCACAAACGCACCTTCAAAACACCTTACACACATGCACAAACACAAAGGTTATGAATGTTATTTGCGGCGTGTGGTTTAGTGATATTTTGGCTCTCCAGAGGGATTTCACTCTGAACTGAGGCTTATATAACAATCACTCTCACACACATCATAGATTGTTATGGCAAACGGCTGTGTCTGTGTGTGTGTGTGTGCTTGTTTGTTTGCCGCTTTTCTCTCCCTTCTCTAATTTGCTCTCTTTATTCGCACGCTCTCTCTTTCTCTAATGAGAATCAAAAAGATAAGCAGACATATTGGTTTGTTTTCACCACGCCGATTTATTCAGAAAGAGATGGAGTCACGAAGACGCATTTAATCAGATACAGGTTGTAAACGGGGAAATACCATTGAATTCTACTGGTCTGTACATTAAAATGACTCTACAGCAACACATACAGTACCCTAAAGAAAAACATTTATATTTTTAGAATATATAAAAAATTGTAAAGTGTTTTTACCAAGGAGGACGTTCTTAGGGTCCTAAGATGAAAAATAGGTTAGATTTAGCTTTTGACAAATTTGTGTCGAAAGTATTATGTAGACACACACACACACACACATTTCAGTGCAATGACAGCTCACACTGATCACTATGGTTAAAGGTACAACACCTCCATATGGATAAATCACCTATAATGACACACTGCGTACTTCTTTTCAGGCCAGCAATTTGCAAACTAAGTATGCATAATTTATAATATCTCCAAGCTTTCCAATATGAAAGAAGTTGAACATCTATAACCAAATCTATTCTGTTCTAAGGGCTATATAAAAGTTGGTATTCTAATTACTAACCAGAAGAAATCCAGATTTTAAAACTTCTCGTTATTTCAATGTTTTTTAGGTATTGATGCCAATTTAGTAATTTTGTTTTCTGATTTAGCAACTTTTCATACTGCCCTGACAACTTTTTTTCAAAAGCAATTTTATTATATTTGTTTGCCAATACATTTATAAAAAATGGAATTTAAGTGACTTTAAACATAAATAGCACACACTTTTTCCTATACATTACACACACACACAAATTTATTTCTCTGTCAGACACTCTTTTACAACGTACACTAGCTGTGTCTTATTCTGAAGACTATGACCTTAGGAGGTCACTTTTGTCGGCTGCATATGTCATCAAGGCTGTCTACTTTTTACATTTTACATTTTTCTACATTTTACAAGTAATAAATGTTCAATTTATATTAGTTGCTTTTCTGAAATGAAATGAACAGATTTTTAATAATAAATCTTTAACAATTTATTATTAAAAAACTTTTGTGTGTCTTATATGCATGCATTAATTTAATTTAATTGTAATACATAAATGTAATCCCATTTGTAATCATTCACATTTACATAACTTTAATTTATTAATTGATTTATATGAATTATTATAAAGTAATAAATCTTATATAAATTTGCTATTTATATGTAAACACATTACAGTTACTTTTATTTTGTCCCAGATAAATAAAAAATTACAATTCCTCTTTTTCATGAAATATTGTAGCGTTCATTGTAAATCAGTGTGGGTCAAATTCATGTACCCTCTTAATCTTCAGTTCTGATCTGAAAATGCACTTGCACCATCTCAAATGACGTAAGTTAGACGGCATGGGTGGAGCATTCGTTAAACGCAATGTTCTTAATTCTGTTTCACTCGTAAGTGTCAAAATCCGTAAGTAAATTGATCGCAACTTTCGGTTCATAGGGACTTTTTTAATATTGTAATTCATATTTTGTGTGTTGGGGAGTAACTAGTTAAATGTAGCCATGATAACATACGTTGTCTGTTATTTTGTAGCCAGACCTTTAAGGTATATTGACTTTTAAAAATGAACCCACTCTGAGAAATATTCGCTAGAGTAAAAAAGTATGACCTCCGCCCCTGATTTTCCCCCTTTTTTGGTTATTGATTCTGAAATGGTCCACAGTTCTCTGACCCAGCGATCTACTCTGTTGTCATGACAAGCCCTGTACAGCCCTTCAAAAGCAGTCTATCTACATCCGTATGCACGCTATTGACAGCATGGATCACGATGTGTCAGAAATCACACATACAGTGTATAAATGAGTGAACACACCCTTTCTACCTCAGTAAGCCTGTTTACAAATGTATCCTGTTATGTGTGCTAATTACAAGGCATATTACCCACTTAATGAGGATAACAAGGTTCATTATTCCTGCTGCCGTTGGAGGGATATATACATACCTCCCTCTGCCCTTCAAAGTGTCTGGAAGAATGACACAGAGACCCCAGGTCCAAAATCTCCATTTCTTACTCATCTGCAAGAATGCCAAATCCAAGTGAAGAGTTCAAAATGATCAGAGGAGCAGATAGCCATGACACGCACACACACATTAAAATTCAATAGCAGACTATGTAAATTTAGATTTCAGGATCACTTCTCTCTCTGACCCTTCTAGAAACAGGCAGAATAGTGAATCTCTTCATGTTCTCCTTTTTCTCTCCCTCTATTTCTCTTAAACTCGGGCTTGGCATCAGCCCAGACAGTCAGAAGCGTATCCTGCAGGGAGCTGTGAATTAATGTCCCCTTTTCTCCTTTTATCTCTCTCCACCCTGAATCAAAGATTTCATTGAATCATGAAGTGCAGATCGCTTAAATTTTGGTCTCGACTCAAACGCGGTTTGAGCTTCAACATTATATGTACCCGACACACAGAAATGCACACATACAGTATATTTATAAAATATATATTGCTCAAAGGTTGCTCGTTCATATGTAAAGGAGTTATCAAATTTGTCTGAGATGTATCTCATTGCTGCCCCAGCTGCAAGTTATTATTATAACATCTTACATCTTGGATGGTTTTTCCTATGGATTGAAAAGGTACATATTGTCAAAGAGTGTTTTATGTATCTGTGAGTGTGTGCTACTTTAATGTAAGTATTGATTTGCATCTGATTCTAAATCCTTTAGGATGCTCATTAAACTTATTTAATGTGAGCCATTGACAAGCATACCATAGTTCAGCTACAGGTATGAGGGATTTTAGTGCCAATTCCTTTTGCCTGATAAAATCATGAAGCGGTGCAATAAATTCACTTCAATGCAAGAACTCAACTAATACAGAACTGTTCGACAAACCCAGTGTGAGGTTTCGGGCTATAGAAAACCAACGTATAAATAAACAGTTATTACAACATTATGAATTTTTCTGTACTTTTTTATATTTGCTTGTCAGATTGTACGCGTGACCCGCGAGAGATTTTACCAGATTTACTAAACAGGGCAAAATAGTGCTAGAGCACGGTTAAAAAAAGGTCTAACAAGGCGCACATTAAAAAACACAGACGCAATATCTCATTCCCATAATGTCCAACACAATCTACCAAGAAAAGACATGTGTACCGGGGTGAAGACATGCATTTTTGGGGGCGTTAAATTGTGCCTCAGTTAATCACCTTGCGTTATTAATTTCAATACCGTCCTCCCATAAAATTTGCATCTGAAAAAGAAAATCTTACAAATGCATAAGCAATAAGTTTAGTCGCATGTCCATTCAGTCATGTCCATGGTTTTCAAAGATAATTTTCACTGCGTGTCTTAAGTAAATACTGACAGTAGTTTCGTATGCCAAAAGCGTCCGGTACGGAGCCAGGAAGGAGAACCCAAGTGCAGGCGGCAGTTACAAAAACTCTTTATTTAAAACTTTATCTAAACAAAACAAATGACGAGAACTGAACATAGATGACCTTGAAAACAAAACCAGAATTAAATCAGGATTTACTAAAACAGACACTTTCCCGCAACATAGAAAGGACTAGGAGTTCTTGAATCAGGACACTAGGTAAGTATGGTCAAGACTAAGCATCAACCAAGCAAAACAACACAAAACAGCACAAGACAGTAAACACAAGGTCACTAAATAAGGGAGCAAACAAAGGATAATTACACTAAGCAGGTGGAGGGGATAATTACAGCTGGGAGACGTGGAAACGAGGGGGCAGAGTTAGACATGACAGGAGAGCACATGGCCATCATAACAAACAATGCCCATGTGCTTCCATACAAATCATGACAGGATCATGACAAAAAGAGGCGTTTGTGCTGCCACAAGCTGTAAGTAAATCTAGCCCTAAGACTTTTATAAATGACTATAACACATATAATATACCTCACACTGTGCATACAAATAGGCAATACAAAACCCAACAAACTTTTAAGGTTTGCAAGAACTTCAAAAATGTTTACCTATAACCTGAAATGAACACTGATTAAGAAGATATTTATGTTGCATATCATGTAGACCAGCTTACATAATCATTTTTAACTGAACGTCAATTCCCGACTTGAGGTCCTTTGCGAATTCCATTCCCCTCTCTCCAACCTGTACTTTCTTGTCCTTTTCATAACTACTCTCATATCCAATAAAGGCATGAAAATGTCAACAAAAAAAAAACTTTACCCTTCCTTTTTAGAAGTAGTCTAGCATAATTTCTGGTTCAGAGTAATGATGTCTGTAAATAAGCTTAATATAGATGCAAAATAGTATTGTTTAAAATTCAGTCATATAAATGGAATAATTACATTTATAAATTTATGATTTACAGAGGCTGAAAGAGTCAATCCCACCCATATATTTTCCTGTAATTGTTTGTCAAAACCGTACCATTTCTCCCTTGAAAATACAATAACTTTTCAAAGAACCTTGTTATTTTATATTACCTTCACATTTAGCTTTTTATTTTGAGTTGTTTACTGGTTCGCTGCGTGAAGCCCTAGGCCTTTGGAGGTTGAAGCAACCTGAATACCGCACTAAAGAGATCATAGTCAAGGAAGATGCTGGTGTGCTGCAGGGATCAATACTTCTTCACTCTGACTTTCTATGTGTATAAAGAGATATTGATTATAAAAACATTCTTTATATTGAGATTAATTGAATCAACAGCAAGCCAAAGTCTACTGCACAGAACTGTCAAGACTCATGTATGAATGACAAATATCAGCGTTACAGATACATTTAGCAGAATTAACAGAACCGCCACAGAGATGTTATAGGATTAGTTTCAATTCTTCAGAATATTCTGCTATTATTTACTCACTCTCGTGTTGTGGCAAACCTCTGCTTTCTTTCCTCCTTGATGCACAACAGGAGGATTTTCTACTTGTCCTTTTCCTCCATGCAATTACATTGAATGGGGATTAAAGTTTCAAAATGGTGGACGTGTAACATTATTAATATAGCGCTAGAATCAGAGATGTCTGAAGTCATGTGATAGGAGAGGTTGGAAAACACTGACTAAATTGTTAATTTTGGATTATTCTTCCCTCAAACCACTTCGACCGGATCTTTGAATTAAAGATGGAGAAGAAGAATTGTTCAGACTAGTATTGTGAATTGGATTAACATATTCACTTAATTTTCAACCCAGAAGAACAATTTGGAAAATGCTGCTTCTGTTATTTATTCATTATTTGCTTAAACTTAAAAGTACAGTCCAGTTGTTGTATGGCTATATACATATACACTCACCTAAAGGATTATTAGGAACACCATACTAATACTGTGTTTGACCCCCTTTCGCCTTCAGAACTCCCTTAATTCTATGTGGTATTGATTCAACAAGGTGCTGAAAACATTCTTTAGAAATGTTGGCCCATATTGATAGGATAGCATCTTGCATTTGATGGAGATTTGAGGGATGCACGAAGCTCCCGTTCCACCTCATCCCAAAGATGCTCTATTGGGTTGAGATCTGGTGACTGTGGGGGCCATTTTAGTACAGTGAACTCATTGTCATGTTCAAGAAACCAATTTGAAATGATTCGAGGTTTGTGACATGGTGCATTATCCTACTGGAAGTAGCCATCAGAGGATGGGTACATGGTGGTCATAAAGGGATGGACATGGTCAGAAACAATGCTCAGGTAGTTCGTGGCATTTAAACGATGCCCAATTGGCACTAAGGGGCCTAAAGTGTGCCAAGAAAACATCCCCCACACCATTACACCACCACCATAATTGCATTAATGAGAAATTGAACAGGTGTTCCTAATAATCCTTTAGGTGAGTGTATATATACGCTGAAAAAAGTTTTATATACGGAAGTGAATGGGATCCAATTTAATTGGTATCAGCACTCCTCAAAAAATTGGTCTTTAGTATTTTGAAGTAGAAAGAAAGTCATATAGGTTTGGAATGAGATGAGTAGATGAATTTACATTTTGGGTACACTATCCCTTTAATATATTAAATATAATAGTGTGGACTGCTTATATGACAGTTTTAGGGTGCGATCACACAGAACGTGCCTTTCATGTTTGAAAACACGATGCTCTTTTGGTGACTCTTCCTGTCTGTCTGATCAGGCCCTTATGGCTCTTTTGCGTCTGTTCCGAAGCTCGAAAGCCCCATTCAACGTAATTGAATTAAAAAAGAGCAACCACCACAATACTTGGAAATCCTCATTTCCTGCTTTACAGTCGAAAGAAAAGCGCACAGGTCCGGACTACGTAAGGACGAATAAATGATGACAGAGTTTTCATTTTTGGCCCAACTATCCCTTTAATACTTTTATTGCGGTGTATTTGTGTGGAGCTCCTCATAGCCTGAGAACACAGAAGGTCGAATTGCAGTTATTGAAGTGCTCAGCATTTCGGTCAGAGCCTCTTACAGATAATAGACTTCAGTGGAAACACTTTAACAAAACGAGAGGTTCTAGGCTACCCCCCGAAACACAACGGAAGGCTTTTATCCGTCAGTTTCGTGAAAAAAAAATGCAGATGGATCGTTGAAGTGTGTGTAAAAGGCTTAAATCAGTTTTAATGCGATTTACTATAAAGACAGTGATCTGAAACTCTGCATTCGCTTCCTCTATCTAAGCAGAACAGTCCGGAATCAAAGCACAAACACACATGCAACACACACAACACGCACACATTCCTGCACAGGGATTCTTATGAATTCTATCCTCAGGGGTTTACAAGTAAGTGGAGGCTTTTAACTGCGACAGTTGAGTGACTGAGTTTCTGTGAGCGAGTGAATGAGTCAGTGAGAGAGAAAGACTGCACAATGAGCCTTGAAGGATAAGAGAACATGCGTGTCTGTTAGCCACGCCCCCATCTGTCCATCAGGTTGACTGACAGGTTTAAAGAGACACTGGCAGTGATGGATAGGCGGGACTAACAGCCGCTCCGCCTGATTTAGCAAAGAGGGAAGACATCTTCCATTCGTGCTTCTGAAAAATGCCACTATTTTTCACTTTCCGCCTCCAATAATCACTCTCACCTATCTCTCTTGTCACATTCTCTCTATGTGACTTCAGAAACTAAGGTTTTTTCCAAAATGCGCAAAACCTCAAATCCGCTTAGCTGCGTGCACAGCAGCCCATTAGAACAAAAAGGAGGAGAGCTTTCAGATCCCAAACCGCTGTGAGGCGGGGGGCAAGAGAGATAGATGGCTGCCACCACCGATTGCCAGAAGCCAGAAAAATCCTTTCCTCAAAAATGGCTTGGTTTATGATGCTTCAAGAGATAGTTCAGAAAAAAATGATTTTATTTCACCATTTATTCATCCTCATGTCATTCCCAACCTGTATTACTTTCTTACTTCTACGGAACAGAGAAGAAGATATTTTGAAGAATGTCGCTAGCCAAACACCATTGCCCCCCACTGACTTGCAACGTATGTTCTTGCAACGTATGTTCCATATCTTCTTTTGTGTTCCACAGAAAAACACAGTCATATACAGATCTTGAATGACATGAGGGTTAATAAATGATGACAGATTACATTTTTGTGTGAACTCTCCCTTTAAGTCATTCACAGGATGTTGGCCACGCATTCTGAACACACGATCAGATTTCACCGTTTGCAAAATGACAGTCAGCCCTAAAGATTGTATTTCTAAAACAAATCAAAGCTGTGTGAAAACAGCAAGTGCCCATATGTGCTTGTCGGAGTCTCACCCCTAGGGTTGCTGAGAGCCGCTTCAGTGGCTTTGCCTCCGTCTCCACACTGGCTCGGATGGAAGGGTGTGCACTGCTCCCCGCTGCCAGCCACCACCTCCACGTTCCTGCTGAGATCCTTGGGCTCAGTCAGAGTCTTTAGGCGGTACAGCTTCCCGCTGCTGGTGTCCGACAGGTAGAGCGACTCGCGCACAGGATCCATAGACAGGTAATACTTATGAGCAGGACTGGAGCTGTGGAAGGAGAGTCTGTATGACAAGGCTTGGCAACACATACTGGCAACTTCCTTATGCTTAAACCACTCTATAGTCTAAATCCATACAAAAAAACGAACCACGAATACAAGGTTGGAGTTAAAACCTTCCAGGTGTCAGTGCCTTTCACACGTCTCAATCATTCTGTACTCAAGTCCTGATCAAACCTCCACCCCTCCGGCGCATCAGACCCCCGACAGTCCATAATCTTCTCTTCCTGCTTTCTGCCATCCTGTCCTGCCTTTAGAGCAAATCTACCTTGCTGCCTGTTTTTCGTTTTTCCTGAGGCGGAACAAAACTAGAATCTTCCGAAAAGAGTCCCGGCAAAATATTGGAGTGCTTTTGTCTTCTGACATCAGAACAATGTTCTTTGACAATTGTTTACAAAAAGGCTTGTGTCGCACTCGCTCAGACGGAGCACAACAAATCCTCTGGTGCATCACCTGTGGCTTATGAGTCGGGCTGGGCTTGGAAAAATATGAGTCAACTGCTCTGACATTTAGAACAGTACCGTTTTGGTAGGAGCTAGATAAAGCTTTGGTTACCAATTACCAAGGTCAAGAGATGCGCAAAAACTGTATCTTTAGACTGTGAATAAAATGTACAAAATGCTAATTCATGTAAATGGGCTTATGTGGGTGATGCAGGTTCAAGAACTTTAAGATCACATTCCCCATCTGTAACTACACTTATATCCCACATACTCTTCAGCGTATATCCAATAAGTGGCAAAAGTCCCACCCCAAACTCTCGATGTTTACAGACAGATTGACGAAATGGAAAATGTTAATGCCGCATGTTTTTTGAAGCCGTTTAATCAGACCTCGGTTTGATCAGAAGCTTTATCTCCAAAAGTCGGCTGAAGGTAGGATTTCCCCCTTGCTGTGGGATGTAATACTGTGCGCAAACACGCACGCACACACACAAGATAAAGGATTACAGTATGCTTGTCTGTGTTAGTCTGTGGGGCAGAGGTCTATACCGCACTCTAACTTCCTCTCTGCGGGGGGCGCCGTTTTTAAATTCACATGAAACGGGGAAGATCTAGCCGATAAGCGGGAGACTGCGGTGTGACACTGACGGCGCTTTGCTGAGAAAAGCCGTGAGTGTTCAATCCATCGACCGGAAAAACACCTCGGATGGATTCCTGACCACACGCCAAAGATTTACAAGCAATGGTAGCCACCATGTGACACACGGACACACATTCACACATGAATTCAGACAATAATACATACACAAATGTAAGTAAACATGAATGGTAAGTAAAAAACGGTTATCTTAAAAACAAAGTATTGATTTGTATTTCAAAGAAATACAAACAGGCAAACTATGAAATAAAGAATGTGAAAATGGTAATTTAAAGGGGTAGTTCACCCAAAAATTTTAATTCTGTCATCATTTATTCAGCCTTTTGTCATCTCAAACCTCCATGACTTTCTTTCATCCGCAGAACACAAAAGAAGATATTTTGAAAAATGCGTTAACAGCCCCCCATTCACTTGGATTGGTTACAAGGGAAGTGAATCTGTTACCAACATTTTTCACAATATATTTGTTGTATCCTGAAGCAGAAAAAAAGTCATACAGGTTTGATAAATGATGACAGAATTTTCATTTTGAAGGTGAACTATTCCTTTTAATCGTTAGAGAAAATGCAGGTGCAGTTAAAGGAATCAGGGAACTGTTCTTGAATATATCACACAAATACTTGTTGCATTAATTACAAAATTCTAAAGTTTATTAGAATATAAAGAACAGTTTTTTGTCTTACTAACAGACTAAATTTAGAAAGATTGGACCGCATCTCAACAACAAACCGGTCCAAGTTTACAGTACCTGAATTCCCCATTTTGTAGCGTGTAGAAATATTTGTGTTTGGAGAACTAAAGTGATGCAACCTTGATGAGTAATGTTGCAATACGCTGAATACATTATCATTCTTATAATGGAAAAAAGTTATTTAAAAAAGATCTGATTCAAATCACTTGTTCACAGCGACTTTCTATAGGGACTGCTGTCTTTAACTGTGTTCTTTTGTATTTCACACACTTGAGACCTGAGTCACTTAAACCTTTACTTTCTCCAAGGTTGATGCATGAATGGATGGGGATTCTAAATAAAAATGATGACTTCTAGCCTGGATACAACAGTGTATTTACAAATGAAAGTATTACGGTACAGATTCTGAAAAGGAACATACCTGTGTCTTATGTCACGATTTCTGGATGTGTAGGATGACAAAAGTGAACAATAAAAATATAAGGTAACATTGTAAATATTTAGTTATAAAAGCATTTTTGTCATTGTAAAGGTGCTGCAAGAAATTTTTTACAGACAAATATCATCAAAATTGTCTTTGTGGCAGCACTAGACTCTATAAACAGCAAAAAGTATTTTTTAGCCAATCAGAAGACATTGAGGCATCAATCATTTTGTGCATTTACATTGCAGCCCATATATGGAAATCAGGAAGTCGAGCCAGTCGGGCCAATCATTTGTTTGCTATGTAAGACGGCAAATTTGCTAACTTTGCACATGACAATTTTGACGCCACTGAGATGACACTTCTGCTTCATCTTTGTGTAGGGTGGGGTTTTGGGATGAGGGGTGTTTCTAATGCAGGACATCTTTAATATTTCATGAAGATAAAATGATTCACTAGCACGCACTAAAGTCACACAAGGAAACTGTATTGATCGTGATCAGAACCACCTTGAATCCATTAACTGAAAACAAAAATAAAACGTACCGTAAATAAAACAAATCGTGTAAAAAATCTGTGTAATACAAATAAAACAAAGACATTTCTTAAATGCTTATAAATTGTAAGCCGACCTGAGCTCTAAGATACTGATGGTGAATCCATTGGACAGAATCCTGCGGATGTAGTTAAAATCGCCAACATACACGCTTCCATCAGAACCGCAGGCGAGAGCGATGGGTGCAAACAATTTCTGCTCGGCGGCCGGGCCGTTGCAGTTTGGACACGGGATCGCACGGACCGCCCCTGTGCCCATCACTGTTGAGATGACAAGGGGCTGCTGGGAAATAAAAACATTCTCTCCATTACCTTTATGAAGGATACCTGCAAGAGAGAAAAGGAGAGAGTATTAGATTGAAGCTTTTATTTATTGATAATGAAATGTGACTGTGCTAAAGGACCTTGTAGAAACATAAACCGAGGAAAGAAATGACACAAACCGGCATCTAGCGAGCCCACGGGAACAACAATGATTCACTGATCGGGAAGAAGGATGTTAGATTTAAATGCGCTGGGCTTTTATCTTGTTGTTGACACTTTGAAGGTCATGGGTTCTTAGCCTATTTCTTAGAATGGATTTCAGTCAGAAATTCAGTAAATAAAAGGTTGTGATACAATGATCGTGAAGCTATAACATTTGTGTGGATAGATTTGATCTTTGACCACAGTCACCAAAACAAGGTTGAGTTCATGAGGGAAATGGACAAAATAATGTTACGTTACCCAAGTATAGTCCTTGGAATAGTGTAATGTGTGAGTGAGATGTAATGACTCACCACTCTCCAGGTTAAGGATGTGGTGTTGATTCAGTGTCCATCCCCCCAGGTTGGATGGCATCAGCTCAAAGCCCTGCAGCTGAGCGGCTCTCTTCTCCCAAAGCACAACGTCTGGACAGGATTCATACTCGTATCCGACAGAGACTGACATTAATCCACGCACAAACACACACACAAAAGAGAAGAAATTACTTTAAGGCTTTTAGAAGCTATTAAGCATCACTACCATCAAAGTCCAAAGCAGGCAAACCATAATCGGATAAACAAACATATACTTGATTATAAAATCATTTCAGAGTAAAAGATTTTTCTTTAAACAACTGCAAGAAGTACACAGTATGGCCAGTAATTACTCTCATTAAGCGAGTAAACCCCGGCAGATTAGCAATTTGCCTAATATGACAATCGCGCTACATTAAAAAATATTTCAACATTATTCATCATTTAAAAGTATTTTGCTTATAAAATAAGGAACAAACAAGGACACTATATATTCAAATGTCAATACAAGGTTATGTGTTTTAACCAATTAATTACATTCTCTGTGATTACCGTATAATGATCATACTGTACAAACGCATCATAAAAACCATAAAGCATCTTTGAGGTCTGAATGAACCTCAATGTGAGATCATAAAGGAGCTTGATTCGATATATGAATGCGTTACAGTGTGGGATGTGAATGTGAGATCTGAAAGCGTCTCAATGCGATATCTCCATGTTCAATGTATAGACTGATGTTATGATGCCAGCTCATTGTTTTAGGCTATACAAGGCACACAATCGCTTTTTTATGATCATTTCCAGGACTCCTTGAATCCTTTCTATGATTGGGAGAACCTTTACCCTGAGGTTCAATAGGAGTTTCAGGACCTGAAAACTTGACCAGTGAGAAGCGATCATAACGGCTACTGTGTAAGCTGGTAAATGATTTTTGCTTCAGTCACAGTAGTGTTGCCGTGATGTTACAGTGAATATAATTAGGTCATTTAAAATAGCAACGCTTAAGCTGTAGCCAACAAAAATAAGATTAAAGTGATGAATATTAATTATTAACTGATATTATATTTGCTTATTTTTCACTATCTATTAATTATGTCAAAATGTGGCAACCACAAAATGAATGTGCAGATACATTCATTTCTAAAACGATAAACAATATTTACATCACACATTTCTTTATTATGGCAGGCAAATGTTATTGGTTTGTTAGTTTAAATTACCACTTGAAAAACAGTGTTTATTTCAATCCTAATGTCCAGCAATGACTTATTCTTTTGGCTCTCTGCTGTGTCTGATTGGTGTTATAGTGATGGATCTCAATGTAATGGATAGACAGAGACGGGAAACAATATAGTCAAATAAACATTCAAATGAAACCTCAGCGAGTGTGTGGTATAATAACGTACTGCTGATTTAATTTCATAACTGCTCATGTGCAATCTGTATAATTGTGTGAAAGGTACGGCTGTGTCACACGAATAATGCAGATGAGCCAATGCCAGCTGAGCATCAGTTGCACGGGGACCTGAACTCTGAGAAGCATTGTAGAATCCGAAGAGCTCGTCGCTTTTACCTTTTTTTCGGCTTCTCCCACATCTGTAAACCCTCGCTTCCAAATTAATCTGTTTTCTACCTTATTTATTGTAAAATCTTCATATATCCCTCCATGATATATTTAAGTCCCACTAGAATGTTCCCCAACGAGAGTGTGTGCAAAATGTGCGAGAGACCTCTTGGGACAATGCTTTCACATTGATACAGGTCCATGTGTTTGTCCGAGTTATCTAAGGGGGGCAGGGCTTAAAATTGGAGCACTATCCACTTTAAAGTCTTCATATTTTCACACGAACCATTGCAGCACTCACACAACACTCCGGAGACATTTATACTTCACGCGGTTCAATTCTTGTTATATTTTAAGTGCAAAAGAATTATGATTATCTCAGTATCCTCAAATGTTTTTTAAAGGTCCAGTGTGTGAAATTTAGCGCCATCTAACGGTGACGTTTCGAAGTGCAACCGATGCCTCACTCCACCCCTAACCCCTCCCTTTTGAAGCACTACGGTGGCTAACACAGGACTAAGATGTTGAAATGTTTTCGCTTCTTTGCACCAGAAATGATAAAACATATCTTGGCTTTTAGTTGTTTTAAATGTATTGCGATGCTATGACTTATTTTTAATACTAAGTCATCCTAAGAGGCCCCTTTGCAAATCACCTGATGCCCCCTTTTGGACCACGGCCCCCCTTTTAAGAACAACTGGTTTAGGGCTACAGTAGAAAAAGGGACCTGTGGGGTATGTAGATAGAAATAGCTCATTATAAGGTCATTTAAACATAACGATTCATTGTGTAAAAGCTTTATACACTGCTGAAGACATAGTTATGTATGTTATATTGCATTTCTGTCAATAGACCCTCCAAAAATACTCACTGGACCTTTAGAACATATTTTCTATCAAAAATACTGCACTCTCTCTCTCTCTCTCTCTCTCTCACAAACAACACACATATACAAACGCATGCACACAGACACACCCAAATGTCTGTTTTTTTCCTCCGTGGGGACAGTTCATAGGCAAAATGATTTTTATACTCTACAAATTGTATATTTTATCCCCTTCCCCTAGGCCTTAAAATCATTGAAAACTCTCAGCCTTTTTAGATAAAAATGAATAAGATTTATAAGCTATTTTGCCCATAGGGACCTCAATTTTGGTCCCCAGGGTGACACGAGTCCCCATGTGTTGGTGTGCATTGTCCCCACCGGGATATAAAAACAAGGCCACAACACACACACAAACACACACCCTGTGTCTGCACCAGCCCTGTGACCTGCTGTCCATAGATGTCGGTCTTATTCCAGGAGAAAACATATATGAGATTTGGAGCTGCAGGAAATGATTTGAGAAGCTGTCGACCCTGGACTGCCACGGACAGATGGACTTTGGCCAGGCCCGGCGGGAGGGTGGAGTGGGTCAGAACCACCCTCAGGAGAGAGCGATAGCCCGGAGCTCTGGAAGAGAGGTAGCTTAACTTCAGAATTGTCCCGGGGATAACCACTTCCTCTTGGACCGCCTACAGAGAGAAAGAGAGAGAAGTGCAGGAAAAAAAACACAGATGATTTAGAAAAAGGAGTGGGGAAGTGTGAAAGCAGATTGTGAGAGAAATTAATTGTACTTTCGTTTACAGTTTGCACTTTCGAAAAGAACAAAAACACAGCCAATGACGACTTTAATGTTGCCAAATAAACAGCTCATAAACACTTGTGCGCGGTTTGCTTTGGAACTGAGCGGACTGTCTCTCTATATTCCGCTAATATTGGCAGCTACCTCCCAAGGAAGCAACCCAAACATAGGCAGACACTCTCTTAATGGTTTTGTGTGACAAACAGTAAAACACAGTGGACAAGCACACAGGGCAAGAACAAAAAACCTATAAAATACTGTTTTATATTCGCTCATTCACTCGACTCATGGATGAACACTTTCACTGAGCTCACTGCAATCTATTCTGGGATTGCATTTAAACAAGCTCAATGAAGGACACATGCTGGGATCCCGTAGGAAAACAAGATTTCTCCGTTTACACTCCAGAAAAGCCCAAAGCATCTGGAGTGTGTCTAGAATGCCTGAAAATGCGCCTTTAGCTAGGGAGCTTCCTGTGTTTTGGAACTAAGCTAGTCCTTCTTGAAGAAATGGAGAATGCATCCTGTGTTTGTTGAGAAAAGATGCGGCAAGTACCTGCAACTCAGGTACGACACTCCCTCTCTCTTCGCAGTCAGCGGCGAATCGCGGCAGAGGGGCAGAGAGAACGATGGCGTGTGGGCTAACCAGGTTTTTCAGGTCACAGACAGGCAGTTTGGATTCAGTTCGTTCCATAAACACGCGGTCCAGGACGATGAACTGGTTCCATGGCAGCCAGACAGATCGAGTCTGGGACATAAATGGGGCTCGATGGAACAATAGAGTGACAGAGATTCCGCCCACTGCCAGAAGATCGAAGCTAGAGGAAACACACACAAATACCAACACATTTAGACAAGATTTACAATATTTATATTACTTTTAAAACAAATTAAAAATAATGAAAAAACACAATATATTTATATTATAAATAGAAATGAATAGCAGACACATACAGTGTCTATGTTAGGGGTTCTCAAACTTTTTGACTCCCATTGTATTGAACAATTTTCAAAGGTCCCCTCCCACTCACAACTTTTTTATTAAGCTTATAATTAACTATAAAAAGAATATTCATTATCAAAAATATATTTATGTATTTCAATGCTCATTTTGCCGAATTTTAAATGATTAGTCATCTTTAGGCCCCCTTGTGGGCAACGGCCCCCCTGTTGAGAACCACTGGTCCATGTGTGTGTGTGCTTTGTTTTGTACAGTACTCAAAGTCTCTTTTACCTGCCGTCCTGTCGGCTAAGCGTGTATCCATATTCAGGGTTTTGCTGGAACGTGACATTCACGCCGACAAGAGGAGTTCCGTCGGAGGCCAAAACCTGACCTCGAATTACACACACTCGACTACACACAGGAGAGAGAGAGTGTGTAAGGGAGGAAAGGTGAGGGAGAGCAAGCAGGAGAGAGAGAGAACAAGGATCCAACAGGAGAGATCGAAGCAGTCTCTTTCAGTAATCAGAGAAAAATACAATACATGCCTGAATCGATAGCAAACTTCCTCAAACTAGATGGCAAAAATCATTTAGGGAGATTATTTCGGGAGCCAAGCACACTGCTCACGGCGGTTAGCTGTGTATCATCTTATTAGAGTCCTATTAACCGTTCATTAAACGTTGGTTTATCTGTGTATAGACACAGTAACACACTGCTTTAGTGCCATACATTATTGTTTACTGTATCAGGGTCTGTCAATTGATCTTGTCCATTTAGTGTGATCAATTAGTAAAGCAATAATGAGATAAATGGTGCCCTCTGACCCATTTGTATTGAGGTATTTTACTACCATCAGATCAGTTCAGATGGGCAGATACACGGCCCAACAACAGACAGCATGTGTTCAAAAACAGTGACCATGTTACATGGACAACAATTATCAGATATTAACACGATAAAGGCAATACTCTGATTAAGAATGGACCATGTAAACAGAAGTTTTTGATTAGCTTAATCCGTCTAAACTCACAATCGTAGGAAAAACAAATCAAATGAATTTAGTTCTTTATTTAGTTAACTATCGCATTATCGAAGTGTGGTATAGACATGTAGACGCCTTAATCGCACTAATAATGGGCGTAGGAGCTTTCGCGGTACTTTGCAGGTTACACACACCTTCGGCAGTGAACAGCAAGTTGTTTTACAGCAAACAATATGGCAACAAGCTAGAAAGCACATTTTTGGTTCGAAGTGGAAAAAGATGCCAACAATTCTAGAAAATAATTGAAACACCCAAACTAAATGTGGTACCATGGCGAAGACGAACTGTTTGTTGATACATGAAATTATGGATTGAACATCAAAAGGCGTCACGTAGGGACGTAATAACGTATGCCATTAATCAAACTATGTAGTGTAACATGTAAAACGGGAACATCAAAGGTATATTCTTAAAGCAACACAAGTAAACATGTTTATCGTAATATTAGTTTACTCAGAATATGGCAAATAATTTGATAACTGACGTCCATGTAAACGTGGTCACTGAGATGGAGCGTAACAGAAAAAAAATAAATGACAGATTTGCTCATGTTCTTAAAAACAGCGAAATGGAGCGTTACAGAATTAACGGCAAGACAAGACACAGCAACCTAAGACGTGTTAGCATAGATCAACAACTGAAAAATATGTAAAACTTTAAAATGAACACAAAATATGGACCTAAACCTGACAATCATGACAATAAAGCTAGAATTTAAGGTCCTGTATATGAAATTTTGCAGCATCTAGCGGTGAGGTCACGAATTGCAAGCACTCCCCCTTTTCGTAGCACTACGGTGGCTGCCACAACACTAAGCTGTAGTCACGTTTTTGTGGAAACTGTGGAAACAACATGGCGAATTGCATGTAAGGGGGCCCGCAGTGTATGTAGATAGAAATAGCTCATTCTAAGATAACAAAAGCATAAAGCTTCATTATGTAAGGTCTTTATACACCTCTAATCATACACATACGAATCTATAAGAAATGTGTGTATTTGTGTTGGTTGAGTGAGTTCAAAGGGGTGCTGCAACAATGTGTCACGCATTCTGACTTCTGCACAATGTTAAACGTGCTGTCTTCTCATGTCAACTTGTCAAAAAACACGTCGGGCGTATAATGTAGTATTTCTGTGCTCAATACACTCCCCCAGCGATCGTACAGGTTTCAAAAAATTTTTTTTAAATGCATAACATTGTTTTGCAACGATTTTTCTAAGTCTCGTATTGGACAATTGTCCCAGAAAATCACGCGGCACGCCCACGCAGCAGCATGGGGAGCAGTAGCATGCGCAGACGTCACTTTCACTTGTGTGCAGCAAAGAGAGCATATGTTCGCGAAGTTCATGTGTTTGTTTATTCACTACATTTGGGTGATGAATGTTTTATAAATGGTGGACATAACGCTGGATTTGGAGATCGCTTGAAACTGATATATGGAGCCGTAACAGTGCTAAAAGATGCCGGACATGAACCGCATGCGGTGAGGAAACTGATGTCTGTGTTTTGTTGACAATCTGCTTAAGTTCACCCTACCCCTCTCCCCGCATGCACCGTATGATTTTGGAAGTAATCGTACAGCTGTATCTATCTTTTATAAATGTGATCAAATTAAATACTCTTCGAAGATACGACGTATGCAATACTAGTCTTTAGGTACTCAAGATTAATATGAGATCGGCAGAAACCTCGTCTGTAAGGGGCGCTTTAACTGAAAATGAAGTGTGTGTTTTTCACCTGCTATCAAAAGGCAAGTCTCCCGGCAGTATATGTGTGCAGTCCCGTCCGATAAGGAACCGCACGCGGTCAAAGAACTGACGCAAAGGGCGTGACTCGAAAGTGGCAGGGCTCTGTTGAATGATGTCACGGGGGTCAGGTGACCCTTGGCACAGCGGGGCGCTCACACACACCTGCTGACCGCAACAGTCCGGGTCGACACAGTCCATGAGACCGTCTGAAACACACAAACACGCGCACGCTTAAAATGCAGAGACATGTAGCCTTAATGCAGTTTGCCCTTGCTCTGTGTGTGCCTGTAAAAGTGTGATCTCATTTGTTAGCTCCATTAAAGGGGACCTGTGTTTTTAACCTCCCAGAGGAGAACGTTTCCGCGAGAATAACCCAGAAACCTCATATACGTTCACACACTCATACGCAAACACACCCCTTGAAATGTAAGGTATGTGTTTTCATTTGACAGATTTAGTTTAGCATTCACCCACATAAATAATGTCACCCTTGGAACAGTACATGTGTGTATGTGTTTGTCAACGCAAAGCATCATTCATCCTACACGTGTCTGTCATCTTTTACCGTTGTCATTATCTTTACTGTCATTGCACTCGGTTTCCATGACGATGTTACAGCCTGGCCCGCTCCATCCCGCCTGGCAGACACAATGCCAACCGCTCTGCTCCAGCGTACAGCGTCCATTTCCGTTACACAGACCTGGACAAGCGTCTGAGAGGGATGAGATTGAACTTAATTGAGATTTTCCCTTCTCAAACCTTAAATAAAACGGTTTAAATAAAGACATCACAAAGTCACCATTCATACTCCTGTTCTCTTTATCAGACACACGTTTACATTTTTGTTCCTACCTTTATCGAAGAGATCCAGGTAATGTGCAGCTGAGAGTCGAAAGAAATGAAAGGGAAAGAATAAAGAGGAGAAATTACATTGCAGACATACTTTAGAGAATATCTGGCGTGGGTCTGTTTTAAAGAGTCCCTGTCATTTGCTGCCTTAAGCGTATATGTGTCCCTTGAGTTTCACAGACTGTTCTCATCATGAGCTTTACAATTAAAGAACTGTGCTGTGACTTAGAGGAGAGAGAGAGAAAGAGAGAGAGAGGGGCAAGAAACAGGCAGAAATGAAAAGACATGTTTAGTTTACACATCTTCTACAGTACAAGACGAAAACAGATGGGTTCATTTGGGTTGGGCGTTAGTTAATTTACATGTTTTATAAAAAATGCATGACGCTTGTCGATAGACTGCTGTAAAATGGCTGAATCTGCAAAGAAACATCAAGACGTGATATTTACAATGTCTGATGCATGGTTTCAAAAGCCTGCCAGTCAAAATAAAGTTGCTCTTTATGCTAACACACTAATCAATTGTGACAACCCGCTGTCAGACTTTTGACAAAATGTTGAGTATACATCAAGAATGAAACAGTGCAAAAAACGGGGATGTGTTCACATCAAGAAAAACATGGCAAAGTAAAATTAATCTGTCGTGAGCAGCATATTTTTGTCGCTCTCCATAAAATGTTCGGATGACTGAATGAGCTCAGGATTGCCCACCGGACAAACGTTAAGATTAAGATTCAATCCAACCAAAAATATTCAAGAATAAAATAAATAATTCCTTTGAAACTATCCATGTGACGGAGGATGGCTAACATGACATGAATCTGTATATTCATTTATATTAAAGGACTTATTCACTCCAACCTGTAGATGACTCTTTGTTCTATGGGAAAAAAAATTAAATTTGAGAAATGTCTCAATGCTTTTGTATCTATACAATGGAGGTCAATGGAGGCCAATGTCGTTTGGTTACCAACGTTCTTCAAAATATCTTCTTTTGGGTCCTGCACATGAAAAGTTATACTGATTTGGGCGAGTAAATGATTTAAAAAAGTTAATTTTCTCTAAAATCTTAATAGAATAGTTTTAAAGACCGCAAACTGAAAATTCTGTAATAAATTACTCGTAGAACAAAGAAATGTATACAGATTTGTAACATAAAAATTTTTGGACGGTGTATCAATTTAACCACAAAAAAGGTCCATGAGAATACATTCCTAACCGATATAAAGACATACCAATAGTACAGTGTTCTCCCTCCCAACCCGGCTGACAGACACACTGCCCATCCCTGCACTCTCCATGCTCTTCACAGATTGGATGACAAGCCTGTCTGTCACAGGTGGGCCCCTCCCACCCATCCTCACACTGGCACCGCCCAGCAACGCAGACGCTGTGGGCACTGCAGGGGAGAGGGCACATCTCTAGAATAAATGAGAGAGCAAGAAAAACAGAGTGAGTCATCTATCACCATCTACTCTTGACTTCTCCACCATCCACTCTGACGTAAAAATCAAAAGCAAGAATCGTACAAGAAAGGATCTCTTTAATTGTGATGAACGATTGTAACATCCTCTCTGTATGTCCTGCCTGTATCGATGGGCCGCTTTATTACAATCTAACTCTTTAGGGAACCAAAAGTCCAAGCGATACGACGTGCTTTTGAATTCAGATGGAGTTTATCACGGTTTAATGACAAAAACGATATCCCTGAACCACGGGGGTATCTCTGCTCTCTGGCCCTCAGACTGGATGACTTTGTCTTCACACTTACTTACAGGATTAGTGACGGGTCAAACCGAGACGACAGTTTTTCATATCTTAAAAGTTGCTTGAAACCAGCTGCCACATTTTTCCCCTGTAACTGCAATACTGAGTGCTCTGTTTGGACAGCTCCTTTTCTCTCGCTCGGAGTGTCTCGTAACGCTCAAAACAAATTATCTATGGTGTTCCATAAAGCCCGTCGGACAAGATTTCTCCTTCTCAATGACACACGGGATATAAATGTCTGGAAATGACAGGAAGGCCATTAAGCCAAAATGTTTATTAATACAGACATTATCAACTTAACCGCTCTGCTGCGGAAATGGGCAGTTTCCAGCTGTAATATTCATGCATTTTGATAAATATTGCATTTTGATCATGTAATATTTAATAAATGCCTTCCTTTTCTAGCCGGTGGCCAATACGATGTGTATGTCCTGTAGTCGTTTCTCAGCAATTAAACAGTATTCTTATTTAATTCTTATTTATTCATCATTGTAGTTAACCAGAAAATGTTGAAACTGGTGTATATATACATATATATATATATATATATATATATAATGCATTTCCACACAATCTTCCCCATTTGTAAAACACCATTAACGAAATTCTACAGTCCTGCAGCTTTCATTTACAAGATCAATCCGACAATAAGAACCAATCTGTTTTCTGAAGATTTCTCCCTATTATAGAAAGTACTTTCTTTTTCTTGCAATATATATCACATTACAATTAATGGCTGATCTATACTATTGCACCTAGAACCCTGTTTTACTCTCTCAAAGAAGAGATGAACTACATCTGACGTTTTGGGGGTCAATAGTAACTGAATGAAACTAAAACTAGAAACTTTTGATTTGTTAAATGACGGAAAAGGACTTTCGAGACTATGTAGAATTATGAGTGGGGAGTGGCTTTGTGCACATGTAACACGGCGAGAAGAAAAAATAAAGGGAATAAAAATCAGCTTTCTTTTAAAAGTGAAAGGTTTATTTGAAAACATAACTCATGCCTTGAGATCTCACTCGACTCGGACATCCAGAGACTCTACATTGCAAACAGAAAATGCGTCAGGATGTGGTCCGTTGGTTTGTTTAGACGATCTGATCTTTGTCTGACATATATAGCAAGCAGGAAGCAGGGAACATCAGTGTGTTGTGTGCAAACACTATTTTGCTGCTGTTGTGTTTGACAGCTAAAGCCATAGTACACACAAAAGGTCAGTGCAAAGCTGAATTCTACTCAATCTTTCATTATAACGGTCTCAAGAGCTGGTTTGTGTCCACGTGCAGTATTTGGAGGGCAGAGTTTTGAAAAATGAGGCATGACTACTTTAGAAATTCTAGATTTTGCTTAAGGCACCTTTAACCGAAGTAAATTAAAAGTGGATGCATAAATAAAATCAAGCACTGATATAACCCAAACACAGGACATTTCAACCAAAAATAGAAAAACTGTCAGCATTTTATCATAATCGTGTCATATAAAACAAAAAAAGAGAAAGTATTTTGAGAAATGTCTCAGTGGTTTTGGGTCCACACAATGGCAGTCAATGGTGCATTAGATTGGTCACCAGCATTCTTCAAAATATCTTCTTTTGTGTTCTGCTGAAGAAGGGCATACATGTTTGGAATGACATGAGGGTGAGTAAATGATGACACAATTTTAATTTGGGGGTAAACTACTATCCTTTCAACTCAAGTACTAATGTATAACAGGACTATAGTGAATATGCCGGGAAGGAAAACTGGAACATGAAGACTGAAAATTGTAATCGATGGATTAGGGTGACCCTTTAAGCCAAAGGTATTCAAGCTACACATTTTATCACTATTTGCAGTGAAAATCTAACCCATACTTGAACAACCATTCAACATGCATAAGACTCAAGCAAACACCCATCAAACCTATCAAAGAACATTAGTATGTGTTAATGAGAACTCACCCACAGAGCAGTCATTTCCGGACCAGCCTTTTTCACACACGCACACCCCTGTCTGAGCTTGGTACGACCCGTGACCTGAACATTGTTCTTTACAGGCAGGAAGTGGCGTCTCGCAGCTCTCACCTCCCCAGCCTGCGGAACACACACACTCGCCCCGCACACACACACCTCGACCTGAGCACAACGGGTCTGCGCAATCCACTACAGACACACACAACAAAATAAAATATGTGCTCATTAAAATGATGACATCATTCACTAGTCCTATAATTATAATAGACTTCATGTACATTACCATATATTTTAAAGGCATATTTCTGCCAAAAATAATATTCAATATGCTTGTCATATTCAACTTGTATGACTTACTTTCTTCTGCAGAGCTTAAAAGAAGATATTTTGAGGGAATGTCGGTAACCGAAACCGTTGGTCCCCATTCACTTCTATTGTGTGGACACAAAACCAAGTCAATGGGGATCGACGGTTCCCTCTTACCAATGTTCTTCAAAAAGTCATACATGTTGAAAATGACAAGACGGTGAATTTTGGGTGAACTACCATTTCAAGAGGATGTTTCACATCTGTGCCACTGTCAGATATTTAAGAGGTTGCAGACTGTGACTTTGAACACATTTTGTGTTTCCAAATTAATATATTTATTATTCTTAAATCTTAAAACGCAGCCATTCACCTGCAACTATGTCGAGCAGATGAATACAAGATAATGGATGAATTACGTTAACATGTATTCTTTCAGTTCTGTAGCGTGCTTGGACCTAATACAAAAACTCAGTGACACTCTAAATTGAGTGAGTATGCATACTAAAAAAGAATCAGAAAAAAACACGCAGCTTTCAATTACACGAGCAACAATGTTCGGTGTCTGTGTGTAGATGGAGAAGGTGCTTGATGGAAAAGCTAATTTGGTGGATGGATCTACATGGGATTAAATTGAGTCTCTCTCTCACACGCTCTCTGTCTCTCTCTCTATCACTGAAATTGCGGCAATGAATTTTCAGCTTAATGGTTAGAGGAGAAAGTGTGTTTAAAATCCAATTACAGAACATTCATCATAAACAAGCTGTGGAGATGGACTAGGAGCTCGACACACTAGCACTTACGCTTAGTGATGGTCGTCTTGTAGATAATGGCTATTTCTGCTCGTAACTTAATCTTTCCATCTATAGGCGAATGCTGCACATCACAAAACTAATTTTTTTAATGAAATATTTACGTGTGTACAATGTTTGGTGTTTGTAATCGTTTCATCTCAACCTTCATTATTTTATAGGAGTTTTATGTGTGTGATGGAAAAGGGTTTCCGAACCTATGTGTCAAATTCCAGGTATTTACAGAAACATTAAATATCTGAGGACGCAAGTGCTCATTCGCGGAATTTTTCTCAGTCTTGGTGTGTGGAACTCGTACCTTGCTCACAGTTATCACCCTTGAACGCAGGAGCACAAACACAGACTCCGCTGACACATTCTCCGTTGTTGGAACAGGTGGGATCGATACACTGGCCTTCCTCCACCTCACACTCCGCCCCCTTCCAGCCAGTGTGACACAAGCAAACGCCTTTCTCATAATCTCCATTACCACTACACAGTACTGGACAAGAGTCTGAAACACACAAACATACATCATACCGTCAGATCTTATGTTTGTTAGTTGCGTTGTGAAACTATATTACGTTTGTTATTCTGTATATTATCGTGTGACTGTGATGCGTATTATTGTGCAAATGTAATTGTTTTGTATCACTTTATGATCATCTGTTTGTTATAATGTTGTATACCTTTGGAACAATCTGGGCCCAGGAAGCCGGTGAAACAATGACAGTGTCCGGCGACACACTCTCCATTCCCATTACAGTTAGTGGAACAACCGTCTAATGTTTCTGAACAAACAAACACATTTACATTCATTCAAAAAAATCAATGATACTGCTGTCATATGTGGATCTATAGCTAACCTTTTCCTAAACCAAAAAAAACTTCCAATCATTATGCAGTCATTATGTTCATGTTAAAAGGAAAAACCATTAAAATCAATTAAAATGGAAATAATGAAATAAGCTTTAACAGCTGTGGTCTCCAGCACGGCCTTACCTATGGGGGTGCTGTACACCAGCACCTGTTCCATCTTGCGGCCGTCATTGTAGAAGGCCAGGTACCAGGTGCCAACGTCTAGGTATTCCACAAAGCCCGTCTCCTGCAGGGCAGACATGAGCAGACTACGTGGTGGAGAGTTCGGGATTTTGGCAGTCCGGGAATCTTGCTTTATCAGCTGTCTCCCGTCCAGTAACTTCACAAAGTCAAACTAGAGAAAAGGAGAGCATTAGATACTGTGTATCTAATCTATTTTGTGTTAGCAAAAGAGCCGATAGTTGGCTCGTCTCCAGTGCAACACATCTTAACAACTTGTCTGCAATACAAAACTGACCCGTTCTTCCGATAATTCATTACTTTTCTTTATCGCTTTATATCTTCAATAATAATTTCATTTTGGTGCGCTTTTTTGACATGGCAGCAACTGTACCATTGTATTGCAGAAGCGTCTGCACAGTCTCATAGCAGAGTACAGTGATGAATTGTGAGAATTTAAAGCTATAATAATAATAATTCATTACATTTATATAGCACTTTTCTGCCTGGGCACTACATGAAAAGGGGGCATCCACCTGGATGATGCGACAGTAGCCATATCGCGCTAGAACGCCCACCACACACCAGCTTTAAAGCAATACTCCATTATGAACTAAGAAAGTAGCAAGTTTAATACTGCAATTCATTAACGTTTGCTTTTCTATCGACATCGCCATAAAGTATATAACCAAAATTTAAAAAACACAAATTAACATAAAAATCTCAAAATAAAAGCTAATTAAAAAAATAAAAAAATACCTCTGCGTCACACTGACTTTTCTTGCGAAATCTAACCTGACAGCTCAAATTATAAATCATTATTATAAGCATATCATTGTGAACGAGGCAGATTTTGTCTTTAATGCCATATCAGCAACAAAGGCTATATTTATGGCTCATAAATAATATTAACTATTATATCGATATCTACAATACCACAACACTATGAATATAAAACATATAAAATAACCGCCCACAACCATGCAAAAAATAAAATAATAGATACTGTAAGTAACAAATAAATAGCATTTACTGTATTAAAATTATATAATGTAAAAAATGTAACATTTTCCCAGGAAAAGTCTTTTAAAACATGTCCAATAATGACATTTTTGTGTAAGTTGTAAGTTAAAAGACTGCTTTGAACCATCGTATTTATGTACTTGCTAAATAACAGACTTTTGTTTCTTCATAATGAATAAAAGCTACAGATTACAGCTGAAACAAGATAGTAATTATGTAATGATAACTACACATCTAATGAAGCCAAAGAATGAGCCCAAATGTGTAGACGTCTAAAGATAAAAAATATCATTCTCTCTCCATAATTTCACCTCCCATTGTGACACTGTTACCCATCAAAGCTGCCTAAACTAGAAGTGTTCACCTGTGCGCACTGCGACATGATAAAAACAAGCTTCCAGTTCGAGCAAACACAGCCAGACACCCTTAAATTCGCACAAATCTGGACCCACTGCAGATATGAAATATGTTTGCATCCAGGAGTTTACAGCGCACCATCTGCGTCTGTTCGAGTCCGTATATCTGCGTTCAGTGCCTGTCTCATCACCCCACACTACAGTGTCACTGTAACCGGAAAGCATCCATCTCCAAGGAAACTGGAAAAGATATGCACGTACTGTGTGTCTGTCTGGATTTTGTGGTGTGGGGGGATGCTGGTGTTTAGACAGAGCTGTTACAAACATCAGAAACATCAATGAGCTGCGTTCTCCAAGGCACTACAGAACCCTCTGGCTATAATGAGTCCCTCTCCACCCCCGAAGTCACTCTGGAAACTGTGGAGCCGCTGAAGCCCCATCGACTGTAATGACTCTTACTCTGACAGGCAGGAGCCAGCAGGGCAGCAGTCGCACCAGAGCCCCACTGCTTTTAATGACAGCCGGAGAAACCGTGGAACGATCGCGGGAGCCGCATCGGAGTTGACAGTGTCTGTGCAGTAGCGATCTGTCAGGAACACATACACGCCGAAGCAGACTCTCACGTAAACATCTCTATTCCAACGCATGTGAGAAAAAACACACAATGGAAGCCTTTTCATTACGCTGGAACAATTAAGCACCCTTCTTGCTTTGCCTACGCCTACGTATGTGAGCGCATATGCAAATGAGGCGCAAACGAGATGCCTTAAATTGAATTACACCGGGCTCTAATTTCTAGAGCAAAGTGAACAGTTAATCTTGGATGATATCCTGAATAATGAGATGTAATTAGCATGTTGGGGTCGTCTGAAGCACCTCATTAGATACGCTGCCGATCCTCCTCTTTATCTGCCAGTCATAACAATATGCATTTAGACAACTTTTACCAACAACACCAATCACGACACCATCTGAGACTCACACACAAACAAAAGTACTCTTACACACAAATAAAGGGCTGTTTTAATGCAATAAGTTGAATCCATTCACATTATACGGTATATAACAGGCAGCGGCTATTTGCGCTAAGTGTAAATAGCAATAGACGCTAATTACCCTAAGTTTAAATGTAATTGGTTCTGTTTAAAGTAAGCGAAAATAGCAGCATTTCTTAGCAATATTTACACTGACCAAAAACAGCTGTATTTTCTTTGGATTAAGTAGAAATAGTAGTAAGATGCTATTGGAACATATTAAATAGTGGCAGCTAACGTTACTATTTGCACCACAGTATTGTTGTAAATCATTATATATATCAAAATGATTCAAATGAAACTTACTGAGACATTAAAGCCCGTCTCCCAACCTTACCCTAAACTTCACATTCTTGTTATGAAATAAACAAATATGTTTGCACACTTAATTTTATTTTTATTTACAACACTGATTTCAAACCTTTCAGCATACAACTACAGCTCAAAAGATTTGAAACATTTCACTCAAGTGAACCTAAACATTGAACAGCAGTGTATATTTTTAAGAATATCTCATGTGATGCAATGGTTTTTATGTGGAATTCATCGTATTTTATAATCCAAAATATAACATCTTACAGAAATATCAGCATACGTAAAGCAAAACATGATTTGGCTTACGTATTAGCATTTTCAAAGGGTTCAAATACTTTACATATACTGTGTCTGTTTTTGACATTTTTTGGTATATTTGTGAGAGCATTTTAAAAAATGTGGCCCTAACAAGAACAGTTATAAACATAAATACATACACATACTTATAAGGCTGTATTATTATGTAAGGGATGATGTACAGGCAGCCGGTTGTTTTCACAGAAATAAGCCCGAAAGTGTTATCAGGACCCCACACGAAAGGAGGGGCTTTTTCGCAATAACAACCGGCTGCTTGTACATCATACTGCTTATTACATGGCTACTTGGCACATGAAAAAAAAACTGGAAGGAAAATGTGAATTTGAAATATTTGATTAGCTAATTTTACCGAATGCCGACCTTCCGTGAGGAAAAGCCCTTTAGTTTCGGTTTTAAAATATTTGAAAATAACAACCCTCGGAATGTCACGACTGGCCAATCAAAATCAAGCATTCAAAGGAGCCATGTAATAAGAACTCAGATATCAGATTTTTATCACTGACTAACATGAGATTTTTTATATTATTCTTAAAACTTATTGCTAGCCGTAAACTTAACCCTCAAATCGTGTGGACCACTTTAAATGTCTACACATGTTGGTTTAATTCCAAATCTAAAAAAATCTGACCTTACTAGTTAGGCCAAACCTGAACACAACTGCATGCACAAAAACATTTTGGAATACAAGTTAAATATTTAAAGAACATTACCAGTCATGTGAATCTCTCTGTGTGTTGTTACCTGTGTGTGAGTAGGTGGTATATTCCTCCTGCCATAGATGCCCAGCAGGGCGTCCCTTGTGAGCGAGATGTTGAACTTGACATACTCAGGGTGGTGAACCGTGATGTGAAACCTCCAGAAGAGTCCAGGAGGAATGGCCTGTACCAGCTGTGTTCCGACGGCCACCTCTCCTCTCTCTATCACCCTGCCTCGCTGAATCACCTCTTTATCTGTCCCGAGAAAAAACGAACAAAATAACATTTGATTTCTTTGACTTGTTCAGCTCTATTGTACCTCCAACAGACATACTTTTGTTTTATCTCTGAACTCACACATGGACTACAAAACACCAAATTATATTTTTTAATGTAGCATATAAAATATTTTATACAATATAATAATCAATAATCGTGCAAAACACTTCTTTGTACATATAAGAAGGATTTTAACTGGTCACTCTTTTCCATTCAAACCGCAATAAATATACACCGAGACTTTCAAGAATTATACAGACTGCACAAGCACAACAAAAGCATTACATACGATTCATACGCTATATTATAGTATTACTATATTTATTGGATCCCATAGAAAATTTAAGCCAATTGACAGCATGTTAAATGTCAGAACATTCACTAAATCTTCATTTTTCAGTTTGGGATTTCTGTTGTTGGTTAGACTGAAAATGACGCAACCAAACTCGGGCTCTCTGATGGACAGCCACGGAAAGGTTGTAGATGTAAAAAGTAAAAGAATTGTGCCTTCGGGCTGTTAGATGAATTTCACTTGTGATTCTATCAACACAGACGCCTCTGCGTCATCTTGAGTGTCAGAAAGAATCATGTATTTTTTACAGGTTCAGTCGATATGAATCACAAGCGATCGTCTACAGAACTCTTTGAAGAGCTTTGCTGACTGGAGTCAAATTCGGGTGATGGCAACGATGAAACGACGCCTGGTGCAGAGACACGAAACTACAGAGCGACCGAATCCCCGCTGGACTTACATTACCATTCACAGAACAAACACACCTGTGCATTGATATTAACTGAAGTTGTGCAGACTTGTGGTCAAAGATCTAGGCTAGAAAACAAAAGAATGCTGGTTTAAAGTCTCTGAACTATCATCATTGTGCCCTTGAGTAAGTCACTTATCACCTGGAGGAACATCCTTGTAACATGAAGACATGAGGATGGCGGAAAAGAGACAAATAAGGTACAATAGGGCCAAATTTCCCCAATAGACCACTTCAGAAAACGTAAAAAACACTGCTGGTCCAGAAGAACTTCCTGCTTCTTTATATCTTTAGGATTTAAAAAATGAAACAGGAAGTGCTTACATCTGGTGGTCTATAGGGTAAACATTTACAACTGTTCTATAGAGTTAATGGGTCGAAAGTATAAAATGTACGTTTATTCTTAGAAAAACATTGATTTTTATTATTTTAACAATTTATTTTTAGGTAAAAAATATTGTCTTTAAACACGTTTGCATCAACAAATTCTGTATAAATTATTAAATCATTTAATTACTTCGAATGAATTATATTAGATTTCTACCACCACACTGATTTAAAAAAAGATGAGAGGGCATTAAGAGTGCGGCGAAATTTATTATCATAAGCCGTACAAACACATTTAATAAAGCAATTTTTATTGAAGTACGTACTACGTAAATGACCACTTCAGAAAACGTTGAACCAATTTTCCGCTAATTACTTTTGGCATTCCGGCCTAGTTAAAGTGTCGATAAATAACGATTTTTCTTCTTTTATTTTATTAAATGGCAAATGCAGCTCTTTCTTTCATTTACACCTCATCAAACAGGCCTCAGAAACGCATCTCCTTAGAAACACGGTTAGAAACGCATCTCACCCTTTTTAAAAAATGGCCCAAAGATCTCTGGGATCATCGGGGAGAGAGTAATTTACCGTCGTTTACCGCCATTAATCAAATGCTAATCAAACTCAGATAATGAAGACGCGCACACGCTCTTAGCTCTCGCTGTATGCGAAGACTTGACATCTATGCAACTGTGTATGAATTATTGAGCCGTCGAGACACTAGATGGAATTCTAATGTTAGAGGACTAAAATAACACACACACCTGGCTGCGTCGTGTTGAATCCCGGCAGGTGGACGGGAGTGAAGGTGAAATCTGCTCCAGGTAGAGGCTGATCATCTTTACTCATCCCATTCTCATAGAGCTCTCCTTCAACCCTCTTTAGATGCCACGGCAAACCTAATAGGTGAACGACTGTGAATAGATAGACAGAGAGAGAGTGAGAGAGAAAATCAGACTACAAAAAATGTTCTGACATGTACATCAGTATAATGAGAAGACGTGCTGTCTGATATTGCATAATAAAACAGATGAATGAAACCCGTCACAGACGTAATTACGCATTTATTTTACACTGAAAATGGGATTAGAGTGTTGTATTAGATCATTCTGTAACACATTATTCTTCCATCGCTCATCTCCAGTTCACATATTTCAACATGTATGCCCGCACACGTGTATTTTCGTTTCCCCATCATCCCCTTATCTCTTCAGTGTGTGTGGAAGGCTGCAGAGGATTCACATCAATCGCTCAGGTGGCATTTTATGATCTCCCAGCAGTGAAAGGCCTTTGGCGCATGATAATGACCTCATCCTAATTACAGCCAATAAAAAGGACAAACTCTCATTCTGCTCACCTCAGGGCCCCAGATACCAACTATCCCATCACACAGCCCCCCTCTCCCTCTGTCATGTGTGTGTGGGATTTCAGTCGATCAGGGAAATGAGGTGGGAAGATATACTGACGATGAGTCCTAGAACGGCGAGTGAAAATCAGGTTATTCTCCCAGCTAGTTTCTATCTCTCATTCCCTCCCATTCCTCAGGCACAAAGGCAGTCGCGTGTGGGTCTGCACATCGGGCTCTGCCGTGAGAAGGCGTCTTTAGGAGCCATAAAGAGGGATTGGTGTCTCAGCAGGGAGCTGGATCTACACGATCCGCTCCTTTATCTCTTCCTCTTCGCCCTTTCTCCTTCTCTTTATCACGCACACACAATGGCTGTCATTGGCTGAATAACAGATCACCCTAAATGCTCAGGTTCAGCTTCAACACATAGTCCAGACTTTAGTCGAGGAATGGACACGTAAAGTATTTCTTTATGGCTCTGTGATGACACCTAGCAAGGCAACATTTTATACCGCTCTGTATGGCAGGCAACTCAATTATGATAACACATTTTAGTCAGATTAGAAGACAAAATGTAATGTGCCCTTGCAGAGAAATGAAAAATATATCCGAAATTTAGAGAGGAATGTGTTTTAAAAATATGTTTATTTCAACTAATACTGACACATACAGTAAAGAAAAAAATCACGGATTCAAAAATTATTGCAAATATTTCTCCTATAGACATCAATCAAATTAAATGGAGCTCAAATGGAAACGTGCATCTCCCGCATCTCAGATACAAGAGAAAAAGACACAGAAATCTCACAAATGTCTCAATGAAAGCATTTAACAATGACACAAGCTGTGGTCAGATTTGCCAATTCTACAGTCAAAAGTCAATATTATAGAAAATTCCAACTTCAAGTTCCTCAAATCCAAATTAACCAAATCCAGATAACACACCCATTCTTTCAACATGTATTTCAGTGTTCCATAATATTAATATATGAACAGTTTTCTCATTTGTTTCTTTTTCAATTTTAGTGTCGGAGACTAAATTGAAACTTTAATTTGAAACTTAAACGATACACTGCAATGACTTTCTTACTTAGTATTTTTGTCTTGTTTTGCAGTACAAATGTCTAAAAATTCTAGAATCATGATACATTATCTTGATGAGCAAAATGACCTAAGAAAATAAGTCTTGCTTTATGACAAAAATATGAAATTTCTGTGGATTTGTGCCAAAAAGGGAAAACAAATCTGCCCAAGGGATAAGAAAAATAATCTTGAATTTAGTGACTAAGAAAAAGGTCAACCTTAATTCAAGATTATTTTTCTTACCCCGTTGGCAGATTGTTTTTGCTTGTTTTAAGATAATATTCACTGAAATTTCGGAATCCTTGGGTTAGGGGTTTTCCAAACCCTTTTTTTGTCTAAAAACAAGACTTATTTTCTTCAAGAATTTTAAACATTTGTACTGGAAAATAAGACAAAAGTCCCAACTAAGAAATTCATTTTATGCGGTGTATATTCAAACAACTAATATCTCCATCAAATCTCTTGAGCTATAAAATCTTTTAAGCAATCAAATGTTGTTTATTTTCTTCTGGTTGTTTATAAAAGTAATTTAAAGTAATTAAAAATCAATTCTTTTAGCAACAATTTGTGTGCTATATTATGTAAAGCTTATGGGGAATCGGTAAGTAATTTAGATCTTAAAGGAAAAGTTCATCAAAAAATACAAATTCTGTCATCGTTTACTCACCCTCAAGTTGTTCCAAACTGGAATACATTTCTTTGTTATGTATAACAGACAAGAATAAAGAATATCAATAGTAAACAGTTCTGGGACACGACTGACTACCATAGCAGATTAACCCTTAAAGTCAATAGTGCCCCAGAACAGTTTGGTTACAAACATTCTTCCAAAATATTTTTTTGTGTGTTCAGCAGAACCACAAACTTTATTAGCTTGAGGGTAAGTGAATGATGACAGAAATATAATTTTTGGATAAAATACTCATTTAAAAGTGACTCCTAAATTCTAAAACAGTATCAAATACACTATATCTGTAGGATTAGAAATGCAAAACAATGCCACAAAAACAGCAGATGGAAATTTGCATTCAATTAAAAAATAACAATGACATGAAAAATTTTAGATTTTAAAAGTACTTGATCTTTTGAAGTCCTCAGCAGGTTTTAGAAGAGGGCCTGTGTTTACGTTTCACTAAAATATGATTAGATCTTCAGACAGCACAAAAGACTGGAAGAGAATGAGATTGACAGAGGGGAGAAATTGATAGACGAGCCAAACAGATCGATGACATCACAAAGCTTTTTATCGGTGTGTGCAACCACGATCCGCGGCGTGTGTATGTGCGCGCTGGATCAGAAAGCGCTTTAAGGATGTGCATCTAGAAGGTCTCATAAATTCCACGGAGGCCACATTTCTCTACCGAGCAGGACGTTTCTCAGAGCCTTGAACGGCAAACATCGATCCCTTAAAACCTCTAACCTCTCCGCTAGTTCTCTCTTTACAACCGCTAATGAAGAGAAAAATCTCTCTCTCTCCCCTTCTCTCTCTCCCCCATTTGTCTCGCTGACCCTTTGCCTCCTCGTTTCCTCTCTCTCTCTCTTTCGACAAGATGGACCGCTGGGAAGGATTCAGCTCTCTTGAAAGGGAGCTAGAATAGAAAGCGGGGAGGACGCCATTCATCAAGGCTTTTGTTAAATCAACAGATTTAAACATGATTTGTGGAGTCCAGGATAGCTGGAAACAGGATTTGTTGTGCACGCGTGTGCGCACGAGAGAGAGGCGGACAAAGGGTAGAGGGCCACTAAAGGAAAAGCATTTCACCGGGAAGGACTGAAAGCTGTACGATATAGACAAAAGTCCCACATACATCAAAGCTGGCTTTAACCTTGTGGCTGAATAGCGGACTGCTCGGAGACTGAGAAATGGTTAAGCTCTCTGAGTTTACTGTCACGCCACGGTTTGTTAATATCCCCGCTTCAGAAGCCAAGCTAAAAGAAATGGATTCGATTATTGTGTGTCCTGGCTATCGGTCAATGAGAACAATGAGCTTTTCTGGCCTGGCCGTTGTAGCGTAGAGTCAAGTGGCAAGAGGTTTGAGCATCAGATACAGGCCTGAAAAAGCTTGAATTAAAGGAGGTGCCTTAAGAGGCTGACGTTTTTCACATCCAGCTGCTCTTCTGAAATGATGAGAACGTTGTTTAGATGAGGGATGCTGCAGACTAGCGGTTCGGGTTAAATTAATACAGCAGTTATGAGGTTGACAAGAAGTGGGAAGGGCTTAGAAACAAAGACAGGAGAGGAGAGGCCCGATGAAGTGATGTAAAAATGCTTCTCACGAACGTTGAGGTCGTATTTCCAGAGGACGTCATCGTTGCCTGACCTCGCCACTTTCCCGACTGAGATAACTGCTTGACTTTAATGAAGACGGAAGACGAATGTTTTCTCTTTTAGGGAGAAGATAAGCCTTTCTCTTCAAGGGAAGAGACGATAAACCCTCCTTTTTAGGGAGGGGAGAAGATAAGCACCTCCTCTTTCCAGGGAACCACTTTAAGGAGGTGTATGATTGCCAGCATAAAACTGTCATTTTCTTTATATTAATCGAAAACTTAATGTATTGGGATGACAGAATAAAGAAAAAAACCTGCAAGGAATGGACAGACTATGATGACTGTTGACACAGTGGGTATATTTTTGTGTTAATAAATGCAAAATTAAAACACACAGTACACAGACATACGATATGTAAACTTTTATTCTGGATGCGATTAATCGTTTGACAGCCCTAAATATCATCTGAAATGCAAAATTGTATGTGTGTGTTTCTGTGTGTCTGTGTGTTTTGAATATACAGAAAGCAATAAATAAATAAATGATGAAACTGAATAAAACAAAATGATAAAATAAGATAGAATCGTATGTTTGTGTGTGTGTTTGAAGCTAAAACAAAATGTAAATAGCACTGTTGTCAGATGATATTGCCGATTTAAAAAATATATAAAAATATTATCTAACTAACACTTATGAAAATGTCTGACTTTCCTATTCAAACAGACTGTGGCGGTACCTGAGTGCTTATCGTATTTGAAACCTCTTCAGCCTTGTTTCCAGATTTTACAGCTCTTTTTTCGATTTCTCATCCACTGTGTTTGTGTGATTACTTACTGATTTTAAGCACAACACTCATGACTCCAGACTGCGCAACAGCTGCCAAACAATGAGAATAATGTGATTGCAGTAATACAATGGTTTTTGTACACGACAGTACTACAATAGTTTTTGTACACGACAGTACAAGTGGCAACAGACTCTTCTGATAACAAAAAGTGATGGTTTTACCAGGACTGGTGAAAGCTTTGTGTTTAATGATCTGAGACAGAAACCTAAAGGTTTAAACCCGAGGTGAGGACAAACTAAAGCACTGAGGTGATCCTGAACTCTGGGTTTCTCCAGCAGGACTGTTTGTGCACGCAGAGCATCTCTTTGGCTCAGAGACGCCTGCTACATAACAAATGACTGTTGCTGATAAAAGTCGAGTGTGAATTGGCAAGTGCAAATGAACTGAAATTAATCTTCCAGCGCATGCATTCATCTATTTCCACACGCAACATGCAGAAAAAAGCAGAGAAAAACTAAACTTTTTTAACAGTATGTTAAAATACCGCTAAATATGCAGGGACAGCAAAGCAAGCCGTTTAGGTTGTTCTTTAAACAGTATCAAAATGTGCTACATGAACGCTTAAAGCAACCGTATGTAAAGCTCTAGAGTGACTTAGAGGCTGTCTGGCCAATAGGGGACAAGCGGTGTGTTCAGTATTTTTGATGCTAGTCAAAAAGAAAATACGTAGCTCTGTATGCTGTGGTATGCTTTGTGAGACCAGCTTTTTTGCACTTATGCTTTTTTCATTGTCCTTATGTTGTGCCAATTGCTTCCATTGTTAACCCTATTTGTAAGTAGTTTTGGATAAAAGCGTCTGCTAAATGAATACATGTAAATGTAGTCAAGCAGAAATTACACAATGTACCTTTAAATAAAATGTCCTTATAAGAAAACTCAAGTTGAACAATTTGTCATTTCTAAATTAAACTGCTTCAATGTTCTCTTTGCCAATGTTTCTGCATGCGCAACCAAAGCTCTAAGGCGCGTCTGGCATTCAATGAATGCAGGAGAGCAGGCGATACTATATATTGTCTCCGCTGGATACCAGTTGCGGCCCACATCAAGTCACAAGGACTGAAGCTTGAGTAAAAAACAGTCCACCTGCATCCACCACTATTCACTTCCACATTTTCCCCAAAATTCTCTTTAGTTATTAGCTCGGTTAGTAGACTGACCACCTATTAAGCATTTAAAGGAATTGAAATGCTCCCAAAGTAGAAGCTGTTTCAAGAAAGTAGGCAGCTTATTATACCATCTAAAATCCCTCGATCATCATGTGCATTTATCATGGAGGCGGCAATCCCAGAATGCATTTTGATGAGCGCACTGAAAAAGCACAGCCAAGAGAAATGCTTTTATTAATAGTCTTAATCTAATTCAAAATGCAATATTTCGTCCATTATGTGAATTGTGTTTTTTATGTTTATTAGAATATCTTGTTTTAGCTTAGCAATATGATAACTCCAAACTCGCATTCAAATCAACTATGAGTCAAATCTTATGTCCACTTCATGTGATGAGCACTATTTCTAAGACAAGATTGCTGTCTATGAAGAGAACCTGAAATCGCTCACTTTTGAGATTCTGTGAAGGTTATTATGCCAGAGTGCTGCTGCCTTTGTAGACAGTACAAAGCAAAACAGCTTTACCATTAACCTATATAATATATATTTACTTTAGAAACCTGTGGGTCGAGAGACATCGAACCTCCATTATGTGAAAGATCGTTCCAACTCCATAAAACAAGTGAATCCCTCTCTACCTTCCCCAAAACTCTCACAACTGTTAAGTCACTTTCTTTTATTACTATTCATCCACACCGCTGTATTCATGTGTATTGTGCACTTTTAAATGCAATTCCCTTATTTTGCATAGGGACACAACTCGTGCACCTGTCTCCCTTGAATGAATAGCTTTTGTTGTATTCCTCATTTGCATTTGCTTCGGGTAAAAGTCTCTGCTAAATTAGTTGATATAAAACTTCACATCTCAATTCAATAATGGATCAAATGGATCCCCCTGCCAAGTGTTAAACATACGTGTCTTCTCTAAATTGTCATCAGAGATCTCACCAATGTCTCACCCTGTGCTCGGATTTGCCTTAAGAGTCTGCAAAAAGATTTTTCAACAAATCAAGCGAGATACAGTATATCTAAATTGTATTTTAGAGAGACACGCGAAGATTTCTTATAAAAACCTGAAATCCTCATCAGATCTCCCGAGCAATGAAAGAGCATCTTGCGAGCAATAAAAAAATCTTCCCGGTGACATTCCTTTCAAAATTCAGAGGGAAATGCGCCTTGTTTTGTGTGAACATCTGCTTGTTAGATGAAACGCGTAAAAGGCTTAAGGTATAAAAAATCTGCAATAAATCTGACTTTTGCGATCCGAAAACATCCCAAAGTAGAAAAAAACGTCGAACGTGATGCTTTAAAGCATAGATAAACCTCTGCTTTCTGTATGAAAGCCCTCTCGCGGGACAAACTAGAATGTTAATAAATTCGTCCTGAATGAGCTGTAACTAAAGACAGCTTTTCCTCTCAGGCCTGGTTAATTGGCTTTATGGCAGACCTCAGAAACATTTACTGGATCTGCATACATCGCTGTCATTTCTCAGTGTTGCCAAAGAGAAAACTGTATACAAATACAAAGGTGTGTGTTTTCAGGACACGTCTCTCTATCCATCAGCTGAAAACGCCCTAACGCATAGCCGTAGGGTGTGTTTTCATCCTCTGGAAATAAACGCGGTAACGCACACAGACACGCACTTTGATTTCTTTCCTTTCAAGACACATGGCTTGAAGCGGCTTTGTTGAGTGAAGGCTTGCGGGCTTTGTAGAGTTTTTGCATTTATCTGGTTTTGATCATGAAAAGACACATTATGATCCATAAATACGCTTTCATTTTCACCTTCGTATGAAGCAAACTCTTCTTCCGAACCTCAGAAATCATATCCGAGTGTGTACGTGTAAAAATGTGCACGTATGCGCTTACGGTTCACGTCTGTAGATGTATGTGTCAGTTAAACAAGACATGAAGATCAGCATGTGTGCATAAAATTAAAATGAATAATACAGTTTGCATGCCAGATTCACCAGAGAAAATCACACCCGTGTTCTCAACCATATGTCTAGTGTTTTTCTGTTTCCGTGCGTTTTTATTGCATGTGCTCGGCCTCTTCCTGCATTTCCACGTCCCCTCTCTAACATGCCATTCATTTCTGCATCGATTCAGGCCATTCATTACCTGCTAGATTCAGGTAAAAGACACGTATAAAAAGACATTTCCATTAAATAAGGTTTTACGGTTCATCTCTCCGACCCCAAAATCCCGTCTATTGAAACTAATCTGCAAAATTGACTCCTTGGACTTTTGGCACCAGAATCCCAAACTCCATAACACATGACAGATTACAGACTCGTGAGTGACAGTCACAAAACAAGGATAAAGTAAATCTCTTGACTCTTACAACCACACTAAAGAGTAAAATTAGGAAATATTTGATCCAATCTGACATATCCTTCTGCAGGATGTTAAAAACCAGCAGCTTAAGTTACTTATAGGTCCAGTGTGGGATTTTTGGGTGGGGATTTATTGACAGAACTGCGATATAATATATACATATATTCCGCCTGAGTTGACACGACTTAGCAACAATCCCATTTGTGCCCCTTACAAGAGGGGTAAGGGGGAGTGCCATATATATATTTTGCCTTTAGTTTTCCTCACCATTTTCATATTATTTATCTCCATTTTCAGTATAATTAAATCCTGTCTGATGTCCCTTGATATTTAGTCCTGACATTTTTGGCTAGGCTGGATGAAAGTTCATCTCTCGGAAACCATCTTACTTCCCTGGATTCTGTCAGCTATCTGGGTCACAGCACACATACACAACCATACCCCCCCTTTCCATTTATTCTCTACAACAATACACACTCACAGACAACAACTTTAAGATCCACACACACACTCCAAAAACTGTTATTATGGGTCATCATATAACAATGTTTAGAAATATAAGAGCATAATATCTAGACGTTCTCTCTTTAAAACAAACACACACTCACTCACTCACTCACTCAGAGCCTTTGATACATTTTCATCAACAATTATTGATTGCCGCTCTCTTTCTGTCCCTGCCGAGTCCTTGAATCAATTAGGACACAACAAAAACACACACACATTCACACCCCACTTAATGTCTTCATACCGTGTGGAAGTCTGAAAGCTAATGTGTGCTTGTTAAAGTAAAAATTGTAGTGGCGAGATGATACTGGCTCGTTAGGTTCATTAAATTAATTATACAAACAGACCAATTAAATGCTTCTTTTGGAGACCCAAAGTCTAGTAAAACCTCTGACCTTAATCCAAACCGTGAACTTGATCCCAATTATAAAATCCGTCCATGTTTCGGGAGGATTCCAATTTGATCTAATTACACTTGATCCAACGAAATACATATCCACCCTTTACGTGTTTGATATTATTGCTAATTTGATAAAGCTTTCAGCTGTCACCACAGTAAAGTCAATTCAGTGACATTTAATAAACTGTACCATTATTAATATACAAAATACAACTCAAGCTTATTGTATTAGGTGATGCCGATTACCACAAAAAAAAAACATTTTGATTCTGCAGTTTTGATCACTGATCTTTATGTACTTGCTCAGTTATTCTTTGTTTGTTCTTAGTAGGGATGTGCGCTACAACTAATTTGACAGTCGTTTAAACTAAAGTAACCGTGCAGTCGACCAGTATAAAACTCAACTCAACTCAACTTTATTTATATAGCGCTTTTTACAATTTTCATTGTTACGAAGCAGCTGTACATGAGACACATTGATTACAAGTAAAACAACTAAAGCCATATACCTGTAAAAACAAGAAAAAGGTGAAAACAACAAAAGACAGACATACAAATGCAACACACACACAATATGCATACATACAAACATTGACATAGACGCACAAACACACACACACACACACACACACACACACACACACACACACAGTGAAAGCACACATTGGCGATAAAGGAGAGAGAACCACAGGTCAAATATTAAACGGACTATAAATTCTAATATGCAATATTAATTATGTCTAATTTCTGAATTCTAAATCAGCCCCCCCGGCCAGGCAGATAGTGCAAAACAATATGCAAACGGTGCGGCGAGGAACCCAAAACTCCAATCGAGAAAATAAGCATGTTATTTAAAATGTTTTTAAACGAAACATTAAAATGAAAGTTATATTATTACATTTTGTGTATTCGACTGTTGTTTTCAGTGTCGACTATAAGAGCTGAACTGTTTAAACGACTAGTCGATAAGTCTCACACATCCCTAGTTTTTAGGCAAAAAGGTCAGAGATTGCATCTGCAATTCTTTACTCAGATATTCCTAGCAGAAAATATGAAAAGTCTGCAGATTATCTTTGGGCCAATCCTCAAGCTGGAGCTTGTCCTAACCTTAACAATATCCTAACAATAAATCTCGAACAACAATGGAACGGGATATTCACGATAATACCCATGGACCAATCAAAGCAGACCTCAGGGCAGCCACACAATACAGTTACCTTTCTAGTTAACATGTTTTATGGCCCCCTTTCTTCTCATCTGTGACACCTTTACTCGACACGACTCAAGTTTTTGTTCGGCAAGTACAGATAATGTAGATTCATTCCTTCATTATTTCTTTACAATCTTCTTTATCTTTATTCGTTTATCTGCTTCCCTTCATTTGCCCAGAAAATTAAGTGAGAACACATTTAGATTGTTAGATAAGATTGAAAGCCGAGAGACAATACGGACTGGATTGGTTTGGACAGGGTGCCACTTATTATAGGTGGAAAGAGGGCCATCAGATCATTAACTGTCCATCTCTAAGACACGCACACAAACAAACAGTAAACATTATTTCCGATATTATTAAAATTATAGGACGGGCTAACAGAGTCTACTTTCCAAAATATAAATTCGAGATGTCATTTTTCAGATGTAAAAATACTATATTCTATTGCAGTTTAAACTGCTCTTCTTGATCACTGCTCACTGGTCCAGTGTATGCAATTTAGCGACATCTAGTGCTGAGGTTATGAATTGCAACCAACGGCTCATTCCACCCCACCCTTTTGAAGCACTACGGCGGCTGATACAGGTGAAAGATGTCGTCACGTTTTCGCTTCATTCCCGAAGGAGATAATGCCTTTGTACGTTTGTCCGTTAAGGGCTACTGTAGAAACAACAAGGCAAATTTCATTTAAGGGGACCCGCCGTGCATGTAGACAGAAATAGCTAATTCTTTAAGGTAATAAAAAGGGTAATAAGGTCTTTCCTTAACACACCTCTGAAGACACAGTTATGCATATTATTTTGCAGTTCAGTCAATATATCCTCCAAAATAAACACATTGGACCTTTGAGTGTAAGCTGATACCCCAAAATGTGTAAACACTGGTCTTGATAACTTAATTGGTATTGTTCAAGAAACCTTTCTTATTTCTCTTTGGTGCTCGAATTGGCATGGAAATGATAACGTATATTGTAACACAAAGTAACAAGTTTTCTGCGAAAAGTCGTAATTCCAATTTGAACGTTTTCAGAACAGATATAGGCATTGTAAAACAGAAACAAACACCGTGGACGTCAGATTATGAAAAATCATTAGAAAGAGTATGGGAATTGAACAGGACCTCGTTTCATTAATGAGAAAAAACACTCGCAGACACATGATTAGTGTTTAAGAGCCTGCCGCGTGAACTTCTGACCAGAAACTTTATTAACTGCAGCCGTTCAAGCGTTAATGGATGAAACCTTTTACCCTAATGTTTTTCTGTAAAACACATCATTTTTTAGCGGGATTTGCAGGAGAAATGCCCGTAAGACGGAGAAAGCCTTCGAAAATTAAGTTGGTACGCCGAGTGGCATAAGCACCTCTCTCTCGCACACACACACGGCGACTTGGCTAAACAAAACTTTAACACCATTAACCTCTGAACGGCCTTGTGGGATATTTACTCTTTCATCTCTCGTTCCCCCTCATCCCTCGTTCATAAATATTCATCCCTCTAATAGAGTTTTTCACAGTGTGAGTTCTGCTAATTCCATATGACCCCAACCAGCATGACAGCGCACACGGACGGAGAGAGAGAGAGACACATGGAGATAAGTAACTCACCGATGATGTAGGTAAGCAGCAGGGCGAGAGTCAGCGTAATTGCGCTGGCGCTCAGAGCCGTACATTTCCAGTTACAGCATCGGTACGGTTTGCTGAAGGAGAAGAGCGGTCTGGAGAGAGTGGTTCTGGGTAGAGGCCGGGGTGGCGGGGAATACACCGTGCTGGATGTCAGAGGGTAGTTTTGACTGGCTGCGTTGAAAATGGCCGACGAGCCGGAGCCGTGTTTGAACAGGAAGTGCCTGTAAACAGAAAGCGACATTATTTTTGTCAACTTGTTTATTAAATTTGTTCAAACACAGACAGGTGAGAGAGAGAGAGAGAGAGAGAGAAGGTGTGAGCAAAATACAGAGGTGTAATCTGACTGTGTGATCACTCTTATTTGCTTCGGTTCCTAATTGGAGTCATTTGCTCTCACGTGTGTTTAATCACAGATATTTAGCACCAGAGATTAATGAGCCAGTATTAATAGATAACATCCCTTGGATTAATTATGATATTAATTACACCGAGGAGTCCATTCTTGAGTAATTAAAAGGTGCTTACTTAAAAACAATTCACTCACACATACACTAGGCTGGTGTTTTCTTGCGCTAAAGTCAGCCGCAAACCGAATGATCGCATTTTGGTGAAACAGCATATTTAAAAAAATACGTCAACAAGAAATCGATTGGAACTTGAAAGATGGCGATTTCATTTTCAAATGGATCCAGACCTGAGTGCAAGTTTGCAGTGGCTTGTGGAAGTCACATTAACTATTTTAAGGAGGTTTAAAGGGATAATTCACCCAATATCATCCTCTTGTAAATTCAAACCTCTACGAATTTCTTTGTCCTGCAGAACACAAAAGAAGATATTTTTAAGAATGTTGGTTGGTAACTGAACAACAGTTGTTCGGTGTTCTTCAGAAGAAAGGAAGGTTTAAAATGACAATAGGGCGAGTAAATAATGACAGGATTTCCATTTTTGGGTGAACTTTCCCTCTAACGTTTCATAACGGCATTGCTTTATTTTCTAAATGACGTACCATCATTTGTTGTTATCGCTGCAACCTTTGTTTTTTTATTTCCAATAATTATTGTGTTACCATCGCCAAGGCTTATTCATTATAAACAATGGGACTGAAACAAATGTGTAACTAGCTATTTGACTATTGTTCAACATTACCACACAGCTGCTCAAATATATTCATTCATTCATTTATTCGAATAATAGCATCTGCTAAATGATCAAATGTGAAAGCTCAAAGCGTTTGGTAACTTGAAAAATCAAAGTTTGTATTTTATCACCTTTACATCCGCATGACACACACACACATGCGGACACACGGCCCTGCGGTCATGTCATAAACAAGACAGACAGATAAGACGGATAGCCACGGGGAGACCGGTTACAGCTTTTAGGTTAAAAGCCCAAAGGCAACACAAGCAAGACCTTCAAATTCCCAAGATACACATGTATTCTCCACGATAATTGATCTCTTTGCCACATCAGCGATTCTGGATTTACGGGGTGACGGAAAATAACTGGGCAAATGTGTGCATAATTCTTCTAAAGACACAAAGAGTCAATCAATAAAAAGCCCCAAAATCATTGAAAGGTAGATCAGTCTAAACACATTTACATCTTCATATGCTGATAAGGCGAAAAACGTGATGGCATCGATATGGATTGTAGACGACAGGGAAAACTAAACTTGTACGTGCACAACCCACACAAGTTTGTTTTTCCATTATAGTGAAGACTTCCCATTGACTTGTATTGTTGTGTACAGTAGATTTTTACTATTAATAAACCAAAAGATTACTTTATTCCATACAGAAGGCTTTAATGAGTTCAAATTAGTTAATTTCTTTAGTTATTGTTCAGTACATATGTATATGAAACGTAAATATTTATAAATAAAATCATATTTAAATCACACACTCCCCAACTAATGCATCTATATGAGCAAAGCAAGCGAATACATGTAAAGAAACAGTCAGAGCAGACGGTGTACTTTCCGTTAAGCACAAGAGGCGATGAGGAATCGCGCAGATATTCACACAAGTTTTGGTAAATTTGTTTACAGTGTCTTACAGGGATGCAGAACAAAGCCTTAAAAGGAGCGTTTAAATGAGCATGCAATGGTAAAATGAGGCTTGAGACTCAGAGAAAAATTACAGTGTATCTCAGCCCTTAAAAAAAGGAGAAAGTCAATTTCACACCTTGACATGCAGAACTAATCCTATTTTTATTTACTGTAGAATAAATAAATAACAATTAACACTCGGCAAAACAAAGAGAAAGAGCAAAACGAAGGGAAAGAGAAACACAGACGAAGAGACAAAGAAAAGAGCAGGTGAGAACACACAGTTTTTTCAATCAGATTTTTGCGGTCCTAAAATATTCTAGATATTCTAAATATTCTATCCTAAAACTTTCAACACATCTGAATTTTTTTTCTTTTTTTAATAAAAACCTGAAAAACTGTACAAATATCATTCAATTGTGGTTAAAATATACAGCCACAGAAAAAATAAGATACTATTTCAAAATAATTTTCAGTTTTTCTGAATTTACTATTTATAGGTAAATATACGTGTTTAGGTAAAATAATCTATTTTGGTTTCATTCCGTGAACTACTAACAATATTTGCCCCATATTTCAAATACAAATATTGTTTATTTTTGCATTCATTCCTAAAAAAAACTGGAGAAACAAGTCAAAATAACATAAAAGATGCTCTGCAATTTTTCAGACCTCAAAAGCACCGAAGAAAACAAGTTCACATTCATTTTAAAGCAATACATATTATTTGTACATGTGTTTAGGAACTTGTAAAATAAATGATTTTAATGTTTCATGTCTTTTCATACTGTCAGTCTTTCACATTGCTTTTTATGTCACTCCTGAAGTTTGATATAGGTTGATTAGAGGTTTTATAATAAAAAAATGATGTATGTTTTGATAAAATTATATAAATCAGTTTAATTTTAACACTGTTCTTTAGTTTTTTGTAGAAATGCCACATTTAACAGTTATTCATGTGTTTGCTTAAAAATACATCACACACATTTTCAGACATGTTGAAAGTATTGCGCTAGAATATTTATTTTGAGACTGCAGAAATCTGATTTAAAACCTCATGTGTTTTCTCCTCAAATATTTTTTTCTACAGCAGTATATACCAATATATGACAATATTTGCCTTGTATTTATTTGCAAGAAAGACGCACAAGTTAAGTTTTTGAACAGCACAACTAAAAGCGTTAAAACAAAAAGACAATAAATTTAGTTCTAAAAAATTACATATAAAAGATACATTCAAATTATATATTTTATATAAAGCTATAATATACTGTACATATAGTGTATGGCTTCTGATTCGGCGAGTGTCCAGAATGATATGCTGATGGGGATGATTCTCCTCTGTGCATTAATGTTGCTCTATCGATCCAGATTTAATTGAGAAAGTTCATTTGAGAGAGAGCAACATGTCAGCAAGTATAGACATCACCGTGACGATGACACGTTCCCAATACAGCGCCAATGTCATCCCGCGTGTTTTCAAAACTGGCCAGAATCAACCCTTTAACCTGAGGCTTTTCCCGGGGCTGTTGGCTGGATTTTCAAACCACTCTACAAAATTGGTAAATCTGCTTTTCTTTAACCTTTAAATCTCGATACAACATCTGAACGGGTGACATGCACTCTTACAAGCCGAGATAAGTGGGCATTTAAAAACCGTAAGCAAGCGTGTTTACGCCGCTCCGCTCGTGCGGTCTGCGACTTTTAGGAACTTCATTCTTCTTTAAATGGCAGAAATTGATATTCGAAAAAGATGTTTTAAGGCTGATGGGAAAAAATACATAAGGTCTAAATTACCCAGCTTTCCTTTAATAGCCACCTGCACAAACATTCCATTACTGCTGCTTGTGTTGAGTTTCTAAAGGTCCTGCAGTGTTCAGAGGACTTTAAATCAGCTATTAGGTATTGTGTGGAGAGTCACGTGGCTTTTATTTAATCACAATGTGAAAAAGAACCAAAAACACTTGTCCAATTTAGCAAATCTTGATCAAATAATGAAACATCTCTCCATTTATGTGACAGCTATCAGCGGTTGAGCAGGCATGCGTCTGTTTGTTTTGTTTATTTGGCTAAATGTTTTAAAGTGGAAGTAAAAAGTCTGACCGCTAAAACTGAATTCACCTTGCTGGAAATCTAGATGTGATAGGCTGATATATGCACACACACAGCTTTCATTCTACCAATATCTTTGGGTCTGTGTGTGTATAATACAATCGCCTCCATCAGATAGCTTCGTTTCCACCATCAAAGCAGACCTGTCTATCCTTCATCATTTATTTACTCTTCCATTTCTCTCTTTTGGAAGAGTAGGTCATCCCTCAATCATCATCATCTTCATCATCATCCACCCAACTCATGCATATTTTTAGTTTTTCCTAAAAAACACATGGCTGGCCATTTGTATGCAGCATTCTATTATCCAGCTATTAAATTAAAATAGTTTTGCTTTTGAAAGTTACTTGAACAGAACAAAATGTCCCCACAAGAATAGTGAGTTCACGTACATTCAGCTTACCAGACATATTCCATAATGCACTGTTGAAAAGCTAAAACTGCTGAAAGATTTGTCTGAGATTGACATTAAAAGCACTGCTCACCCAAAAATGAGGATTCTGTAGGAATAGAAGGAAAAAAACGATATATTTCTTTGTTTTGTTGAACACTAAAGAAGATATTTTAAAGAAGTTAGGAAAGCAAACAATTCTGGTTCACTTTTGACTATCATTGTAGTTTTCCAACTATGGTTTCCAAGTACTGTTTGGTTAGAAGCATTCTTCCAAATATCTATCTCAGTGTTCATCAGAACATATACATTTATACAGATTTGGAACGACTCAAGGGTAAGTAAATAATTTTTGGGTGAACTTTGGACAAAGTCCCCACAATAATCAAGAAATAATGTGTGATAACAGTTTTGACTTTACACAAATGTAGTAAAACTTCAAAAAATGACTCTGAAGACATTTGACATTTAGGGTGGTCCCTACCAGCCTCATAAATCAACTAAAATCTAATAATTTCCACAAGTTTTTTTAAAGTCAATTTTAGACGTAGAAAATGTTATTACCCTGGTTTGAAAACAATAGAAGTCAATAAGATGTCCTCCCTAACAAAGTGAAACAAACCATGTGTGTGTGTTTGCGTCCTACCTGGTCTCTAGTGGAATGTTGCTGTTCAGTGCCCAGGTATTGTGCGCCTGCCCATTGTCATCCTGACCAGCTTTACCTCCGGAGTCCAGTGGCTGGCATCGAGCGGGCAACGTGCTCCTCTGCACCAACTCTGGAAGGGGAGCCGGTGCAGGCCGGGCGCAGGTGCAGGCGTGGGGCGGTGGAGGAGGAGGCGGCAGGGGTCGAAAGGAGAACTGGGCCGCGGGGCTGGAAGGGAGATCTTAAAAGAGAGAGATAAGAAAGGAAGAGAAGAAAAAATTGATTTTAATTATAATATTTACTGATCATCTTCAAAGTGTTCATTTCCTGGAAGAGAAAGGAATCCTTCATACAATACGTTTTACTCTGTTTCACTTACAACCTTTTCTTTTCTTGTCAGAATACAGAGTGCCTTGTTAGTCACTTTAAGCATAAATATATTACAAAGGAATTCTTTATGCTTTATATTTTGCCCTAAAACAACAGACATGTAATAAACTATGTTTCGCTTCGTGCCACAAAGCCCTTAGCTGTTATAAAATGCAATATAACCCACTGCTTCTTGGGGATTATTGTTTTTATAAAAGACAAATCCATATGCATTGCAAATTTTCGTAACTAAAGTGATATTTTGGCTATTGAATATCAGGATAGTTTATAACGGCTTAGAACCCGGCTCAACCAGTCAGAATCAAGGAGCAGAAATTACCGTTTTACAATCATTGTTTACAATAATGTGTAAATAAAAAAAGCACTAAAAACAAGACCAACACTTTCATCTGTTATCATGTGTTATCATTTATAATACTTGGTAAAGGTGTACCCATGAAATTAAAGCTGAAATAAGACATTCATTCAGAGAGAAGGAAAACTATATATATCATAAATAACCTTTAACAAGATCAAAGACTTTTCCCTAGAGTGGTTATACATCCCTGTTGCTGAATGATTCCCCTTCTTTGAATTGCTTTCTACAACACAAAAACAAGTCATCTTTGTCAACTCTGTTACTGAGGTGATGAAAGAAAAGGCACAAACAAACAAAAGCATTTTGGTCTTGTTTTCTAGTAAAAACAATTAAAACTTCTTAAATAACGATACATTAACAAAACAAGAAAAGTGACCTCAGATATTTATTCTTGTTCTATGAAAGAAAAAAATATAAACTAGGTAAATGAATGCTTAATAAGTATGATAAGTTAAGTGTTACACCGTTTCTAAACATCGTTCATTGTGTTTAACAGAAGAAAGAAATGTATACAGATTTGTAACAACATGAGGTTGAGTAATACATATCAGAAAATTTCATTTTTTTGCAGAACTATTTCTTAAAGCTTTTAACTAGCTTTCCTGTAGGTCAGTGGAAAGAGCATGACGCTGCCAAAGTCGTGAGTTCAATCCCAGGGGATTGCACATACCCAGAAAGAAATGTATAGGATAATGCAATGAAAGTCGCTTTGGATAAAAGCGTCTGGCAAATGCAAAAATGTAAATGTAAAACTACACCAAGCTGAATGGACTGTAAAAGCATTCAAACCCATCAGGATTGAACCCCACAGAGAGACACAGAAACTCCATCTGATCTTCCAGCACTTGCACGCTCTATGTTTTTCAATAATTTTCTTCTTTCTCTCATTTAAAAAAACGAAGTTTACAGGCTCATACCTACAGCTAAACCCAACAAACTGGAAATAAGCACCATACACACACGCATGCACAAAAGCGCCTGATCCTTCCATACTAATTCCATTAGACTCTGATCGAGGTTATCTGTTTGAGTGAAGAAGCGATCCTCTCTCTATATTATTTTCATCTTTTCTTTCTCTATCTTCACTTTATGCCTTTCATCTAATCTTCTCTAAAAGCCAAAATTACTTCCTAATCTGAGAACACTTTCTATTTGGAGATTTGGAGAACACACACGTACACAAAAACCCACATGTGCACACAAAGCCTTCAATTTCAATCTCCGTGAATGGAAAGAGCAGTCGGACAAATTCAATTAGGAAAGCTCTCTCTTAAAGCTCTGGAATTGCATTACTCCTTCGCTCTCTTCATCACCTCGGAAACTAGATAAAATACTCACGAATTAACACTCTTTAAAAAACTATTTTTACACTTTCAAATGGAACGCTACAATGGAAAAAAGCTGATGTGATTGTGGCCACAAAAACCTTGGAGGGAGATCTTTGGGAACGCCGACACAAAATCCCTACGCTCCCTCGCACACAAAACAAAACCTAGCATGCTTTGCATTGGATTTAGATTCACCTTGCAAAAATAGCTCTCCTTCTGAAATCACTTCTCCATTATCTAATGCACTTAAAAATACATTGTATTTCACTTGACTGTGGAGTTGAGAGCGAACAGCATTGATTTAGATTGGGTTTGCTGATTAAATTAGGCTGTCTCTGATCTATGAGAAAGTATGATGTTTTAGACAGTGTAAATGCACAATGGTTTGAATGGGAATAGACCTCTGAAGGTAATGTAATCAAAGCACCATCACTCATCGATCCAGCGGCAAATAAAAAACACAGACATTTTCCTTTCCGATAGATTAGCGCGTGCAGGTGCATACACCTGTCTATCTATCCGTATGCTTATAGAAATGTTAGATATTGCAATGGGGAAATGTTATAACCAATAAACATTATAGTAGATATTATAAATCAGTAAAACTTTGAAGAGATTATCTTACTAAAAACTAAAATGGTAACACTTTATAATAAGGTGCTATTAGTAAACATTAGTAAATGCATTAGCGAATATTAGCTAACAATTAGGGCTGTGATATTAATCGAAAATTAATCGTTATCGTCAACTTTGGCCTTCAACAATTACAAAATCGAAATAATCAAGGTAAAACAATTATTGTGCCGCATTCCATTTTGCATGGATCCTCTCTTTTCTTGTGGTATAAATTCACCTGATTATATATATTTATACATTTTATGTTAAAGCATATAAATCGCACGGCTTTCCACGTGGTTCAGCTGTGCTATTTTTTGCATTTATATATACATTTTTCAGTTGAATTCACAGATTAAAAGGCAAGATTTTTTCAGTTTTCTATGTTGTTCTTAAAGGTAATGATTAAATAATCGGGATTTCAATATTGGCCAAAATAATCAGGATTATAATGTTTTCCCTTCTAACAATGAACAATTTCGTTTTCAGCATTTATTAATCCTGGTCAATGTAAGTTCATGTCAATACAGTTATTAATGTTAGTTCATGGTGCATAAACTAATGTCAACAATGACAACGTTTGATTTTAATAATGTACTAGTAAGTGCTAATGTTTAAGAACAGGCATTCCATCCATCACATGGGTCAGACATGGGTGTTCCAGAGGTCTGATCTGGGATGCCAGAACATGTCCTTCCCCTGAGAGAGCAGGTCCTCTGTCAGGGGAATGGTTCTGGGGGAGTCGCTGTCCAGAGCATCAACTCTGAAGCCAAGTGTGGTTAAACCAGTGCGGTGTAACCAACAACACTTGTTGCTCCTCTTCCCTGACAAGGAGGCTCCTGGGGGGGGAGGTGTGCTTCCGCCCGTCCCGTGGTCAGCTGTGCGCCAGGGCATCCGTGCCGAGGGGGGCCTCGGTCAGGGACTACCAAAGCAGACAATGGGTGGTGTCGTGGGAGGCAAAGAGGTCTATCTGTGCCTGTCCGAACAGCACCCAAATGAGCTGGACCGGGGGTGGAGTCGCCACTCTCCGCAAGGCGTATACTGACGAGAGAGCGCGTCGGATGTCTGGTTCAGTTTGCCTGGGATGTGTGGCCCGCAGGGAGCGGATCACCTGCTAACTCCACAGGAGGAGGCGTCGGGCAAGTTGTGTTAGCTGCCGTGAGCGTACGCCACCCTGGTGCGTACGTGCTGTCCCAGAGGACCAACACGTGCTGGCCGGAGCCTTCTCAGTGCAGCACAGCCCACAACTCTATGCAATTGCTTGCCAGCGCAGACGAGGGCCCGTCCAGCGCCCCGCTACTGCGTGCCCGTTGCACACTGCACCCCACCCCTGCAGCGAGGCGTCCGTCGTCACCACGACGTGCCTTGTAACCTGCCCGAGGGGAGCCCCCGCCCGGAGGAAGGTCATGGAAGACTAAGGGGTTAGGGTGCGTCGGCAGCAGGGCGTCATCACCATGCGCCTGCTGCCGGTGTGCCACGCTTTCCTCGGAACTCGACTCTGTAGCCAGTGTTGAAGCGGTCTCATGTGCATCAATCCGAGGGGTATTATCCCGGCGGAGGACGCCCTGTGTCCCAGGAGCCTCTGAAATTGTTTCAGGGGGACCGCCGACTGCCTGAAGTGTTCCAGGCAGTTCAACACTGACTGGGCGCGTGCTGCGGACAGCTGCGCCATCATGGTGACAGAGTTTAGTTCTATACCAAGGAAGAGGATGCTCTGCACTGGGGAGAGTTTGCTCTTTTCTCGGTTGACCTGAAATCCCAATCGATCTAGATGCCGGGGCACCAGGTCCCTCTGTGTACACAACAGATCTCACGAGTGTGCCAGGATAAGCCAGTCGTCGAGATAGTTTAGTACCCGCACACCTTTATCCCGAAGGGGAGAAAGGGCGGCTTCCACGATCTTCGTGAAGACGTGTGGAGACAGGGACAGACCGAAAGGGAGGACTCTGTACTGATATGCCCACCCCTCGAACGCGAACCGTGGGAACGGCCGGTGTCAAGGGGATCGAGACATGAAAGTAATCGTCCTTCAGGTCGATTGCCACGAACCAATCCTGACACCTGATAGATGTCAGGATGCGCCTCTGCGTGAGCATCTGAACAGCAGCTTGTGAAGGTGCATGTTGAGGGTACGCAGACCGATGGGGCGCAACCCGCCGTCTTTCTTGGGAATGATGAAGTGTGGGTAGTGACCCACTGAACATCTTGGTTTGAGGGACGAACTCGATGCCTGTTTTGCCAGAAGGGCGGTGACCTCTACCCGAAGTACGGAGGCGTCCCTGCCTCTGACAGAGGGAGAGATGATGCCCTGAAAGCTTGCTTTGATCAATATAACCCAGCTGGTTTCCAATAAACCAATCTCACCAATCATCCTTTTACAAATAAACAAGACGCCTTACCCTCATTCTCTAACCATTTCCGCAGCATCCTCCACGCTAACTCCTAACCATCAGCCCGTTTTTACCGCAGTATAACGGTGGGGGGCCAACCGAGTCCGGGCACAAACTGGGCCCGGGGCCCTCTCTCCAGACAAGGGGCGGGCACTCTGAGTTCGGAGGAACTACCAAGCCCTCTCAGAACGCCATACTATCCGTCCCTTTTCTTCCGAACTTATTATCTGTGATGCGAACTTGTGAAGTAATGTATTAGAGAGCATTTCTGTCAATAGATCCTCCCCAAAAATATGCACAGCACCTTTAAAGCCTTGAGATTAACAATGTTATACCATTTAATGTGAAAGTTATAATATTGGCCAGTATAGTTTCAACGACTACTTCACATAATAGAAGGATGGAATTCAATTACTTCACTTAAAAACATTTACATATACATTTACAAATACATTTTTGGTAACCTTTATGAAAGGGGGTCTATTCACTCTAAACCATGTTATATTAAATACAAGACAGCCTTCTGTACCTCACATATTATACAGTACATCACAAAAACATATCGTAGGCATACATAAAGCACTTCGCATAAATTATATTTCGAACATATATATGGAGATTTTAGGATTCCTTACAGTATGAATGTAAGATTGTACGTGTGTTTCTCACACATTTCTAAAAAACCTCTCAAAAAACTGTGTGGCATACACAGCAACACCAAAACTGATGCAAAAAACACACACACAACATAGGCATATAAACACTAACGCATGAGATCAAACACACACAGGCTCACGCTCACTCATGAACGCACACAGCAAAGGACCATTAACCTGGCTGGTCTCCATGGCAACAGAGCTTGGCCCTCATAATCCAGTGCAGAAACCTTTGACTGAAAGAGGCATGCATGCAAACACACACATCCATACACTTAAATGTGTGCCACTGATCGCACTGAAGATGAATACTAACTAGATGTGATTTCTACCTTTTTCTGCCTCTCTCTATCTCTCTCTCGCTCTCTCTTTACTCTGTCTTTCTTAGTATGCATTGCTCTCTCCATACAGAGATAAAAACTGGATCAACTTATCAAAAAAATTATGAAGTTTGCATGTGTGTGTGTTAGTGAGAGAGGGAGGGAGAGAGAGGGTGGAAACCTTATAGCCATAAAACCGTTATTAAATATCCTTCTTACTACAAAATTACTTTAGGAAAATCAATCTGTTTCACTTATGGAAATGTACAGTTCCATCTTGCCCACAGCCGTCTCCTCGGATACATGACACCCTCCACTGCCGCCAATACATCCTCAAATCTTCATCTGTCAGAGAGGAGACCTTATTATGACACCTGCTCGATAGATCCGAGGCAAACTCTGACAAACATCCCTCGCCTCACTTTATGTGCAACAGGATGGATCGTGTGTGTGCAATTATTCTTCCATTTAAAACTCCTTCCTTTGGCTTATTCCCAAAACCCAGCCATATATTTGAAGTAATATGTTAGTTGACTTTAGACATATATTTTTTGACTATTTGTTATTTTAACAGCAGAAGCCACTATTGGATTCTGAAGACAGAGCTTTAGTTACGTTCGTACATTAATATATGTCTTGTATATAAAATGCAATTTTATTTGTTGTTGACATCAGTTTGCAAATAAAACAACCATGACTATAAAAAGTTATGTTCTGATTTAAAATGATTTTACGGATCCGGCCCCGTATCTCAAATGGTCTCGCAGATATTACCGGAGATGTTTCTAATATCGGAAGGTTAATGGTAATAAAATTAGTGATTCCCAGAATGGTTACAAAAACATACCCAAACATTGCTGATGTGATTTTTTTAATATATATTTTTCTTAAAAGCAACATTTTATATTTCCTATTTTTATATATTTTAACCTAATATTTTGAACTTTTTTCCAGTTGGTAGACCAAATCTACTTGCATTCTGTAATAATACTGTAATGTCCTATATTTGTATTTTTTATTTTCAGTATTTTGCGCTTCCTTCTATTTACTGCAAAGCTGCTTTGATACAATGCAATTTTGTGTAAAACGCTTCAGTAATGAATCTGAATTAAATTGAATAAGTCAATTTCTCATATAAATGGTCATTTCTGACCAACAGACATTTTTTTCTGACCTCCTTTAAGAGCCGTAATTTCCAGTCGTATTTCGCACCTCTATTATCAGGATTAAAAAACGTCAATAAAAGATTGTAAATGAAGTCAGAAAGATTATTTTGCATTATCTCTTCTTCTCAGTCAGACTCAACAGGGACACTTTTCAAGGGCGCACCGCTGGTTTTAACTGAGCTTTCATCTTTGTTTACCCTTACCAGCTGGTATTTTTCACACACCATAAAACACACACAAACACACATGCGCACACAACACACGTCTTACAAATTCAAGACCTCCCGGGAGAAATTATGATTGCTTTTGTCAAAGTAAATTCTCTGTGATAAAAAAACGGTTTAATTATTTTCAGATTGATTGACACCACTGATCTGCGCACACCGGCAAAAATGTCACACTTGCTGCTCTGGCATATTAGCGACTCGAGGAAAACTGCTAAACAAAGAAACATCTGCTGTGAATCCCAACGCAGTGCAACTGCGATAGTTTTCGGCGCCACATCTGCTGCCGTGACTCATGCGGCAGAGCCTCTGCGATGGTCTTTGATTCTACCTTCGCTGCTGTGACTCATGCTGCGAAACCTCAAGGATATTCTCCCACTCCACTGCCGCGACTCTGCCTGCGCGCCGGCTCGGTGATTAGGTCTACCCCGCTTCTGCATGTTGCATCACGCTCACTTAGCCACCCTCTTCTATTTGTGCTTAGATTTCATCGGCCGTTTCGTTCGTCCCTGTGCCCCGACGTTGGGCACCTGGAGCAGGAGGCCCCGCTGAGGTCCTCTATCCCACAATAAAACTTTACAGCTGGACATCCCTCCTGTTTGATTTACATCAGCCTTCTCCTTTATCCGTCTCTGCTTCCTTTTTTTCTTGTTTTTCCTTCCTTAACCGTTGCCGCCGTTTGTCCTTGTCTTATCAAAAAGCATGTGTGCTCCAATTATAGGCAGATCCCTTATTGAAAAACAATCCGAGGCTCAGGAGAGTAAATAAACGAAAGAAACAATCAAACAGGGACAATGTATGTGTCTATAAATTTCAGCCTAGATTCATTGCTCTGTTTTATAGCCCTCTATTCATTGAGCTTATCAGATACGACACAGTCTATTTACAACAGGCTTTATCACGCGCACACGTGCCCACGCGGGCTACAGTAAATCTCCTGCGGGTTATTCAGGCGATTGCCGTATGTAAAACTCAAAGAGGAACAAAAAAGCTTGTTAAAGGAGTACCTCACTTTCAAAACAAATTTTCATGATAATTTACTCGCCCCCATGTCATTCAAGATGTTTATGTATTTGTCTCTTTAGTCGAAAAGAACATTTTTGATGAAAATTTTTCTCCATATAGTGACCTTCAATGGACTCCAAACATTTGAAGGTCAAAACTACAGTTTCAGTGCAGCTTCAAAGGGCTTTAAACGATACCAGACGATGTATAAAGGTCTTATCTAGTGAAACGATCTGTCATCAAAAAATTGTAGATGCTTTTATAAACACAAATGCTCACCTTGCTCTGTTCTGCGATGCGCGTTCATGACTTCACGTAATATGTAATTATATTGAAAACTTGCACGTTGAACTTGAAAACACTGACTCGGTACTTCAAGCTGCACTGAAACTGTATTTTTGACTTTCAACCGTTTGGAGTCCATTGAAGTCCACTGTATGGAGAAAATTCTGAAACGTTTTCATCAAAAAACGTCTTTTTCGACTAGACAAACAAATACATAAACATCTCGGATGACACGGGGTGAAAATCATTGTAAAAGTGAACTACTCCTTTAAACTCACCTTCCCATGACTTCCACTATTCCCGCCTGTGTATATCTTGGTGCGCTTTCGCGTATACACACAGTTCCGTCCAGCCCTCGGTCCACAAGCTAATCCGTTAATTAGTTGCATGACTAACTCACCAACCTCGGGAGGCATCAATCAAACACAAACACACATGCACACGTGGCCGGACGCAAACACCCAGAGGGATGAAAAATGAGAGGTGAAAAATGTATGTGGGAACACGCAGATCGATTCGCAGGGCTATTTACACATCTGCTTGAAAGAGACAAGTGTGTGTATGTGTGTGCGTGTGTTTGTGCGCTGTCCCGCAGTCATATTAAGTATTCCAAACAAACCATTGCAATCCCCTCCACCCACCCCACGAGATTTCCCATGGTGCTTGCGGGCAGACGTTGCCCCCCCCCGGTTGAAGGACAGAATGTTGAGTGTGTGAGGATGGAGAGCGAAGAATAGATAGGTTGATTAATTTCTCTACTCTGTAAGGCAGATGTGAGAGGGTTTAGCTCATCCTCAGAGAGAAACTAGCAGATGTGCACACACTGTACATAAGCAAGGAAGCCCTCACTTGTTGCACGCGAAGCGCTACTGATTCTTGACATATGCACCGTTACCCTGGTGACCTACATCTCGTTACCCAGGTAACATCTTTTCTGGGTTAGCGCATCTCATCTCAGATGCTGTTTATTTCGCGTCGCTTTATAAATCAGGTCCTCGGTGGCTCTACTAAAACGCCACCTCAGAAATATCAACTGGGTAGCTGCAGAGTGAGTAATTCCCTATAAGTAGTGTCGGAAAACGAAGCCAGTGGCAGTTACCAATTCGAGGCGTCAGTTGTGAGACATACATATGCATCAGGTCTACCGCGGTGTCAAAACGGCATCACGATGACATCCAACAGGGCGACCCAGAGGAGTAGCGGAGAGAAATCTATGTGTGTGCGGTATCGGCAGTTAAAGTAACACACAATGATGACAGGAGATTTAACGAGCTGACAGAAAAAAGACAAGCGTTAAAAAGACCGCCACGCTAACAAAGACAGGAGGGATGCGCGCTTGCACACTAACATACAAATGCACGCCGGGAGTTTTTCTGAACCTGAAAAGACAATCAAGTAAAAAAAGCGCTTTTACATAATTGACAGAAGACAGACGGCGTGACTGAAAGAGGTGGTCTGGTTATTTCGTGTGATTTCCCTGTGACGAAAATGACCTTTAATGATTTGAAAGGAAGGAATCATGCAAATGGATTAAAAATGCTTAAAAAAGTGACATTACATGAAATCGCTCCATTATAACATAGGAACATCTGCATTTTCTGCGACTAAAATGATTTTGATGGAAACTGGAGAGGTTTCTTTTTTTCATGTTAGTTATGAAAGCAAGAAATAAAGAATGCCGTCAACGTGTTCTTGTGCGCGTTTTGCATATTTAAAACATTAAGATGCAAAACAGTTGAAGATGAGTCACTTGAGCTTGTCGAGCGGAGAAAAGAGTATACCAGTATGTTGTGTAAAAGGTGCATATGAAAGGAGTATTTTTAGATAATCCAAACTTCCTATAAGACGGTTCTTAAAAACCCAGGTTACATATTTTCTTTTACATTTATGCATTTGGCAGATGCTTTTATCCAAAGTGACTAACATTGAAAAGTCCTATACATTTATACATAGGTATGTGCGATCCCCTGGGATCGAACCCATAACCTTGCATTGTTAACGCAACGCTCTTACCACTGAGCTACAGGAAAGCTTTTACGTTACAATCAAACATTCAACACTAACCACACACACACACAGTATAAAAAGGTAAACACACACACACATACGCACACACACTAATGTATTGGAGTGTTCACCCTTATTAAAAGCGGTGTAGTGTGAGCTAAAAAATGCACGTGAGGTTGAAAAAATGATGATGTAGTGCTCCATATTCCAACTTTAACACACAATTGCACATGTACATCAATTCTAAAAAACTGATAAATGATTTATTTTGGTACACATGAATACGTCTCTTTAATGCAAATGTTTTACTATGAAAGTTGCTGATATAATTACATTAACAATAAAGTGAAGTTGATCAAATGAAAAATAAAACAGAATAAGAAATTAATCAGGAATATTGTTTGTTTCGCTCTGTTTATTTCCAAAAAAATATTCTTGCAGGCTGATGACACCAACTTGGTGAGATGTGCACACAACAGAGTTCAAATCTGTCCTTATAATAGCATAAATACAGTAAAAACACAGAATTATCAAAACAAAATGTGTTTGTTTTGATTTTAAACATTTTACACTATCAGTCAATTGTTGGTGTATGGTTAAATGTCACAAAAATATAATTGTGCAAATACTTTCATTTTAAAAAGTATTTCAAATGGATGACTTTGAATAAATAATAAAAAAGAGCAACCAATAAGAGCTCAGAATAGATGGGAACTTTAACCAGTTTAAACATCTTTGGATGAAACCCCAACAAGAGGCATCATTAAATGGAAATAGAATATTTCTGCAAATTTTGGGCAAAAGATGACTACATTGAAGATGCTAATCCAGTATGTAACAAGTTTTATTTTACTGTTTAGACATTTTAGTCGCAACATAATCCTCATAGTTGCCTTCGTGGTATTCCACAGTTTTGATGAGTTTACTACTTTTCTCAAATTTGTGAGTGAGTGCTCAAAACATTTGACCGGTACTGTATATATACTGTAATCTATTCCCATTTCAAAATAAAAACTAGAATGTGCGCAAAGGGCTGGGTGATTAATCAAATATTACATATTATCGAGATAATATTAATAAAATACAAGAAAAATCACTGCAAATTTAAATGCTGAAAATTTTAAATCAAAGAATACTGCATATTGTATATTTTTGAAACATTAGGATTATTGTGCCAAAGTATCGCAAAGTGTAACTCATCGTTATCAAAATGCAACAACAAGCGACAGGTGTGGAGACGGGGGTGGATGATGAATCACAACCACAAAACCACAAAATTGGTGTACAATCTGTAATATTGGGATGGTATGTTTTCAGAAAACTGATTCTAAACAAAATACATTTGCAAGGTGTGCAGGTCAAAGAGACGTCAAAGGTTGTGGTCTCTTTCTTCACCTCAGGCACCAAAAAGTTGTCGCTAGGTTTTTAAATTATTTTTATAATTCTACAGATTTAGCCAAAAAATTGAATATTTTAACAATATCTTAATATTAGATTTTCCCTAAATGGCCCAGCCTTGTGTACTCACATTTTTTACAAGAATAACCTGACACACTGTGTGAGTCCGCTTTCCCCTCTAAAATAACACGTCAGCCAAATACTTACCCCTGACATTAATTAATCAAACCATCAATCAATTAACACAATAGGATTAACAAGCCTAGGGAAGGGATTTACACATGAATATATAATGACTCTCTCTCCCTCTTTCTAGCTGGGGTGGGTGTTCTGAAGACAGGCGTGGGGAGGCTGTACGCTGGGCTCGTCAAATCCACTTTAATGCTAATGCCTGCTTTTCCTTCTTTTTATTTGCTTTCTACTCATCTGACGCTAAATATTAATACACTTTATTTCTGCAGTGAGTGGCACGCTGTGCCCTGCCAAGCACCTCCTAGATGTTATTCATGGAATCTGTCCCTGTGGGGAGATGCCACCTCTCCTTCCTGGTAACAGTTTGGGCTTATGCCGTGGGCAGGTTTCGCGAGAGGACGTGGCCTCAGAACATGGATTTTGCATCAATTATGAAATTCACTGGGAGGACTTTTGAATTGAAGAAATGTTAACGCAATATCCGACAATATCCAACCCAGCCTGACATTATTAGAGATGAAGCTGCTATGAGGCCGGGGTGAATTTGGAAAGGAGAGCAGTCAGAATGATTCATCTTCCGGCAGTAATTGCAGAAGGGCTTCCTTCAAACTTTAAACATTTTCAGGATATCAATGAAAATTGAGGCTTCTTGTAGCAGGGCACGTATGCAAAATAACACAGATTTTACAAATACATGAGATCTGTTATACTCCCGTGTATTTAACAAATTCACAAAAACGAATCAACAGCTACTTTTTGCTTTATACCTTATACCTTATTACCTAAAGCCACTGAGCACAGCATGAGTTGAGCTCTGTCATTATCATTTCATCCCAGCAAATATAGACACATTTATATATTCAAGTAATCTATTGACCCAAATGGGAAAAATCTTCAATTTTAAGTATGGATTTATATGATATGTAATAGAGAAGCACCAATATATCAGGTAATAATCGGTATCGTTCGATAAAAGTATTTTTCACACTATCTGCCGATGGTAGGGCCATATGATTCCGCGATGCTGAAAACACAGAAGGAATCGAAAATCTGAAAATTGTGTTGAACAGCTGATAAAAATCAATTTGTGCTTTAAATAACATAGTGATTTAGATGTGGTTTAATTTTGTAATCTACCGTTTCTGCGTGTCTCCGAATGAATGATTTGAGTGGTTTCCTGTATTGCACGCGTGACATTTCTGTTTCCAGCATCTCATAAGATGAGAATGAGAACAGATCTCCAGAACTACTCTGAGAGTTTATTTCATGAGTATCAAAATAAAAGTCCAGTTAACTTAAATAAACTATGACTCACCCACATGAATAAACAATAGTATGTTATAATATTTCCTTCATTAAAGCAAATGTACTAGAAAAATAAAAAATCTTACATTTAAGTTGGTGTAAAAAAAACATAACCGTAAATGCACTGGAGAGATGCTGGGTTATTTCAACATAGTTGTGCATTTCGCCCTATTTCTTTATGGATTTTTTTCCGGTAAGGTTCAAAAACAATTTATTTGTCATCTGGGCAAAAATATTACTGATGTGTCGAAAAAAATAGAGAAAAATGTTAACGGAAAAAACATATCATAGGGCCCCTACGATAGTTTAAAAACAGCCAATGATCAGGGTCGATATGTGTAAGATGTAGTATTGGTGCATATCTAATATTAGCCTATTAAATTAAATAAACAAGAGTTGCCTAGAAAAAAGGTTGTATAATATGTTTCCATCATCCTAAGAACAGATCTGACAAAGTTAAGTCAACATACACCTGGTGTGGCAAGTGTGCACAGTATGTGTTAGGAACGTCTATCACGGCAGAGACGGCCATGTTGCACACTAAAGTTAAATCATCCTGCAAGCATTGGCATATTCCTTCCAGCGCAAAATCTGACACACGGAAACCTCCTCACCGGTCAACTGCCGATTATGACATAAAGGAAGCACACTTAATATTAGCAGATTTTCCAGACACAAGTCACGCACGCGCCCTGGTTCTTCCCTTGCTGTCATTAGTATAGATCTCTAATATCTCCTGTTGCACCATTAAGGACGGTGAAAGAGAAATGATGATGATATTTAGAATAGTATCACCATTAGGGAATGCTCTGTTACATGCTTCATAACACCCTCAGGCTACATTTGCTAATGTTCAATAGCACAATGGTATTAGCAGTTACCAATAGGCACAGATTCATGAAACGCAAAGATAAAGGGCCTTTAGGAAAATGATGGTGGAGTTTGAAAGGCACACGGGTGTGTGTGCCGGTGTGTGTGTGTTCCAGAAAAGACCACCTTGCCAAGCATCTGCTGTGGAAGGAAGCCAGAGTAAAATCTGGGCCATGTTGAATCTCTCTCTCTCTCCCTTCTTCAAGTTTCAGCTGTATGTAGCAGACACTGGCTGTGTTTTCTGTGATCAAAACAAAGGAAACACGTGTTCTGTCTATCTTTCTGTCAAAGAAAGATATTCTCTGTCAGACGTCTCTTCCAAGTCAAGTGAAAGACAGAGAGAGAGACAGAAGAGGAGCCAAAGAAGAGAAGAAAGTGTGTGTGTGATAAGGAGATGAGAAAGATTATGTAAAAAAAGACAAGAAAGATTTCAAGAATTTTGCATGCAAAATGAAAAATTATTGATTTGGTATAAAATGTAAAGAATTTAGGGTATTAAGCTAGCCTATTATATACAGCCACTGAACATTTCCATTCCAAATTTTCTTTTAATCAGATGTATTGTGGCCATTCCAAAATTGAGGTCATCACATAATTATTTTTTGGAATATACTATTTAATAGTACTTAAAGTATAAAACTGTTTTCTTTGCAGCTTTTGGGGTCAGAAAAAAAGGAGCATCTTTCTGTTATTTTAACCTGTTTCTCCAGTTTTAGTTTTCAATGCATTTTTATGTAAATCTAGGAGAAATATTGTTAGTAGTTCACAGAATGAAACAGAACTATAATTTTCGCTAAACATATACTGTAACTATATTATGAAAATAATTTTAAAATGGTCTCTTAATTATTCTGTGGCTGTATAGACACTATTTACTGTATATCTGAAGAGATTATTTCCAAAATGAGATAACTATGTTAATTTTTTATATCAATCAAACTGCACTTGGTTTGTTTTGATTTAAGCCATAATTACTAAAAGCATACAGCTACCTAACATGTAAAACATGATTTCCCCCCACAAATGATGAGTTATCTCATGTTGGAAACAAACTCTTCACCTTTTCCTGTATTTGGGATTGATACTTCACATTTACATGTAAGCAATTGGGACAGCATAAGTATAACAAAAGCATAAGTGCAATCAAAAAGAAGACTGGTCTCACATAGTTTAACACAGTATACAGAATCATTAATTCATACATTTTTTTAGAGTAGGGTAGAGAAGAAAAGAGTAGAGAAGAAAAGAGTAGAGAAGAAAAGAGTAGAGAAGAAAAGAGTAGAGAAGAAAATAGAGTCAGAACAGATCAGTTAGATGTTGGCGGAAGAGATGTGTTTTCAGGCGTTTCTTAATGATGGCTACAGAATCTACAGATCTTGTAGCAGCGGGCAGATCATTCCACATAGGTGGAACAGATCCGGAGAAGGTGCGCGAGAGAGATTTTTTACCTTTATGGGATGGCACCACAAGACGCCGTTCGCTTGCAGAGCGTAGGGATCTGGCGGGTACATATGTCCGCATTAGCGAGTGAAGATAAGGTGGTGCTGAACCAGTGGTGGTCTTGTAGTCCCGGAGCAGTGTCTTGAATTTGATGCCAGCGACTATAGGCCTATAGGCCTCAATCAGGCCTAAAAAAAGGTTTTTACAGTTTTTCCTTGATCACAAAATATTTTAAATTTTCAGCGGAGGTGGAGACCTGGCATACCTAAATCAATAACTTCAGAGTCTTAAAACAAACAACAGAGCGTCGCATATGTAAGCGTGAAGTGACTTGCCAAAGATGAGTTCTCAAGAGTGGAATAATATGAAGGGTTTTTCAAGAAAACAGGTACAGTGAAGTGCTTAAAAGAATAGAGCGAGAAAATGAAGGAAATTAAAGTGTGACTGAAGAGAGAAGAAGAGGGCAATGAGGGAGTGAGAGAGAGAGAGGGAGAGGGGGAGAGAGAGAGGCTCTACAGACCATTACACAAGAGCTGCATTAAGCTAAGGAAAACAAATGTTTAGACTTTCACAAGTACATATCCACACACACATTACACGCCCGCTACATAATTGCATCACTTGTCTTACCAGTGTGGTCACAACCTTATTATTTACAATGTACAATACGGTCCTAACTAACTTACATCCAAAAAAAGCGTTCCAATTTGCCTATGCATTCGAACAAATTGGGTGTGCACTTAGCGAATGATGTAGAAATCATTGTGTATATACACCATGTGCAAATAGTATCACACTTAACCATGTGATAAAACCAAATGCTAACTTGCTGCTCTTACTAAATAACTATTTCAAGCATGCATTTATATGATTTCGATTTGTCTTTTTTGCCAAAAATCATCACCAAAGATCAAGATATTTTGTACATTTCCATCTGTAAATATATCAAAACTTTTGTAAGTGGGTGCAGCAAAATCGCAAACAAAATGGACGGAAACACGCCTACAATCATCGCTCGCTGCTGCCCACTCTTTGGGAATTACCAGCTCAAGAATGGTATCTATGTAAAGCTTAGAGTTTCAGCTTTCTGCTTCATCAACTCCCCACAACATCATTACAGCGGTAAGCCAATAGAGAGCTTTAAAACAAACCTGTTTTTTTCTTAGCAACGGCCTGCAGCGTCTCTGATGGACAACTTAAAGGCCGGATTCACATTTCATGCATTTTAATTATTTTAATTACTTAAATACTTGGCAAGCGCACGTAAATGGGGGCGACGGTCTGCAAATTTTTCTAGGCACGTTGGCGCCGCATCGATATGGAAATAGTTTTACGGACTGCCGCGCATGGAGGGTCATTTCAAGATAGAAAGAGGCACGGCTCGCGTTTTTCGCGTGGTTTTTGACGCAAAATGTGAATCGGGTCTAAAGGTGATTTTCTCACTATTTCAGTTTTTTTGCACCCTAAGATTATTGATTTTCAAATGGTGGAAGTATATCTCGGGCAAAATTTGGTCCTATCCTAACAAACCACACGTCAATGGAGCTTGTTAATGAATACATTTATTCAGCTTTCAGATTATGTATACATTTTAATAAAAAAAAAAACGGGCCCTTGTAACTGGTTTTGTGGTCCAGGGTCACATATATAAATGTCATTTACAGAATAGCCTTGGAGCTGTCTTGACTCCACAGTTTGTAAGTCAACCACTTAATTTCTCTAGGTACGTGCTGGTATGACAATAAACTTGACTTCACTTTAGAGAGAAAGAAAGAGAGAGAGAGGTAGAGCGGCCCCAAGAGCTGACAACTTGCCTAACAATGAAAAACTCCCACCTATTAGTGCTGTGCAGTAGCAGCTAGATTTGACCTGCCATTGTGAATAATATGCATCGTCCCTTCCTCTCGCTTTAACTTGACTCACATTCGCTCATATGTATAACTCACATTTACCATTGTTGCAATTTCTTGTAACGTTATTATTATTGTGGTATGTTATTTATTATTATTGCATTCATTCATATCATATTGCATGTATTTATTACCGTTATTATTGTGTCTTTTCCCCCTAATTATGCATTTTTGCACTTGTCTGTATCATAACTAGTGCTTTGGTGAAACAAATACGCCATCTTTTGTCATGCCAATAAAACACATTGTAACACTAAAACATTGAAAGCCAGAGAGAGATAAAGAGAAACTGAGCAAGGGAGCGAGCGAGAAGGAGCCTAAGGGAGACTAAAAATGCAAATGTAAAAAGTACAAACTGTACAGGTAGCAGATGCTGAGGGAGAAACGATAGAATAATAGAAGGCGAGAAAGGGAGAGAGTGACAGAGTGAGAGAGAGAGTCGGAGATAACTAAGCGGCGCTTGAATAGAAATGGACAGAATGCAGAGCAGAGGAATGAGGTGAAGAGGAACGCAGATAAACAGATTGTGCGAGTGAAGAAGAGACTGTTTTTAAAATGGGTGTCTTAAGAACGCTCTCACATATGCAATGGGGTTTAAAAAAGTTTGTGTAGGAAATTTGTGTTTCGGAATTCAATTTAAACTGGAAAACAAACTAAAAGATTTCCAAAATAAAAATAGATTAAAAAGTCACCAGTTGCAAAATATTTAAGCATCTGATATTGTTTCTAGTTCACTATAATATGAAGTTATTATTATTAATTCAATTGTGAAGTCTAACTCAATACAAATATGCCATCTGTAATTAATATACGACTCTTTCTTTATAGGACACAAAAGAAGATATTTTGAGAAATATCTTAAAATGTGTTTTGTGTTCATACAATGGAAGTCAATGTTTAGTTATCAACGTTCTTCAAACAATCTGCTGTTGTGTTTGGCAGAAGAAAGTCATACAGGTTTAAAATGACATGAAGGTTAGGTCATAATCAAAATCATGATTTATTTTTTTATTTTTAAATGCCACATACACTCAAAGTAGTTGTAATAAATGTGGTTATGCTAAAAAAACTATTTCCAATATAAAGATACCTAGACAAAGAAAAACGTAATATAATGATAAGTGAATCTGAATATCTAATGTCCCACAATGCAGTGCTTGCTGTAATAAATAAACCCAGCACACTGCGGTGAAAAATTTCACATGAATTCAAAGCAATTGTTTTACACTCACTATACATGTGACAGAGGTTGAGGGGGAAAAATCCCCACGTCCCTCCTCCCACCCTTATTACATTTCATCATTCTAAAAATGACAGGAGCAATTTTAAAACGTCTCATCGTGGCACCCTTCAACACACAGACACTCACACGCACGAGGACGAGGAGTTCAAAGGAGATTGTCTCCGAGTCCGCGCTCGAGATGAAAACAGCAGAAACCTCATTAAATCTGACACTAAATGAGACTTCAGGTAAATGCGTCGGCCGTGTAAACATCACACAAATTACACGGGGACCGAAACCTTATTTCTTAAATAGTTCACACCCTCATATCTCCTGGATAATAATAATGTAGCAAATATGCTCGGCGTGAAAGTTTGCACAGCGAGCACGTTAAAAAAGATCATTACAAGTGCTAGATGATTAAAGACTGTGTCATTAGCAAAGATATCATTAAAACAGAGAGGACGGGCCGGTACGAGCCACATGTGTTCAATTATTGGTCTGAAGAGGTGCGGCACTACAAACAGACTCGCTTAGGGTTCAACTCAATCTTGTCTTTTTAATCATTAAAGCTTCTGTTGAGCTCAGACAACCCTGCAGGCTGGAAAAACAGCTATCAAACTTTTACAATTCTACTTTTTCTCAAGGAGGTAATAAAGTCCTGATGTATATGTGTGAGAAATTGCATTAACCGTGGCCGGGCACCCCAGGGCAAATAAATGCATGAGTATAACATGTTTGGACAGCTCGGACCCACTCTGATTGGACGGGTTAGGTGTTGCGGCTGTCTTCCACCTTCACTGTGTATAAATACGCCTTCCTCTCGAGTGAGCCTCGCCAAATGAGAAATCTGCTTAGTGAAACCATTATCGCACAATAAACCGTCTATTCTGTGTTTTTGGTTTATTAGATTGAGACGAGTCTATAAAACTAACTGATGAAAAACAGAAATTTCCCTAACGTCAAAAGTGGAAAGGCTTGGCGCTTTCAAACAGCGAGCCGATGATAATAGTCAAAAATTTGATTAGAAACAATTTTCATTTTTAAGTCATTTTGCTCGCTCTTTTTTTTATTAGACTCGCTGGTAATTGTGTTACAAGCCCAGATGCTTAACTATAAGTACGCCACCATTTGTTATATTCTAAAATCCTTTTAATGGTTCTCAGAATTTAGCCCCCTCATAAATCTCTGTGTGCCCAAGAGATTATTCTCCAGACTCGAGCGTTAGATTGTCTGCAGCAGGTCTCATCACTGCTCAAAAATGCCTACAAGGAAGATGTGATCCTGTTATTAAGCCCCTAAAAGACTCAAATGGCTGCTACATTTTTTACACATCTAACATGTTTTATTAGTATTTTTTTTTTTATTAGTATGTGCCTTTGACTTTAGCCGGTGTAGAGAAAGAGCTCTAAACAGAGATTTTATAGCTTAGTGTCGTCTTATAACCTACATCATCTCATCCGCTGCTTTTATGAGTGGTTTAGGGGCAAGTGACCCAGAACGTTCAGAGAAGGAAAAAATGAACCATTTTCGGCTTATTTGGAGGCAGTATAGATTAATAATGTCAGTACGGTCAGATGGACCGGCTTAGACTTTCTTCTCAGCTATAGAGAATAAATTATCAACAGTTTATGCTGCATATTTTACACGTTTTTGACTGTCAAAAAGGTTCCAGGTGTAAAAATCTTATGAAAGATGTTAGGGAGCTCTTACTTGATCAGACTCATGAATATTAATTAGGTGAGGAAGCATTTGTAACTGATTTACTTAAAGGTCCAGTGCCACCTAGCGGTGATGTTGCGAATTGCAACCAGCGGCTCATTCCACGCCTCCTTTTCGAAGCACTAAGATGGCTGACACAGGACTAAGATGTCGTCACGTTTTCACTTATTTGTCAAAGGAGATAATGTATTAACGAAACGCTATCTGTAGAAACAACATGGTGAATTCCATGTAAGGGGATAGAAATAGCTCGTTCTTAGATCTACACTTTATTATGTAAGGTCTTTATACACTTCGGAAGACATGGTTGTATATATTATATTTGATTTATGCAAATAGATCTTCCACACAAATTACACCTTTAAAGAGAGGATAGGCCATTGCACATTGAGTCCGAAATTTCCGCACGTTAAAAAATAAACATGACCTCACGTTGTGTTAATCACATTTATACAACGCCTCCGATATTTCATAAAAAAATTGGGACTTCGATTTTGTGCGTTTTTTGTATACATAGCAGGAATTTTGAAAGGCATTTTGACAATTAAGAGACAGAGTACAAACGACCACCAAATACGAAAAAAACGTATATGAAAATTTAGGACTGTATGTGCAAGGACCTTTAAGTAGGCGATTACAATTTTTTGACGCTTTCCGAGTGAGGGTTTGTTTGATTGACAGCTGACGCAGCCGATTGACAAAGATCTATTAGCTAACAGGGCTTCTGTTGTTTTCTATACACATCTTATATTGCGCATGATTATGACAATAAAGCAGCTGTCGCCTTTAAAACACGCACCCAGAACAAACCGAGAATTTATCGCCCATCTCCCACAGGAGTGGAAAACGTCATGTCCTCTTTCCCTTCATCCACTCATCTTTCTCACGCTCGACTCCCATCTGCCTCGTTTGCTCCAAAACCGACGGTATGGGAAGGACAGCTCTGATGCCTGAACTTTAAATGACAGAGATGAAATTAATTCATAGGTGAAAATCCATCAATTCAGATCCGGAATCTTTGCCACCTACAAGCATAAAGAATTAATAGAGTAATCTTACTGCGAGGCAGAGCGAGAGAGAGAGAGAGGGAGGAAGGAAGGAAGAGACGCAGAGAGGGGGAGGTCATTTTATTCTAATTTGTACCTCTGACAATTTCCTGTCAGAGGATAAAGAAACACAAATAAATAAATAACCGAGCAAAAAAACCGGATGGAACAAATAAAAGAGTATTTCAGTCTGAATAGGAAATGAGGGCCAGTTCCACTGCTATTAAATGAGAAGATGAAGGGAGGGAGATAGAAAAATACAGATAGAAAGACAAGTTCGATTAGATTTTTTTCTATCTCAGTCTTTTCTGTATTCATATGAGTTTGTGAGAGTCATAATTCAATTCAGGGGGAGGTGTGACTGTGGTGTGGGGGCATGGCTACGTGGGCAGAGTGTAGATACACATATTCTGCTGAGTTGTGTGGCAGAAAAAATGCCTTTTTATAGTGCAGTGAAAAATAATACCCTTTAAAGATACATATAACACACACGGGCGTGTCTGTAATCCAGCAAGCTTAAAATGATAGTTCACCTAAAGATGAAAATCTTTTTGTCGTTTACTCATCCTCGTGTCATTCCAATCCCGTATCACTTTCTTTCTTCTGGAGAACACAACAGAAGATATTTTATAGAACGTTGGTAACCTAACAACATTGGCTTCCATTGGGTGGACACGAAACAACTCAGATGTTTATCAAAATATCTTCCTTTGTGTTTTATTGAAGGGTTCAATTTCGAATGCATTTCCACACTCCTGTCTTGAAGAATGACGTTTACACAGTCGAATCTATTTCACACACACATCATGTGAAGTGTGTTAAATGGCTGCTCCCTCATGCTCAATTTGTACAGCAGATGTATAGTTTTTCAATTCCCGCCGACAGTCATTGGATTAATTGTGTTAGCGTCTGATCATGGTACATCCTGTTTTCACCGCTGCGAGTCTGTCTCAATTCCATCACCTTTGACTTTCAGCATAATCTCATTTTACATTCTCAGGATTTAGTAAATTAAAAACCTTTAGCATGATAATACATTTACTGCGGCTGTGTAATCTGCAGTCCGCCATTGTTTGAAGAACAAACTGCGGCATTTATCGGCTCTTGGTGTGTCACGCCGTCTGAACTATGAAAGTCGGTGCCTGGGCGTCGGGTCTGGGGGACGAGCATGTCTCACAACAAGAAAATGCTCTTTTAGCACCTGCGATGGCTGCGGTGACCGCCAATCTCAGGAGACAGAGAAACACAGGAGATTTTAAAGAGCAGTCAGGAATCGATACTCCAAAGTGGCATGTGGCCGTCAGAGGCCATTGTAATAAAGATAAGGGTCATGTTGCACAGAAATGTATTAAGAGCGTCGGTGTGTCTTGCTCTCATTTTTATGAATGAAATTTTTTCTAGCTTGTTGTTTTTTAAAGCAAAAACTTAACATATAAATATAATAAAAGTTAAGTAAAGCCTCAAAGATGACAGACATGGACACACAGCCCCAGAGCTCCAGCCGTGATCAGTGGGGTCTTACACGCAGCTTCCTCATAGTTTGGCCTCAATGAACACAAACATCCACACTGTATAATTGGCTTTATGTTCTCTGTATGAACAGTAACCTTATATTTTAGAGACAGAGTTACGCATCAGTTCAGTTAAGAAGCTCTTGTTACTAAAAGAACCTTTGAACCGACTCCAAATGTTAAAATGTTTAAGTGAAGTAAGCTCACTTCTCTTACCTGAACACACACGCACACAGACAATAGAGTCTGGGCTTAATGCCTCTGCCCAGCCTTTGTAATTAATTTTAATTTGGATCTATTGAATCAAGAGAAATAAATTAGATCGCTGGACACAAAGATGGTCTCTATACATCATCCATCTCTTTATGAGAGAGAAAAGAGAGAGAGAGAGAGAGATAGCATGCACTTTCACTGCTTCCTGGGAAGGATGCAAAACACAATGTACCTAGAGATCTTTATGGTCCTATGAGTCGAGATGACACAAAGTTTTGTCACGATTTTCATTACGCTCTCCTAAGGGACCACACTTCCTAGCATTTCATTTATATCTAGGAATCCACTTCTAATGTTTGACAAGATTCCCTGCACTTTCAATGCATTTAGTTTTACAAGACTTCTCTTTGAGATGCTTTCATTTTTTTGCGCCTACTGTACATTTCTGAACAGAGAAACCGCTTTTATGATGGGAGAAACAAATACATTTATAATATACAATATACAAATTATGTTTATAATGTTGTTTAATTGTTTATTTAAAATATGTGTTTAGTTTCATGGTCACTAATATGCTTTCCCTAGAATTTGTAAACCAGAGCAGCAAACTCGGAAGAGGCGAAAAATGTGATAGCTATGCAATTTATGTTACATTTATCAATTTCTTCAATCTTTTGGCCTGCACAAGTTTATTGGATTTTGGTCGAATTTGAGACACGTTGCTCGTCCCTTTCAGCAATGCTTTTCACGGGCGCAAACATACCGTTTAGAACTTGTGACTTTGGTTGGCTCAAAGACCAAAAAAGACGATAATGTTAGCTGCTATCTTTAATCTGGTTGGCCAAACGAATCCAGGTGCTGGAACAAAGATGTTTCAGACACTTGAGAGTAGACAACTACGACTCTTCGGAAAAAGAGTCTTAGGTGGAAAAAAACTCTTCAGATTTAAACGATTCATATAAATGACCTATTTTTGATTCAAAGAGGCGAATTTCGCCGAAAAGCAGTTCGTTTGCAGGTATGATAAACATACTATGGAAAGGTATTTTATCATTATCAGTTTTGAAGTCTCACCCTGGTGTAGCCATCTATTTTGGGTTCTTATTGACTGCTTTTTCTTTATTATTTGGTCCATTACATGCAATTCAAAAAAGCAAGGGGTTGTTTCATGTACAGGGTTTAAAGGGATACTTCACACAAAAAGGAATATTCTGTAATCTTTTACTCATTTACTACTTATAACCAGACAGATTTTGCCCCCCATTGACTACCATGGTAGGAAAAATACAATGATAGAATAAAGTGCCCCAGAACTATTGGCTGGCCTAAATTCTTTAAAATGTCTTCTTTTTTGTTCAACAGGACAAAAAAAGATAAAGTAATTTTTCTTACTGTAAGAGTCAATGGGGGGTTAAATCTGTCTGGTTATTTGGAACAACGCGAAGGTGAGTAAATGATGACAGTATCTTAATATTTGGACGAAGTATCCCTTAAAGACTTGGCCTAGACTAAAATAAATGTTAGGGGTGCCCAAACTGAAAACAGATTGCACTCACATATTTTACAATAGGTATTTTATTTCATAAACTTTCTGATTAGATCATTTTAGTCAAGTGATTCTTAACATTTAAAGGGGAGTTTTTTTTCTACTTTTACACAATGTAATATAAATCATAGGGGTCCACAGAATGTGTCTGTGAAGTTTCAGCTCAAAATACACCACATATCTTTTATTATGCCATGCACTAATTGCCTACTTTTGCATGTGAGGAGAAACGCGCTGTTTTGGTGCGTGTGTATTTAAGTGTAAATGAGGTGCTAGTCTCCGCCCCTTTTTCAGCAGAAAAAGCAGGCAGGGGTGTGAGCCTCTGCTTCCAATGACAAAACAAGAAAGAAGGGTCACATAAATGAGAATCAGAATCAAGGTCTCGTCTTTATACCCGCGAGAAAGAGAGAGAAAATTATTTTGTATATCATATTGGGAGTCTGTTCTATGTAAGTGTACCGTATATGTTTATGTAATACAATAAAAAATATATATATTTTGAAAAATTACAAAAAATGTCTTTTGAAAAATAAACATTTTAAAAAAAGTCGTCTGATGGATTTATATGGTTTTGCGTCTTTATGTATTAAATATATAAGTATTTATAAATACTAAAAAGGTATACATAAAAAAATATGTTTATAAACAAAAATATTTATTTATGTAAAATAATATATATGATATATATACAACCAAGTGGTAGCATTTTAGGCTCCTATCATCGTTTATATTTAATGTTTATTTTTCAGCAGACACTTTTACATCAAAGTAACTCAGTAAAGGAATGCGTACATTATGAAAGGGGATAAAAAATGCAAAGCAGATAGCAAATACGAGTCAAGTGCTACAGTTAAAAAACTAAAACATTACAAGCTCCAACACAAATCTAGTGCAGATGAAGTGCTTAACAGAAAGTACATGAACGACTCTTAGGGTTCAAATGTGACTCTTTGTAGTTGAAGGCAAGTTATGATTTTGTCAGCAGGAAAGGTCAAAAGATTTCCTTAGTAGTTCAGTCAGCTGTAGTCAACAGTAGTGCAGCAATCAAATCTTCAAGGAAGAGTTCACACAAAGATGAAAATATTGTCATTATTTACACACCCTCACGCAGTTCCATACCAGCACGGTATGATGAATTTCTATTGAAAATATTGAAATACCTAAGGGTGAGTAAATGAAGACTGAATCACGTTTTATTGGTGAGCTGTACCTTTAAGACAGGAGAAAATTCAAAATCCTTAATTCTTTATGAAGGAAGACGAGGGCATGCCACGACCAGATGTGTCCAATAATTACCAAGCCGATGTTATAAACGTGCCAGCAGGGGTCAATCAAATATAACCTAATGTATGTGTGTTTAACAATAATATAACCTTTAAATGTGTGTGTGTGAACGTGCATGACATAATGGAGTGTAGTTTACACGTCAAATGTAGTTATTAGAGCTCCACATAAATATTGCATCAGTGAGTAGCGTAGAGGAAATTGTGTGTGTGTGTGTAGTTAGATTGGTAGGTCTGGAGATACTGCGCGTGCATCTCCCTCTGCGGCAACTCTCATTAAAATTGTAAAGTCATACACTGATGAGGGCACTTTAGAGTCACCCACATGCACGCACACACACACACACACATATGAAAATATGATAAGAAATATTACTTATACAACATCATTATCACAATCTGGTTGACCTATAAAAATCTCTCCAACGTCTTGTATCTCATACCGTTCTCTGGCTCAGACTTGCGCTCCTGTTCCGTATCGGTGAGGGACAGAACCGAGTTCGCCCGGCTCGACAGGCAAGAACTGTGTTCCGACTTGACTTCCTGCATCCACAACCGCAAGGCGTGGTCGGGAGAGGCACCGCCCTCTGACTCAGGATCTGAGGCGATACCTGAAGACAAGCCCCCCGGGTATGCAAGCTCCTGATTGGCTGCGTGAAGCTCCGTCTGGAAATCAGGAAATCCAGTCTGGCAGGGGTCCTTAAAATCTAAGAAACCGAAAAGAAAAAGGTACACAGACGTTTATTTTATCGAACACGCAAATCATAGTTTTACAGATGCAAGCTAGTGGTATAGAGTTCAGTGCTGTAGCCATACTGAGAAACCATTTTCTTCTCCCTTCAGAGATGAGGAATAGCTTGGAAAACAACAAATAAATATTTGACAAAAAGTATTTTGCTTTTAACTGCACAAAATACGAAAACCGTTTTAATTCCCTCAAGAATCTCAAAGAGAGTAAGAGAAATGAGGGCTTACACACACTTACCGGTGTGTGTGTGTGCACTTGCGCTACTTCCGTTATTAGTACACTGATGAGCATGGCCGTACTTTAAAAATCATGATTGGTAAGTTTAGTCCGTAGATTTCTTGTGTTTCTTGTCTTCTTAGTGATACTTATTAGTATCCATACCGATTACCTTTCATCTCAGACACACACATATCTACACATATGAATATACATTTTCTTGCTTTTCTTGTGTGTGAGACAGAAAGAGAAAGCAGCAAGCTCTTTACTTGAGTGTCCTCAAGCATTCTCTACTCCACCTCTCTGACTTCTGTCTCCGTGACGACCCCTCTCATCGCTCTCCCTGCTCTAATCATCTCAGTACTAATTGCCAACGATGCACTTCTCCGTCCTTCACTGAGAACATGACCCCCACGCTTCTTGGCCTGACCCACACGCACATGCACACACACTGAAACACACATCGTCCATGCGCAGACATAGATGGAATGGTCAGGGTAGTAGGCTTGGGTGTCTGTTTTCATCTTTCTCTCTGTCTCCCCTCTACCAGTCATTCCTTGTAAAGCTGTTTCCGTGGTAACAGGAATAGAATGTTTTGCTCTGCATGTAGCATTTGAATGATTCCATAGAGGAAACGAAAATCCTCACTGTAACCTGTTCGAACCGCTGGCCTGCGTAAATAGTGCACCATGCAAAAACCATGCAGACTCTGACAGTATAACACATCGCACGATGCATTAACATTACTCTCGTACCACACCGCACAGACAAAACACACAACAGTCATATGACTACTAATAAGTCAAACACAACAAACCTATAGTCTAAACTTACCAATCTGATCAATGCATATCCATATATCTGTCTTTCTATCAATCTATTCGCTAACAATAACATGAACGCTTTTAAAGGCAGGAGCAGAAAGTACAGCTATCCTCATCGGCGTGCTGTATGTGCTTGTTTATGTCGTTTAGTTATGGGGAATTTCTTAATTAATGGAAATTTTTCTCCCTCGAGACAAGTGAGGAGGCCTCCATGAATGTGGAATATCAAAGAGAGCGTGAAATAAAAACAATATTTTACAATTTAAATTCTATATCATTATTCAAAAGTGAAACACACAAAGAGCCCATAATTATTTAATGGAAAAGTAGTGTTATAGTGTTTGATGTTCAGTGTGTGTGTGTGTGCATGTGTGTTTACATTTACATTTAGGCATTTGACAGACGCTTTTATTCAAAGCGACTTACATTGCTTTATCCTATACATTTTACATAGGTATTTGCAATCCCCTGGGATGGAACCCACAACCTTGCGTTGTTAACGCAATGCTCTTACCACTGAGCATTGCGTTAGCTTGCACAAATGAGTGTGTTGATGGCTAATGTAAATTTACAAAGTTTTCAAATAATTCTGATTCTTATTAAATCACATCCCATATTTAATTAAAGCAACTATTAAAGCAACAAACAAAATGAGTTTTCTCTAAAACTATGATCAACTGTATGACTACAACACCATGACTGGACACCCATGACTTGTGGTGTTCCACAGGGCTCAATTCTAGCTCCGCTCCTCTTCAACTTGTATATGCTCCCACTTGGCCAAATAATGAAAAGGTACCAAATTGCCAACCACAGCTATGCAGACGACACTCAGATCTACCTAGCCCTCTCACCCAATGACTACATGCCTATTGACTCTCTTTGCCACTGCATTGATGAAATTAACAGATGGATGTGTCAAAACTTCCTTCAGTTAAATAAAAACAAAACTGAAGTCATTGTTTTTGGTAACAAGGATGAAACTAACAATGTAAACACATATCTTGACTTAAGAGATCTAAAGACACAAAGCAAGGTAAAAAATCTTGGGGTCATTTTGGAGTCTGACCTTAGTTTCAGCAGTCATGTCCAAGCAATAAGCAAATCAGCCTACTACCATCTCAGAAACATAGCCAGAATCAGATGTTTTGTCTCAAGCCAAGATTTAGAGAAACTAGTTCATGCTTTCATCACCAGCAGGGTGGATTACTGTAATGGACTCCTTACAGGTCTTCCCAAAAAGACCATCAGACAGCTGCAGCTCATACAGAACGCTGCTGCCAGGATTCTGACCAGAACCAAAAAATCTGAGCATATCACTCCAATCCTCAGGTCCTTACACTGGTTACCAGTTACTTTTAGAATCAAGTTCAAAGTATTATTAATTGTCTATAAATCACTTAATGGTCTAGGACCCAAATACATCTTAGATATGTTCATTGAATATAAACCAATCAGACTTCTCAGATCATCAGGATCAAGTCAGTTAGAGATAACAAGGGTTCACTCAAAACAGGGCGAGTCAGCGTTTAGCCATTACGCCACCCGTAGCTGGAATCTGCTTCCAGATGACATCAGACGTTCACCAACAGTAGATACTTTTAAGTCCAGATTAAAAACACACTTGTTTAGCTGTGCATTCACAACCTGAGCACTGTGCTGCTTTACATCAACTGCACTTCTATTTCTAATTTATTTTTATTTTGCTCTTATTCTTTTTATATATACACTCACATTTTTAATCAATTTTATTGCTGTTTTATTGTTTTAAATAATTTGCATTTTAAAGATACGTTTTATTCTTTCTGTCAATCATTTTATATAAAGCACTTTGAATTGCACTTGTGTATGAAATGTGCTATATAAATAAACTTGCCTTGCCTTGCCTATAAAAACGTGAGTGACGGTACGTAGTGCAGACAAACGGAACAAAAAAGACAATATACGTTCTACACATATGCACAGTACATACACAATATACACAAGATATACACTTTAGACACTACATATACACATTAAATATGCAGGTGTACACATGAACGTGTTTGTATAAGGGATCAACCACATAGTGCAAATGGTGCAAATACAGATATTTATTGACATTAGTTAATACATAAACTAACATTTAACATTAATTTCAACATTAAAGGTCCAATGTGTCATTTTTGCAGGATCTACTGACAGAAATGCAATATAATATACATAACTATGTCTTCAGAGGTGTATAAAGATTTTTTATTAAATTAGAATGAGCCATTTCTATCTACAAACACCGAGGCCCACGGGTCCCCTTGCATGGAATTCACCATGTTGTATACTAGCCCAAATCGGACAAACTGCTCTCCAGAGCGCGTTTCGTATACGTTGTCTCAATCAGCAAAGTTACAAAATTTAACAATATCTTAGCCATGTGTCAGCCACCATAGGTTTTTGTAGTTAATTTTAAAAAACTACATAATTGTTTTTCTATCTTTTCTCTATCTTCTTTATCTATCAAATAGACTTTATTATGCATTATCAAATTTTGTAATAAAACATTGTTTAGTCCCATCTTTTAATTAGTTCTAAAATATATAATTGAACACATCTCTATACATTTGTGATTGTTATTCTTATAATCCAGAATGAATTGTGCCCACTGATAACGTTTGTCTGCCTGTGTAGTTTTACCACTCAACTCACTATAGGACTTCTGCAAATCAAAAAGCGGCACAGACCAAAAAAAATGCAATTTCTGTCTTGTATTAATGCGTGTCTTGTATGTGCTTAATTGTGAAGGACACAAGCTTCGATTTACTACTGTAATCAAGACACTTGAATCAACTTTTAATAATCCAAAAAATTGTGTTTGACCAAACCGGACATCAGGAAACATGCCTGGTGCTTTTCCATCAATTCATCATCTATTGATGAATTTGTGTTGCCTTGATCACTAGGAAATTTACTAAACGTTTATCTTTATAAAAAAACAAAAAACATGGCCAGTAATAGGGCAACGGTAGTTTGTTGAGTGAAGGGCAATCTACAACCTAATTTATATAGATAAGAGCTTGCACTGAAATTAAAACACTTAAAGAATTTAAGTTCCTCAAACACATTTTTACTTTTGAGTTAGGTATAATGATTATTTTTTATTAACATAAATTTTTATTTAAACTAAAAAAAATTGCTCCTTGTTCAATTTACTTAATTAAAACATGTTAATTCAACATAATTGATCGAGAACAATGTCCAATTCCCAGAATGCTCTGCGTCAGACTGTATTAAGAGAGTTTTGGGTTGCATAGGTCAAGGTGTATGATTTATGCACGTTAAGACTAATACAACTGTAAAATAAAGAAACTGAAAGAATTGAGTTTAGTTAATATAAAAATACTTATTTGTGTACTTAGAAAAGGAGTTCTGTCTATTTAATTTCATGAGAAGGAATAATGGAATATTTTAGTCACAATTACAAAGATTTCTCAAGAACTTTAGTTTAACAGTAATCAAAATGTGAAAGTTCTGCTTACTTAAAAAAAAGATCTGTTTTTAATGCTAAGGTATGAAGTCTATTAAATCGGTTTAGGTCATACCTTTCTTTGGCAGCTCCATGGGTTTCCTTCGGACTTTGTGGCTGTTGTAGGTGAACCTGCGGTCAGGCTCGTAATCTGTACGGATGTGTGGCTCTCTGTAGTGTTTATGATGAAGGTTTGTGCCATCATCATCCTCATCCTCGGATGAGCTGGAGTAACTGAGCTCCAGGCCGGGGTGGGGCCGCGCCAAAGACTGGTACAGCTTCTCGTCCATCTCTGCTTTCTTTCACAATAACACACACTCTCACTAAACCAAAATACTCACTCACAGCACACTGCACACACACGCAAAGAAAAAACAAAGAATAAAACGATAAAGTCGATGAAATGGAAAATAAACAACAGTAGTTCAAATCTACTCTAACTTTCATTTCAAAGGGGCAATTTTTTAACACGATAGTTGAAATAGCTTGAGAACAAACGGCTGCTTTGTAGAAATACACTTAAAGAGGGGCATGAAGGATGAATCAGAAACACTTTTTAAAACCTTCCCTTGTTTAACTGAAACATTCATCGACCACCAAGAAAAGAGAGAAGGTCTCCGAGGACGAATGAAAGAGAAGATGGAGAGATAGATAGAACTATAGATGGAGAGTGTGATTAAGAGATAAAGAGATGCTGAGATAGAGGAAAAGGGAGGAGATAAAAGGGCGAATGACTGGGGAAAAAGGTATCAAACTCAAAAAAGCAAAGAGTGTTAATCAACTGTCCAGCAATGGAGCCAAACAAATAATGGAATTAACTTGCCGTCGATACACACTAGTCAATAGACTTAAATACTTAATGTTGAATCTTTGCTTGCACAAAGAATCTTTACACGGCCCACATGTTAAGTAAAATAATAATTTTTGTTGTTTGATTCTGTGAACTAGTGACAACATTTCTCCCAAATACCAAATGAATAAATAGTTTGTTACCTGCATTTATTGGCAGAAATTTGAAATGGAACAAATTGTTCAAAATAGCAAAAAAGATCAAATGTTTACAGATCTTAAATACTGCAAGAAAGCATTTCATATTCATGTTCAAACAACACAATACTAATATTTTAAATGTATTTTAGTATTAGTTGAAAAATGAATATGATGGAATAAGTTTGATTTTTCCTTTGCATTCTCTCAGTCTCATTACTGTTGGGTCACTTTATCCTTCCTGGGGTTTGTTTCTGTTGTTTAATCAAGGGCCTTGAGGCCAAATTTCTTTTAATTAAATAAAAAGTTTCAAGTTTCTTTCCGTTTAGTACTTTATAAAATAAATATACATTTAAAATAAATATACAAATATTCATAATTATGTCAAGTGGTGGGTTTCAAATATTGTTGTAGACAATTGGGGGGGCCTTGGAAATTGTACATATTACAAAAGCATCTGAGCGTTGATGGCTTTAAAGATGCAATTCCAGCCAGCATTAGCATGACAGTCTCAAGCAGTGTCTACACCCCAAGTGTAGCAAACATTGCATGCTTGCTGTGTAGACAGCATCGATGATTATAATAGCACCAGTCTAGTTTTGTCACCCCATGATGCTTCCAGTAGACAAGGTGTAACAGTTACTGTAAAACTATTAACATGCAACAGAACAGCACGCTGTCAGGTAGGGTAAAACCCTCTCTGAAAAAACATGTCTTTAAATGTTAATCCATTGAAATAAAAAAGAGCTCCGGTAGCACTTCACTAAGTGTTTAGCCTTTTGCACTTGAAATGGAGTGGAGAAAAAAACATGTTCTGCGCTTTTCTATACACTTCTGATCATGCACTGTAATCCTGAAACGCTATAATTCCCTATAAATGTCTTTAACTGTTAACATTTAACTAAGGCTTAATCCGAACATAAACTTTCTCTGTTTAGTCTGTATTGAATAATACAGATAATTGATAATTTTTGTGTCAAATTAAAGGAGTTAATTGTGATAAAACTGCATAATAGTGCAAACAAATTGATGTGTTTTTTGTAGTATCACAATCCAAATAAAAAAACTCTTACTAACTGTTTTCTGCACGTGGATAGTGGTAGTAATAAATAGGAAAATAATATTTAAGTCAGATAAGATAATGCTTAAATTACCCTGTATCCTCTAAATCTTATTTACTGGTCCGGCATTGAGATCATCTCTCTCTCTCTCTCTCTCTCTCTCTCTCTCTCTCTCTCCAGAGAGCCCAGCTCCCTTTCAGTTCCCAGAATCTAAACGATGACCATGACCTTTCCATGACCCTTGTGCCTGAAAAGAACATTCAGCTTTCTACAGAGCAAAGCACAGGTGGGGGAGAAAGAGGAGCGGAAAACGAGACGAGGTTAGACGGAAAGAAAGAGCGAGAAAAGATGCCGCTTTTTTCATAAAAGGAATGAAAGAAGAGATGCCCATGCCCGCCCACAGTCCCTGATGCTTATTGCACATAAAAACAGAAAACACTTTCTCGATCCATGTGCCAATCTGACTCCCATAAATAAGGACATATGGGTTTTAAACATACTGTACAGTCTCTACATATTGTTCACTAATTTAATAAACAGAATTCTTTCCAAGACAGTCTATTATAATCCCTGTAACTCAAGTGTAAGAAAATACACCAGACCTCTATAAATTCACCAGACCTTTTGCCGCAGCCAAAGGTCCGGCTACACAAGACTGGATGAAAGAGAACCAACAGACCGCACTGGATGGAAAAGAAGTCAAACGAAGATGAAGACAGGGAGGGATGAGATATGAGAGGGGAAAATTGTGAGCGGCGAGATGAAGAAATGAAGAAAGATACAATGCGCTCGAGAAATGACCAGACAGGTTAAAGACGTCAGTGAGGTGGACAGGAGAGAGAGAAAAAGACACAAGTCGCTACCGTCTTGACGTTGATGAAATGGAAGTTAAATATTATCATCAAATGCTCATTACCCTGTACACTTCGTATTGCTCTGGTAATGAGTTACTAATTAGCTGACGCGGAAATACGTGGCATGACTAAGTGATGTGGGTGGGGAATGAGAGTTAAATCCCTGTCAGTCTCTGGCTGGCTGCCCCCTGATTGGACATCGTGCCAGAGCTTGTGCCAATTGGAGGCGACGGCGATTTGCAGAATGGAGGCACCGTCTTCGCGCGCAGACACAATTAATAGTGCATTAGTTAACAGTGGCGGCGATGAATGTCCTTTTATCAATCTCTCTTGTTCTGTTTAGCTCCCGCTTTGCCCTCTTGAGACTGCAGAGATGTAAAGTCCAGCAATGAGATCCAACAGTGTCGCTTTCGGTTTTGATCAGAACTCATCTTATACGCCATCTAAAGAGGGCTCAGGGCCACTTAGGAAATCTGTGCAGGAATGAAAATACATACACGCACACACTTGAACCAGGCAGATGGGAAGAGTTCTTATGGGAGTGCTGAATAAGTCTTTGTAATCAGACGATTATGATGATTACAGTGTAGGAGAACAAACCGCCGAGAGGGGACACAAACATGGGCGCGAGCCCAAGCACGTGTGCATTGTGATCTTAATTGGGTTTGCGGTCCCGACTGCACAGTTTATATTCCGAGACGCTCTTTTCCTTTGTCATTGGGCAACAAGCAATAATAAAAGTCCTTAAAGGTGCGCTCCGTCATTTTTTACTCATCAAAAAGGTTAAACACGTAATGAAATGATTATTACTTTGGAAGAATGTGTTTAAAATCATGTTCGCTCATGTGATATGCAGTCTCGAGTCACATCGGTGGCACAATAAACGATTTGTATTTTAGATTAGGGAAGGGAAGGGGATCCTCTGGTGTATCAGTCAAGAATACTCCTGGGTGAACGTGTTTATTGATAATTAACTTTCTGCCCCCCTTGTGATAAAAAAGTTATATTTCTGCCCACTTATTATGGCTCAGGGTCGGACACGGGAAAAAATTGAGGGAGGAAGAGGATCTGCCGCCCGTCCGTGAGCTGTAAAACATGTCTTGTGTGCGTCAGATTAAACGGCAGAAAGATGGTTTCAGCTTGTAGTATAAATGCTCATATTTGACTTTGACACTCAGGACGGCGGAGCTAACTGGGTCTGGATTGATTTTCAAACCCGTGTTGATACACAACCGTGCATCTATGCGTCAAGCAGTCAATTTAGACGTATAGTCAGATTGGGTTATGTGTTGATGTTTCGACAGCTCAATGTACGGACGGATCGATGTATGGACAGTATTAACACTTGGTGTCGCTGAACTTTCCCCAACTAAACAAAGAGAAAATCGAAGGGATCTTAGTCAGGGATAAAGGGCAGAGAGAGAAACTGTCTACAATGCGAAAATCCTCACCTGAATACTAAGACCCGCATTAAAATCCTCCGCATGTCATTGGACTCAAACGTGTATTTTGAGGTCCGCATCAGGCGGCCACTTTTTATCAGCTGAGAAACGCAGTCAATGGCTTTTTCTTTTCAGCAGATGCTGAGAGATTGATGTGTGTCTGGACCGCTGCGACGCTCTCCTGTCTGCTCTTCCCAAGAATGCTCGGCTAGACTACAAATTAATGCTGCGGCACGGCCGCTGACAGGAAGCAGAATGAAAGCACACATTACGGAGGTCTTAAAGTCCCTTCATTGGCCTCTCGTAAATTTTAGAATTGATTTCAAATTTCTGTTACCGGTGTTCGGATCCCTTAATGGCCTTCCACCTAAATCCATATCTAAAAGGCTTGTGAGGTTTCTTTCTAACGGGACTCCGTGGTCTTCTAACGCTGGTATCCCAGCAGTCTCTACCAAGACTAGTGTGGCTGCCTGTAGCAAGGACTGCTAGATACAGTGTGTTTCAACATAATCGAATACAAAACTGTTTCTCCATTCACACGGTTTACTTCTTATTTATAATTTCTCTTCATTCTCATTTGATCTATCAATATTTCATATTTCCTTTTTCAACTGAATTTAAATCAGTCAATCAACTAATTTTGTACAAACAAGGTACACATCAAATTTTGACTGAATCTGAATTACCCTGTATTGAGTTAAATGCAAAATAGGCAGGGTGGGGCCACACCAATCACGTGTCACGCTAATGTCTCAAGATTTAAAAATATTGCCTTACAAATATTGTCAACAATAACATTAGCATGATTTGACTGCTGGGAATCGTACAATATTACAGGCAGCCCATAGAGACATATCATATTCGCTCTCTCTCACACACACATATATTCAATGCCTCTACACACAGCAGATAATATTCATTCATCCATCTTCAGATTATCAGCGCAGACTTCCTGTGTGATTCTCTAAAATAGTCCCCCCCTCACACACACACAGCAAGACTTGACATTCTCCTATCCATCTCTCTCTAATGCCCAAGCCACTTCCTGCACTGAACGTTTCTGTCCCCCCACACACACGCACAAACACGCAAATTCTTTTGAGAAGAATCAGATCTGCAGCAGGAAAAAGCTCTTGCCCTGAGCAACGGCAAAAACGTGTCAAAAGTCCTGATTCTGCGAGAAATAAAAGCTGACAGCCCAACAGACATACAAACAAACAACGTATAGGCATGTACACACATGTACACACACTCGCAGTCCGTAAACATGAAAGTCAAGCACAGGTCAGCTAAGAATATTTCTTGCTGGTGGCATTTCTCAGTGTTCCCAAAAAAGCAAACACACACACATCTGCTCGTTTTTTCCTATGTAAACCTGAAGCTAGTCAGACATCTCTGTGGGTCATATCTTACAAAGATCATCGCCATGGAGATCTGGGCTGGAGGAGGGGTTAAGGAAAGGATGAAGATAATGCTCTCTTACAAAACATAGATTCACATCAACATTACTTTTCACACTAATCTCGCTATCCCAACATTTCACGGTATTTTCTCCTAGACTGTCCTCTCCTATTTATTTGGCTTGCCTGTAAATAACAACTCCTATAGACCACTTCACAAGATGTAACAACTGAACACTGGCCCAAAAGCTCTTCTGGTTACATGTATGATAAAATCTGATAGCTCCAATAGTGAGTGGTTCTCCAACACTTTAAAGTCCAAGTGAAATTAAAAAGCAGCACTGATTGTAAAAAGTTTTTCACAGTGGGTCACTCTCTTTTCAAAATTTGTGTGCCCTCATAATATTCTGTTAAATCGAAATCCTGTTGTGACTGTCCACCCTATATGACATATGTAAGACAGCTTGGTGGGAGCATCCGCTAACTCCACCCCTTCAACTGTCTGTCTGTTCCGTTTAAAATGCAATAGCTGTTTTGATACATCCAATCAAATCGCAGAGAAGGACCTAAGCCACGACCACTACTTTTCTCATTCACAATTCCATTTCACCTGGAAATCCATGACACCACGGAAGTAAAAACGATCGCAACTTCCGGGTCACAGGGACTTTATGATCAAACTTCTAGCTACGTGAGGCTAATCTTACAGCCTCAGACAGCACAAACCAGATCCATAAACCATGCACTGACTGTCTGATACTTCTCTACATTTCTAGCTTCAATCTGATGGCTGGCTTTATACAATTTCCTCGAGTCAGACTGCACAGGTTTATGGTCTGCCAGAACATATTCATGTTCACAACGTACCAGACTAATAAGTTTTAAACATAGAAACAGCAGTCGGATCTGCCAAAGTTTGTGAGCATTATCAAATCTTTAATCTATATTAAGAATCTTGTTTTAGGCACATTATCTGTTTGAGGTAACTGGTAAACTGAATAAACCTGAGCACAACTGTGTATTCTAGTTCTCTTTAAAAGATAAGTTCATGTAAAAATAGCTATTTAATCTTTATATTCCTCAGAAAAAAGAGATTTATAGAGATTTGGATCAACTCGAGGGTGAGTAAATGATGACAGAATTGTTATTTTTTGGTTATCTGTCCCTTTAAAGCATCAACTATATTTTGCCATCTCTGTTTAAAACATAAAACAGCAGGTAGCTTTATGTACTACATGGGTTGAAGTAGACTAGTGTCAAACTGACATTTCCTGCAAAATCATACGTAACAATTTTAATTATATATCATTGTTATAGTCTTAAAGTTGTAAGTCACGATAAGGTAACGGAAAATTTGGAACCAATTTTTTTTGTTTAAGATTACAGCTTGCAACACAACTCTACTAACATGTCATTCAGACACCACCCCCAGTCTTACTGGGCATAAAGTACATTAATTCATGCCGACATTTAAAAGTCTGGCTGTATGAAACTTAGGTATAATTTGAGCTTAAGCCTTGGCAGGCAAAAAACAAACAAACACAGGAATGTGTGAAGTGGCTGAAACTCTAAGAGAAAGAAAGAAGAGAGTAGCAGGGACTCATTACGGGAGATGGCACTTGCGGTGTAGTGTCGGGGATTGTCACTACACTATATTAAAACCCCTCTTAAAAATTTGTTTGGTTACAACGCATCGACCAAGAATACAGTGCAATTGAAAGTGGATGGCTACACACAGAGGGTGAAGGACACATGGGCTGGGGCGGCTGTATTTATAGCAGCTCCAGCCATCAAATATAATGTAAACTGTAATCATTCAATATTTTCTCAGAGTTGTCACAAGATACCACATTAAAAAAATGTATTCAGTGATTTCACATGAAATAAAGTCTTAACAACAGGCTCACGGCTTATACTGTTTATCATATTTAGCAGTTTGTCTGGATGACAATTGTCAAGTTTAGAAACGGCGCTTGCCTGTGTCAAACACACAGAATCTATAGGCAAATCTGTAATATCGTATTAACAGACGTCACGCTTTGTAAACACACTTTAATATGTATAAAAGACGGTCCTCCACTGGTGATCACATTAATGTTTCTATGAAAGATGATATTACTAAGCTTCAATGATAATTACAATGCACTATACAGACAGTGCAAATTACTTTACTTTTGTTAAACGCCCCATCTGGGTTTGATTTATAAATAAATTACCCGTAAAAAGAGGGTCTTTCCCCATCATTTCTTGATAAACGGGTGCTTCACTAGGGACCTTCTATATGTGCGTGTTAGACAAAGTAATGTGTTGTTTTTACAACACATGTTTTTTCATTTTAAATTTTTTACGATGCGTAAATGTTTCATTAAAATAAAGATTGCAGAATGCTTAACAGATTACTAATGTATGATCAAACAGAAATGTTAGGGAAGAAAATATCTTCCTTTTCTGTGATCTTTCAGCATTGTGACTTGGCAGATGTTGTTTATGTTTAAGAGCTATACTGCTCACTAACCAAATTTAAATTTCAGACCTTCCCTTTAAATATGGCATATAACATACTTAAACCGCTTCTGAATATTTCTAACGATATTCATACCACGATTTGAATTTTGGTAGTTCAGTGCTATTTTGTGGTTAAGAAATAATACATTTGCCAGATTATGTGCCATTCTGCGCTATGCAGTAAATTCAGTTTATGCCTGGATTCTGCGATTCGGTCCCTGTTTTCTACATCACAGAAATCATAGGGCCCTACTAGACACGCACAAGTAGAAAATCTCACAGCAGCAGCATTATATTTTCTTATTAATGACCTATTAATGAACCCTTTAATAAAGTGTTTTCAGCATTGTTTTATAGAATAAATGTAGCAAAGCTTAAAGATTGGTTTCACCACAAAAGAGCTGAAGATAAATTACAGTCATAAATGCCTCCAAGATAAATGCCGCAAACCCACTTCACACTTCAGAAGACCAACGACAGCCAAACCTGCCTGACCTGCTTCAGGGAAACCTCTTCAACATTTTGGCAGAAATTGCCAGAATAACACATACTTTTCCTATTGTTTGTATGGTGTTGTAAGATGCCATAGAATATGGAAATATGCTACTCTTAAATGAAAAGCTGGGTGAAATGACTGTGATGTCAAAATAGTCCTCTCGTATCTATGTAAACATTTGTTTTATCTAACCATCTATTTTCCTCTCTCTCTGTTCCTATCTCTCTCTCTCACTCTCTCTCTCCTTCTAATGGTATTCTATACTCTTGTGTATTTAAATGGTTTTTGTCACCTCACCTCACCATCCCTTTTCTCTCTCTCTCTCCTGTTAGGATAAAGTATCTATCTGGGTGTGCTCATTCTGGAGGGCTTTTCTGAAGTGTTGCTAATTCTGGCCTGTGACAAGTGAAAACACTCCGACACACACACACACACACACACACACTGCAGTGGCTCACAGTCCCATTTAGCTGATGTGCATGTGTGTGTGTGTGTGTGTGTGTGTGTGTGTGTGTGTGTGTGTGTGAGAGAGAGAGTGATATGAGAGCTAAAAGCTTGTCCTTCAAAAACTGTCAGCTCTGCTCAAGCTCAAAACAAATGTTTCTGTGTGTGTGTGCGTGTGTGAGAGAGACAGTCTACAGTTCATAATGCCTTTCCTTATTCTCTATTCTTTAACTATAACTAAATTGTCGGAAATTAATTGTTATTGCTATGCTGTTATTTTAGCAAAAAAACTAATCCAGTGATCCAATAACATGACTGTGATGTTCAATAAAGCTTGAACAAAAATAAATTGATATCGAGTGGAGAGGGTGAGTTGAACCATATGGTGAGTGTAGGTGTTGAGGGTTAATAGGGAACGTAGGAAGAAACAGAGAGAGAGGAGGAGGGAGATAGGGAAAAAGTGAAAGGAAGAGAGAAAGAACGTTAGTAAGCAAATGAGGGAGAAGAGAGAGAAAGTAAAAAAGATAGAGATGGACCGAGAGGGAGAAAAACAGTAAGGGATGAAGGAAGCAAAACAGGTTTTCAAATGGAAAAGGTCCCATCACAGTCAGTGATGCCGCCAACAAAAATGATGAATTACGAATTCCATAACCTGACAAAAGCATCGAACAGAAGCACACAGACAACTAACACAGAAGAAATTTGAAAAAATTAGTCACATTTATAGAAGTAAGAAACCACATTATTTGTCCATATAAGAGATGAGTGGATATTTTAATTACAATTTCCTCTATAGACCTGCTTAGTTTGAGGGTCAATGTTCTTTCTAAAATGATCTGCTTAACAAAAATGGGTATTTTTGGCGGATCCTTTGGAAGATTGACAGAAATGAAATATACATAACTAGTGTATGAAAAGGGGGATGAAGACCTTGCATAATGAATAATTGTGCTTTTGATATGTTACGATGAGCTATTTCTATCTACATACACATAAACATACACTGCTGGTCCCCTTGCATGGAATTCCCCGTGTTGTTTCTACAGTAGCCCTTAATGGACAAACTGCTCTACAGAACGCGTTTCATAAATACGTTATCTCCCAAAAAAAGCGACAACATGAGGACATCTTGGTCCTCTGATAAGGGCAGTTGTGCTTCCAAAGGGGGGCTGTGGAGTGAGCCGTGCTAAATTTCATATACTGGACCTTTAAGATCTATTATTTTATTTTATCATTATCTATTTTTATTATTGAATAACAACACTTTTACTTTTCGACTTCTTGATTTTAATTGTCAAATTTACATCAATATCACAAAGACAAGACACATGTGGGCTTCCATATGTGCTGCTATTGATTTAAAATGCTGTGCTAGTTTGCGGCCCTTATCTCACAAATTAATTCTGATTTCTCACAGCTTCAGTTTTATAAAGAAAACCAATGGCCTGCAGTTGAAACGCTAGCCATTCATTTAGCTGAGATTCCAAAAATCTCTAGCTTTTTCCCTAAATATTTTTGAGTCTGCTTTCTGCATCAAATGTTTTTCTGCCTGTGCTGTGTGTATCCACAATTCGGAGGGAACACTGCCTTGGGTGAGAAGAAATCTTATTAGTTTTGCCCATATAAAGTGAAGAACCAGATTTAAGGTGTGACAGAGGTAAATCCCCCTTGTATTAAGACCCGCCCAATAATAGCCATGTCTTCAAAAAAGTAGAGGTAAAAATAAAACAGTTCCAGAAGGTGGACTTAGGCAGATTTTTTTTTCTTGACCTTCCTCACCACTAAAAAGGCATGTTGTGTTCTATTGTTATGTTCTTCTGACAGTCCTCCCTTTTCCTTATGAAGAGGAGAGACTTTCCTCTTAAGAGAAGGAGCAGGTGTTCCCGTTAGGATTAGGGGGACGCCCTGAATCTATCAGAAAGTCTATCATCTAAACTTAAAGGCATAGTTCCCCCTAAAATGTTAATTATTTGATCGTTTAGTCACCCTCAAGTTGTTTCAAACCTGTATAACTGTCGGTCTTTAGCAGAACAAAAACATATTTGGAAGAATTTTTGTTATCACATTGTTCTGAGGCACTATTGACTACTACAGTAGGAAAAATCTATTATTATAGTCAATGGTAACCCAGAACTGTGTAGTTTCCTACATTCTTTAGAATGTCTTCTCTCATGTTCAAAAGAACAAAGAACTGTATAAAGTTTAGAAATAACTTCAGGGTGAGTACATGATAAAAGAAATTGCATTTTTTGGTGAACTATCCCTTTAAGCATATGCAAACAGTGACTGAAGAACTGGGCAGCAGGTTTGTGCCGAAGACAAAAAAATCCACCAAACCATTTTGATGTATGCCTCACACAACGCTTGAAATATTGCATGTTACATAAAATGCTTTTATAGTACTTTTATGTCGTGAGATGCTAGACAGCCACTGGCATGGCCATATTCGTTGGCTGTACAGAAAAGAACAACTTTCTGATTCTGTAAATTATCTGTCTATATATGAAAATGACATTAAGGAAATTATGACAGAATTTTTTCCCAATAAATCTATTAAACATACAAAAGTACTCTTAGGGTTTATACTAGGGATGCGCTAATATGTAAATTTTGGCGGATTAAGATAACCGATAATTTTTCAACAATGGAAGCTGATAACCAATATATGGCCGGAGTAAAGTATCTAAACATTAATAATATAAAATTCCCTTAGACTGAAACAAAAGGCAAAAAGTGGACAACTTCTTTTATTTGAAACATTGACTGCAGAAAACAAGGTATCCATTAGTTCTCTTTTTTCCCCCTGACAATCATGTACCAAGCATACTTTAAACTAGTTAATGATTATTTATCCTTCAAAATTTTCTACTGTATTTTTTATTTACTAATCAAATTATAGATGTTCTCTCAGAGCAACCCAGAAATTATCTTTTAATGACCATTTATCGATAGTGTACCATACTTAGGCCAGAGGAGGCACATCTAAGAGCACCTGTTACAACACTGAGTGATCTAATGCTGAACTACATCCACATCAAACACACACTCTTAGTGATGCATACACAAAATCACACACCCTCGCACACACTGAGGTATATACACATGCCCCCTGAGGGACTACTCCTGTACACATACAATTCAGAATTCATCACCAGCCAAATATCTGCGATCAGAACTAGGCCAAGGCATGATGTGTGAGTGTGTGTGTATCCGTTATAATATATGCTGGCATCATTATTTTTGAATTACAATAAATAATGACTGGGGGGTGCACTTTCACTGTCTTTGGGTGCGTGTGTGTTTCTGAGTGTCTGTGAGTTTGTGTGTGGCAGTGGGAGAGAGCAGAAAAAGAGAAAAATATGGCTCAAAGGTATGTACATTCATTTGTGTGTGTGAGAAGTTTAATAATGTTGTGTGACTTTCTGGTCAGCGGAAAACATGCGGCTCCGTTCACCCCACAATCACCTTCAATCGCTTTACGTCTGTCTCAGATCATTCTGTCAGCAGTCACACTTGAATGAAGGTAACGTATGACACACACACAGTTCCCTGAGAGAAAAACAGGATTTTGGTTTTATTGAGAAACTGCCGAAAAATGTGCACAAGCACACACCGTACTCAGGTTTATAAAGATGTAAAAAGAAACACATCTACAGAAGGGCTAGCAAAGAAAGGCATTGCAAGAAATGACATGACGTAGAGAGAGAGTGTGTGTGTGTGTGTGTTGCGTGTTAATGTGAGTCATTCACACACTTTCTGATTACTGAGAGACTTAATTAGACTCTGTTCTTGTTGTCTGTCTCTCAGCGGACACAACGTAGCACTTCACTGCTGATAAGAAGGGTGAGGAGAAAATCTGTCTCTCTCTCTTACTCTTCAGCACAAGAACTGAAAGTGTTTTTCGCAGGTGTCAGGACTAATGATATGTAAACCTCTGCAATAATAAAAAGCCAATGTCTTTCATTGGCCCGCTGATAATTTTCAGGAGTAAATAACCGCAAAACATGCAAATCTCGTTTTAACCCGAGAACCGAGCACGATGATCGTGCCAATCTGATACCACGCGATATGCAAATGGCTCACGCAACCCAAGACTAGAATTTCCAACGCACCAGACTAATGAGGTAACAGTTCTTTATTTTGCCTTGTTTGCGATCGAATGGACTCGTATTTAAAAGGCAGGTGGGGACGCACACCTGTGGTCAGGGAGCCCTGGGAGGAAACTCCTGCCCCCTGGGACAGATGTTTGCTCATTATTTTTGAAAGTCACCGAGTTTTGATTTCCATCTTTACATGCTTCTCTCATCCAGCTGGTCGTTACATCCGCAGAATGAGTTAACAACCCTCAGAGGATAGGAAAGCAAATGCGCTCTGATTGGTTAGAAAATAGAACAACCACACTCAGTTCTCATAAACTGGCACAGTAAAAAATAAAAACACTATAAAATAAAACTGGATAACACATAATATGATAATACAACTATCATAATACATAACTCAATAAAATGGTTGAGGTGTCTGTGTATAATAAATCAAAATGCCATATAATGATTTATTACAAAATAACATTTTAATGAATTTTAAATTCTCACAGTACATTTTAAAGATTCCATTAAAAAGCAATAAAACTCATGATAATATCATATAAAAAAACTGTATGTTGATGGCGTATTTTACTGCACATTACTATTTTACGGTCTATAATATATGAATATATCGTTGCTGTCCATCTGAAACCTCTGACGTCCAAGTTCACTGTTTTCAGGAAATGGAGAAAACACTGTACTTCATAAATTATTAATTATTGTGTTGTGGATGTTGTTAGACATTTCCAAAATCCAAAAACAATAAAGGGTGACTAATAGTTATGATTTATGGCTAAAAATTAAATTAACGAAAAAAAAAAGGTTTCAGAATGACAGCAGTGATATACATTTGATAATAAAGCACAATCAACGAATACTAATAAGGGCTGGTCAAAATATTTTTTTATATACAGTATATCTTGATATTTTCCAATACATTTTGACAATATTTGATATTCATTCTCATAATCTATATTCAAATTTATATTTGAAGATCTAAATTTCCCATGTTTTTTTCGCTAAAATGTATTTCTTATTTATGCAAATAAACATATTTTCTAAACTGAACAACTACAGGTAATAAAGAACTGATTTACATAAATATAACATCCCCAAATCTATAATTTTTAAATAGCTGGTGACAGAGATTAAAACTAAAGACTTTCGTAAAAATAGCTCCGTCTATGCATTCTCATACCAAAAGTCATGACACAAAGAGCAGACGTGGAACCAGTCTTGAAAGATCTTAATGACCAAATAAAAAGTACATTAAATTTACTGCAATATTCATGATGTTAGTTAGTTTTATTTCGGCAACAGAAAATATTGAACATATCATTAGTAGCCTAATTATAATGCATCAAGAATTCCCTCATAATGCATGACATGCACAAGCTCGAAGTCAAGTACTAAAGTTACTAGAAAGGCAAATATGCAAAGATCTCTTAAGATTAAATGGCTGATGATTTAATCAGACGTGCTTATCTGAGTGAGTTTAAATACTGTTTAAGCTTTGACCCAGAGCACTATCCTCCATTCCCTCTATATTCAGCGTCTCTCTGCAGTAAGCTCCTTTCCCTCGCATGAGCGAACACTTGACACTGCCATAATCGACAACCATAACAGCCCAAAACACCAGAAAACAGTCGGCATGTGTGTGTGCGGTAAGAGACATTGACCTGTGACCCATATGCTTTGCCCTTACACATTCCTCAGAGGGATGCGTTTCACTGGGAGCCTTCAAGACAATGGAGTGACTAAAGTCATACACACCTGACCCGTCATGATGAATATCAGCCCCAACACCACACACACACACACAATTCTCTCTAGGGTTTGGATTCTATCATTATCTCTCACCTTGTCACGGTCAACCTGAAACGCGTCTCCCTCTCGTACTTTATCCCTACCTCTCTCTCTCTTTCACTCTGATTGTCTGTTCCTGCCATTTCTGTCCCAATGCCTTTTCATTTCTTTCTCAATTATTACTTCATTACTTGTTTTGAATTGACTCTCGCCAAGTCTAGAGAGGTGAGAATGGAGAAGCGCTGCGATAATGCGTTTGTCTTTGAAGACTAATTAAAGGACGGGTCTCTCTTTCCCTCTTCTCTGCTTCAGGTATTTCTGTGCAATTCATCCTTCAAAACTCCAGTCTCCTTCATGAGATGAGGATTCGGAGGTGACCGTTATGCTTGAGGATGGAGTGAGGGAAAAACGCAAGAAATAGAGAGACTCTTTGGCTGCGGCATTTATTCAGCTATGAACTTGAAATTGTGCTCCGCGCTTCGAAATACTCGATCAAACACCCTAATGAAACCCCGCCCCAAAACGGCACCTTTCGAAAATCCCAATGAAACGCACCTCTGAATCACTCTGACACAGAGCAGTGAATTTCTTAAACCGGGGTAAACAAAGCAACCGACTGTGGAGCGATTTTCAACGCTGAAACAAAAAACAGCTCCTCGGCTCTGGGGATGTCGGCTTTTGTAAAACTTTCAATGCATCAATAAAGAAAAGGTATCGAGGTCTCGGCGGCGTATGAAAGTCACTCTCATTACCAGATGTCTCCATTTTACTGATCTCAGACCAGCGTTTATCCCCTCTCCCTGAGAAGCCATGTCTCCCTCCCACGCACTTGCTCTGACAGAACGAAAGAACGAGTGAGAGAATAAATTAGCATTTCAGAGAGAGAGAGAGAAAGCGAGAGATAGGGAACAGAAACGATCAAGTAATTCTCAGGAGATTGGTTAAGACGAGCGAAAACAGTGGGGGGATTGGGTATACCTACGCAAACAAACAATCCAAACCACCAAAAGTACAAACGACGTCGACACGAGAATACACAGGTACAAAATTACGAGTCTTTAGCGGAGAAAGCAGAACACAGGTAGCACATACCACCTACGGGTTCAAAGAGAAAAAATTCGATTCAGCACTCCCTCACGCACAAACCTTCAACGGTAACTCGCTCTATTGTTTTGTTCAGTGTAAGATACCGAGAGCTGGACAATCGGTTACAAGGTAAAAGAAGAGAGAGACTTATGTTTTCATGTCGGAGCAGCTCCCCGAATTGTGTTACTTACTAGCCATTAAGTAGAGATTTTCTATCCAAAGTGACAGTACACTAATTGCAGGCACATTGCCTGTGGAGTATCCTGGGGTTCGGTGTCTCGCTCAAGGGCTCGATAGTAATAGAGGAGCACAGTGATTTCAATAACCCACCAGTTCATAGATCGCGCTCATCTGGGACTGAACATCCATTCGCCACATTACCGGTGCAGATCGGTACCCACTAAGCTATCGCCACCCTGATCGTGCTGGACCTGCATACTAATATCATAGAGTCACAACCAGAGTACCTCCTCTGACCTCTGTATCTCAACGTGCTGGTGGACAGGAATAAATAAACTCAACAGCAGCTGAGTCCGTTTATCTGAGCGCGACAGCATTCCGGCAAACTAATGGAATGTTTAGAATCCAGAGCCCGTGGGGACGTTCCGATTCAAATTCCGAATGCGTTTATTAATTCCGCTCATAAATGAAGTTCCCCTCCTCGCGGCGTATCGCAAATGAGATCCCTTTCCATAATTTGTCTTTGTTGAGCTTCACAGTTCTGCATTGATCTAAAAGGCTCCGCCATGAAAGTCGGTGACAGAGGCGTGAGGATGAGGGACCTAATATTTCTAATTCGTAAATGGCCACAAGAAACGTTCCAGTCTGACACCTTGAACGTTTTCAAATGTTTGAACACAAGCTGCATTTGCCAGCGCCTTTAGCAAATGCCACGTTTCTTTACACATGCATTTCTATGATGGACTGGGAACCATCTACAACCTCTACAAATCACAGGCTTAGACATTTTGCTCGAGAAGTATGGCAGTAAATGCTTTCATAAATTCAGGAATTCATGTGTTACAGAGATGCCAGAGGCTTTTGAATGAGGACGGTTCAAGTTTGAGAGTTTTTAACCTCCTAAACATTTATAAGCCGTGGGCACCCTTTAAATATTAGGGTACATTTGAGTAACTATTTTGAGCATTCACAGTCGTAAGAGAAATGTAAGCTTCCGCGCAAGTTCTATCAGGAAGACTCCTCACATCATAATCAATTACCGGTTAGCCTATCATCCCTCAGCACGTAGTATAAAAGGATGGTACTCACCCTCTCTTTCGTTTGCAGAAACTTACGCATGAGTGAAACCTCCATCCTCCCCACCACCACCACCAGGTCAGGGTCCCGTCCTCAGTCCGGGGGTAGGCTCCGCCCCTGCCTTATCTTCAGGCAGGAACATTGGAATCATTTTGGCATGATTCATTTATTGGACGGGGCCTATGACCAAAGATCTTTAACATTATGTTAAATAAATATTATTTATCGTTCTATGTTTCCTGAGTCTTTCTGGTAGAACTGAATGTAACGTAGCCGAGTTTCCAATAATGAGCCAACTGAATTAACATTGAATTCAGATTTAAGTGCCAGTTCTTTGATGCTTGATCTCCGGAGGTTTGGAAAAATACATCAATACTACATCAGTATATGATGCAATGTAGTCCTGCTTTGTGTCATTTTTGGAAATGAAATCGAATTTTCATCCCAATTTCCCAGTTTCTGTCCCAGTGAAAATACTGTGGGAAAAATTCTCGCTGTACAATAATATGAATAAACATATTTGAAACCAAACGATCTCTCTTTAAAAAAAGAAATGTTTAGATTTGTATAGCTGTTATTTCAACAATTCCGTTACATTATCACAGCTTAAAAGTGCACACACTCAGGTTTGAGGGAATTTTTTGAAGGCGAGCTCCTGCGGCACGCACATGCACACACTTCATTAGCAACTAGGACAGTAGCAAAACACACAACCCGTGGTGAGGACCGGAGACATGGCACAGCTGGAACCGACTCAAGCTCAACAAGGCACGGCAACATAACACGCCAGATAATTCCGCCGGAGGCAGAAACGAAGGCGGTTTAGTCAAAACATCCAAATAGAACGTCTCTCGAAGACACTCCAAATTCACGCACCACCTCCTCAACCTTCATCTCTTGGAGATCTCAAGATGAACGGCACGCACACGAGGAGCTCACGCAGTGTACCGTCATGCACTCCAGCACGAGAGAAACTGACCCATCGTCTACTCTAAAACCTCTTCAGTCTGATCGCCTCTTAATACTAAATAAACACCTCTCCGCAGTGTATCAACGTGACCCCCACGTGCTTCTTTTCATTCCGGGCACACATCCGTAATAATCTCTAGAACAACAAAAACACTTAGCATCAGGCATGCTAACGGCTCTGGCAAAAATTCATAGGCTAATAGAATTTCACGACGTGATATTTCAATGCTGAGACATCCCTCCAATATAATCATGCTGGATGAAGACAAAAAGAACCGCCTTTCATTAAATATGCAGCAGAATGTGAAAATATATATCTATTAAATAATATTAAATTTAAATGAGCAGCTTTATGAGAACACTAACAATATCAAGTGAAAAATGTTTCAGTGAGATGGTTTTACAGAGAAGAATCTAGATTTTTCCTTCAAACCCGTCCGATTCAACGTGGTGAGATGACTTGTTGAATTATTCAGCTGTTCGTGATTTCTCAGTTTCATCGCTGTGACATCGCTACTGATGTTATTGTCACAGAAACCTAGCGTGTCACTTTGTGATGTCACGTAAACTCAACGTGACCCGGTAGAGGAGTGCTCATTTAAAACACGGATTTCGCATTTGGCATACATTAGTAATGAACCGCTTTTAAAATTTGTGGCGAAAAAACAAAAATTCTTATTTATTCTAGTTTCTAACCATTGCATTCGGAGGACTGACTTTCGCTCGAGGAAATGGACCAAATGAAACGAGGAAAACTATGATAAAATATTTCCTTATAGTCCAGAAGGCTTTATTTCTGATAAGCCAACGTTAACAGAATCTGTGTCGGGGGCATCAGAGGGAAAATAACAGCCCTGAAATCGGATCAGCTCTACAGGGTTTTGGATCTCACACACAAATCAGTCATAGATAAATGGCTTGAGGACACTGGGTAAGCAGTTACAGGTGATTAGGTGAGGGTTTACAGGCCTAAGGTTTTTTTATACGCACACATACACACAATTACCCCTAATCATTCCACAACAGGTGGCCGGTTTGAGTCCGGCCTAGAGGTGAGCCGTTCAAGTGCCCCTATTACAAGTTAACAAAGCACCTGCAGTGTCACAGAGGAGAGCCTGTCAGGGACTGTTTTAAAGCTGTCTCACTGCTAGCAAACTCTTACCCGAACGCCTAATCATCTCGACGCACTAAAACCCAATCATACTTAAATTACAGCTTGGCTCAAGAACTTCACATTGGAGAACTGTGCTGTGACAAAAATCCGTCGGTGTGCTTGATTAATCTCTCGATGGGCTTTATTAATGGAGGCAGAGAGCTTTTTAAAGATTTGCATCATCAAAGATGGGCAGATTCATAATCACAGTGCAATTAATTACTGCAATATATCACTTTAGTCACGCACACTTGTGTCATCCCCCACTTCTCTCTATGATTCTTGTCACCTTTCCACTGTTCTCTTAAAAGAAATGGCAAAAACAATCTAGCAATCTAACAATTCACACACCAGCAGGGATCCACGCTCTGGAAAGTTACCGTGTCAAAGTAACGTTCGATTTTGTGCCCTTGAGCAAGACACTCGACCTCAGGTTGCTCCTGAAATTAGCGTACTGTATGTTGCTTTGGATGAAAGTGTCTGCTAAATGACAGGCAACCCACCCTGGCACCCTGCTGTATGATGTTTCATAGCTTGCAAATGAGACTGCTGATTAGAATAAGAATATATTCTGAAAAGTCTAATTAGTATGTTAATTACTCTAAACCTGCAATGTATGACGTGTCATTAAATCAATCCGCACCGCCATATCTGCCGGGCACTGTTATGGGTCCTCTAGCTGGACAATGCGTCTTTTTCCTCCATTGTGTGCAAAGGCAGCTTACCCTTTTTAAAATGGATGGAAATGTGTGGCTGCATGACCTACAGAGTGAGGGAAGTCTTTTCAGATTTTGTCAACTTTTAATGCGTTTTCCGTTCTTTTAAAATGTGTGATTTCGCACCGGTTGATAGAGAGAGATATGATAGGGACAGGGAAAATTGAGTTACCAAAAACAAAGCAAGCATAGAAAAGGTTAAACCAATATAAGAACAATTTAACAGTCTGCTGTGACATATGCTAAATATTATTCACACGTAATATGTTTGTGCTGGTGGATTGTGCTGCTGAGACAGACATTATTTGCTTTCTATCACTTATAATAAAATGTGTTGCCGGTTTTCATGCATGTCAAATATCCAGGAGCGAAAATCTAAAAACATGAATATAATCATTCAACTGACTGTAGCCGCTCGGTCAATCTGGTCATCGCTGAAACATGTTCCACATGCTCAATCTCGTTCACATTATTATACCGGAGGAAGACAATGAGAGTGATGAGAGTCTGTCCTTCTCAAACACACATATCTGAGACTTAATGAGTGTTCCTCAGAAACCCATTTATCACACATTTCTAGAACTTATTTTTAGAGCGAGACAATTCCTATAATGAATTAGTCTCAGTGAACAAGAACTGGTAATGTACTTAAAAAAAAGATATGTACTAGACTTTATCGGAATAAACTAGGGCTATATTTTCACTGCACGATCATCAGGGTTCAAACATTTGCGATATATAATAGAATATCGCGATACCAAAACTTGTTTGTGTTTATTTTTTTTTCTATTTTTTGGCTGACGAATCATGTGTAAGGAGCATTTAACCACTGTAGTTCTAAGTCAAAAGTTGGTCCTGAATCATTTGTGATATTATCCTGGTTATAGTTATGGTCAATAAGTTATAGACCACTTCAGAAAACGCTTAAGCAACCCTGATCCTACGCTGGTTTAGAAGAACTTCCTGTTTCCGTTTTTGAACACTACACATACCTTTGAACAAAATACAACTAACAGAACATTTATAACCGAATCGAAATGTTAAACGGATGTCACGCCCGGCTTTGCCGTGCTGGGTGTGCTCACTCCACCATTAAACAGAAGGTGTTTGGTCCGACTCTCTCCTCCCGGGCTGAAGGGGGAGCTGTCTGTTTCCGGTCCATCTGATGGCAGCTGATTGGTGGAACGGTTTAAAAACCTCTCCTGCCAGTTCCTCAGCCCCCTTCGGTTTATCTGGCTGCGCTCCTTATGCTTTGCTCCGGCCGTCAGGCTGGCGGTAGCACCATCTTATTCTGTTTGTCGTTTGTGCATTACACCTAGTTTATACATTTTACTGATCTGCACTACACTTTTGATTTGTTTTCTTGTGCTGCTCAATTACTGACTTTTATACATGTAATGATTTAAGGTATAATTTAATGTTTAATAAATTACTTTTGGTTTAAACTTTACAAACAGTGTGGTCTCCCTTATGTCATTGCTACTGTGAGCCAGGTAGTCTTGACACGTATATATGTAAGATTTAAAAAATAAAATAAAAGGGAAACCGCAAGTGATTCTGAACCATGTTAATACTGTATCTGGTCTATATATTGTGACAACATAGAAAACAAATAGTTTAATTGGCCTTTAGAGTTCAAAGCTGCAACAAAGTTTCTGTTAAAGAAAGGGGATTCTTCATCTATTTTGACGTCACAGATTTCTCAAAACTCTGTGCCAATTCACAGGAAACCTACAGTGTTAACTACTATTGCCTATACACTGAGCAGAATCTGTAGAGTTCACAGCATTTTTCCCAAATCTTTTCTCGTCTCACTCAAAGCCCTAGATGTGATTTTTTTCATTTATAATTTGATTCACTATAACTCTTTTCCATCATTACTGCATTTTAACAATTACATATCTGGCACACTTTACAAATGCAGCCTGGTAAAACAACTCCTGAGATGAAGCAAGCTGAATTAAAAGAGTGCTCCCTCAACCCCTTTTTACCACATTTAGTTCAGCCTTTATTTCATATATTACTATGGTTGTTAACAGTGACTGATGGCTAAAATTCCCTGTCCACATCCTGTGAAGTGATATATCATTGTGCACTTCCTCGTCATGCCGTCTGCAGTGTTCGTCGGACTGAGCATATACACTTCCTATAATTTGGAGTCTCACATAATATCACATCTGAAGGCCAAGTATAGTAGGACTGCAATTACAACAATAAACAACTTGTAAAATATGCTGATTACAACATTCAATTTAAGTAAACTAAATATTTTAATTGCACGATAAGTTATTGGCCATAATAAAATACATAATAAAATACATAATAAAATGTATGCCGATATTTTAAAGCTGATAAATCATAAATAATTTTCTCTGGTTATGCTACTTCATCTGCAAGGTGCTCTCAGTTAAAATACCACATGCTCTTATACAGTACAGTACCGTCTTTCTGTCGTGATCATTCACTTACTGCTATTAGCAAACCATTGCTAACAGTATGTAGATACAGTATTTATGAATGTGTAAATTATAGGAACAAATGCATATTGTTTGAATCAGACTGCTGTCTGAATGCTTCCTGTGTTGAGACCAGTTAGAGATGAGGATCTTGAAAACATTTTCTGGAAGAACATCTATAATTTGTTTATTAAATATACCAGAAAAGTTTGAAGGTTAAATAATCGTTAACTAGTGTAAAGTAGGCTTGGTACAGGATTTAAAAAAATGTTTTCATATAAAAGCAGGTCTCCAAATATTTGTCTTTTGTTTCTGTCTTAGGGAATTTTATATGAATATTTAGAAACCGTGTGTCCGCCAATATATCAGTAATCGGCATCCAATATTTAAGAATTATCTGTTATCGTTATTGGCCAAAATTGACATATCGGTGCATCCCTAATTTTGTTAACAGCATGTCTTTTCACAAAACTGAGGACTGTTTCCAGACATGTCTTTTGCATTTGAGAGTATACAAAAACGATCATGTAAATTCTATTAAGTGAAATTTATATTGATGCCAATGAACACAATCGACAATTATGCGGCGCATCCGACGAGTAAATGTGGCCTGTGATTAACAATACGGACTCATGCCAAGCTTTAAAACCGCAATGAAGAATGAAGACAACAGAATAGGAGGCATTCTCTGTTCGGAAGTCCTATTATGATATCACAGCCTTTTCTGGAACCTCAGGGCTCTAGTATGCGTGTATCAGTCTCTACCAAAGGCAAACTACAATACTGAGAACTATAATGAAGAATCAGATGAAAGGGTAAACAACAAAGAGGAAACGGGGAAAAAAGCATAAAGAAAGAACTGAAAATACGGTTGAGACAGAGAGGTGTAGGCAGACTTAGCTCACTGTTACTAAAGAGAGTGTGCCAGGGAGTTGAGGTTGGGGGGGTCAAGACTGCGAAAATTACTACCTTTCTTAGAAAGACTACAATCTATCTGAATGGCATAAAAGCCGGGGGGCTTCCAAACTAAAGGGGGTAAGAGAGACTGAGTGAGGGAGAATAACACACAGTGGGGGTCTGATAAGAGGATAGGAGAAGAAGAATGGGGGAGAGAAATATAATTAACCAAGAGCTCTGGGACCCAGCATGCATCCGAATTAAAAGTAAAAGTTCTACTGTACCTACTGTGCTGCATTTTCCCTAATATCAGCTGTAATTACTGTATTTCTGAATGCTGATGATTTAACACATTATTTTTCAAATATAATTCACCGTCCAAAAAAAGCCCTACAACATCTTCATTGCAGAGAAACGGATTTCACATAAAATCTTGATTTATTGTTCTACCTTTAAACAGTAATAGGAAACTTATAAGCATGCGGTTGCAGTTATTTCCTGTTAAAAAGACCCATTAGCATAATTATAGAAGAAAAATAATAACCTCAAACTCCGCACCGCTGCGCTGAACATATTGCATTTTCTAACCTTAATAAAGCCCAAATAACCTTCAAGTATTTATAAGTGGCAAAACAACACTGTGTCATTGCACGGCGATCGGTCCCCTGGTTATTGCTCATCAATGCTTAAAAACACAGAAGCATTAGCAAAAGACACTTTCCCAGTATAATTACGGCTGTGTGACTGGCAGATCTGGGTTGGGTAAGTGCTGCTTAATCCCCTGTTTCCAGTGCAGTATTAATCCAGACATAAGGGAGTAACGTTAACATGCTAATGTCAAAGCTGAGGCCAGTTGACAACGGTGGCTAATCTGTAATGAGGTCCAATATATTCCCCCTTGTGACACCACAGCGCCTGATAAACCCTTGTGTGGGTTTCTGTTGGTCAGAGGGCAGGATGACAACATTTACAGCATTAATTACATAGTCGCAGGAATAAAAACAAACTGTTAGCTGATGCTTAAACAAACCGACCTAGCATATCCAAAATGCACTGTAAGTGCGATCATGTTGAAACACATATTTAAAGGGCTCATATGACAGGGCTTAAACGAATATTATCATTTGTTTTAGATGTAATGCAATGTGTATACATGATTTATGGTTCCAAAGCTCATCGCTCTGAAAACCTAGGTGTGCTATGATTGGCCGGTTAACCAGTGCGTAGTGATTGGTTGAATACTGCAAGCGTGTGACGGAATTGTAATGGCTCTTACCATATTTGGAACATCAGGTTCCAAAGCAATTGTAGGGACAGGTACGCCCACCTTACCTGCGTATACATTTGGGTGGTCTTGGTCAACTCATACCACAAACTGATGTGATTTGTGGGGTTGTGGTTATACGAGGCGTTTCAGGCAGGTCTAGATGAGCATTAGCTTTAAGATAGAATGTATCTTTTGTCCCAACACTTATTTTACATGTCTAATAAATGCATAGGAAATTTATAACACACCACAGACCCCTTAAACATTGTTGAGATAACGGTTATTTTCAACAATAAAACAATTGATTGCAAGTTCAACAAGTGTTTTTTTTCTAAAAATAAATACATAAGTAAAAAAGGAATGTCCGTTAATAAATGTTAAACATCGAACAATAGTACCCCATGGGCTGCACTAGCTGCAAGCTTTTGATGTATTAGCCTCCCAAGCCGGTGGAGCCTGTCAAAAAGCTAAGAACTCTCTGTATTCGCTCTCTCCCTCTCCGAGTGTGGTGTTAATGAAAGCTGAACGCAGTACTGTGCCGTTCGCTGAGAGCAGGCTGGAGCCCCTCCGGGTCTTTACCTCCATTGTTAGGAGAGGGTGAGGCATAGCATGGGGTTAATGCCAGCGTGGGCAGCCAAACCTCAACATTTCCGAGAAAGACAAAAGCACCATGTTCAGGTCTAAATGAGAGTCATAAACACACATGCCGATAATCTAATGTTCTGTACTGATGTTCTCAACTGTCCGCTCATATTGAAGAAATCAACACCTGGTACAGATCGCAAGGCCTTTCAGCGAAAAAACTAAATCGTCGAGTCTACCTTTATTTTGTGTCTTTCGTAATAGAACATCAGAAAAAACACACACAGCAACACAGATTGATACATATTGTCAGGGCCATTTTTTTTTTACAAATAATTAGGCAATTGTAAGACAAATGCCTTTTGAGTTACATATTACATTATAACAGTTTTATGTTTATGTTTTCTTTTTACAATTTATCATTAACAACTTGCGTTTATGTCCCCAGGTTAGCTCTGTACTCTGTCCCTCGCTGAAGGGCAAAGGAGGACTGGGATTTTAGTAAAACAAACTTGTGATTGAACCTGCAACCTGCGGCATTAAAAAGCTTAATCGCTCTGGTACCATCACCGAATAAAAAAAATGATATGCATTAGTGCACACACACAAACACACAGGCCATTTCGCAATACCTAAAAATGTGAGGTTCATATGTCTAGAATTCTTAAATGTTTATTTAGCATTGTAAAGTGTGTTCGTAGAATTCTCTCTCACTGCCCGAACGCACAATGAAAATAAATAAAACAATGCATTTGTAAATGACTCATGTCCGTTATCATAACTGTTTCTCGACCAACTTTCTATAGGTTTCCCTCTAAGGGAAATAATGCACAGATGTGTCGCACATCGCTCACACACACCACTGACGGAGTAGCTGAGAACGCAAGGCGGCATTATACATTCGTGCGGCCGGTGGCCACGTCCGCCGTCGTCGGTAAAGCCGAGGACAACCCGTTAAATGTAAATGTTTACCTGTTTAAATACCATGACATGCAGGTGACCCAGTCGTGGTCATTTTGTCCCCTCATATCGTCTGCGAAATCTCCTTACACACCTTACACGCCTACTGTATTACCCAACATAACTCGTGTAAATATATCGCAAGTGTAAACGAGCGTAAAGGTCGTGTCCAGTCAGTCAAGTTCGCAAGCCGCGGTAATTGGTGTCTTATGTCCAGTCGATACTGTCAAGAATGAGTTGCGCCCGGTAAAGGTGGGAAACCTATTATCTAAACCCGAGAAAGTCTCGCGCTAGATGGACGGGGATTCGTTTAAACGGCTGCCTGTGTGCGGGGATGTCTGGCTACACAGATGTGCTGCGCAGGATGAAATTAGCGAGCTCCTTTCCGCCGCCTTATAACGGTTTCTCTGTATATCGTCGTTATATTTAAGAATAAGCGAATATTCAAACCGTTTGTTTGCCAACTGACAGGTATGCCAAACCCGAGTATCCACGTCTTTATTCAATGTATACAAGTAAACACCCCCAAATACACGCAGGTTCTGAGAACGGGAGATGTTTACCGGGGCTCTGCCTCTTACCTTTCTCAACGCTGACCATGATTCAGTGGAAAATCCCGGGATTGCTGGTTTAATCTCTGGCGGATATGCGGAAAGAGTCGTTGTGTGAAATCCTGGTGTTTATCCTTCAGAGAGCACACGGAGACACGGTGGCTCCGGTTAGGCGGCGGGAACGCGGTGCTCGGTTACCGGGAAACGCGCAAGAGCGGATGCTGGGCGAAACGGGATGCGGCAGCTCGTATACACACGCGCAATCGCACGCGTAGTGAGCGTCGTATTCTGAACGGTTAAGATTCAAGTCTTCACGGATTTTTCTCTGTCTGACACGTTCGGCATCACCGGGACGTACCATTCAGCGCTCGCGAGAAAGGGGGTGTGGCGGCGTGAGAAGGGAGCGGGAGGCGCGTGTCTGCAGGCGCGAGGGAGGCCGATGCTGCTCGCCGAATCTCAGAACGCGCGTTGAGGAAACGTCCAGAGAGTGTGACCGATTTCCCAATAACACTGCTGCTGTCCCGGATAAACATTGCCAATAAATGTTAAGGAATATGTTTTGTGCCCTAGATAAACATTTCCAATTATATACATGTTATTGGAAATGTACCCTGGTCGTAAAAACATATTGCAGTTGTCGAGAGAGATTTTTTCGTGTTTTATGTTGTGTTTCTGCACAACATCTGAACGTGTCTTTAGTGTGTGTGTGTGTGTACAGAATTTTATACTGTGTCTGTACAGGAGTTATTTGAATTTGATGCAAATGTGTGTGTTAGCATCGGCACATCAATATGAGACTTAATAGAAACAAATCTGTTTTGTTTGGCATCAATATGTATATCAATGACTCGAGATTGGAAGCCTACCTGTGATCAGCCAAGGTCAACGAAAGCCATTAACCAATGTGCGCTGTCTTCTCAAGGTTGTAAATGCATGAGTTCACAAGCACAATGAATCCAGCAGTGTACTGTATATCCCTCATTCAAGCATTTGCTTTACATAAATTTAGCAGAGCACACATAGGCCTAAATACACACCCATGCACACCTATACACATATCCACCTTGAAAAAACCCCAGACCTATCCCAAACAGCCATACCCTTTGCTTCAGGCGAGTGAGTGATAAGAAAAGTGAGTGTTTTGAGCTCCAGATGCGCCATAAAATACCTACATTAGATAATGTTGAGCATGTCTGTAAAACCTGAACTCTCTGTGCACTTATATTATGCGAGTGGGTGAGTCAAGGTACTCACTATATTACCGTCTATCTGCATGTCTGAGTTTTTTTTTTAAATGAGCACTTCGGGAACCTCTCAGAGCATTTCCTGTGATTTTCGGGTTGTTAAGCAGCGTGTGATGCCTTTTGCTTGCCTCTTATTTGTGACTGGGTGCCTCCGACCACTTTTGTGGAATCTGGAAGGTAATTTCATGCAGAGCAAGACATTTTATATACAAAGCAAGAAAGAGTGCTTAAACTTGGGTTTAATGCATTTAGCAGTGCATCAACCTGAGTATGTGTGTGTGCTTCAAAATGGCCCCTGAAGTAAAGGCTCGAGGTTGTGTTGTATGATTTTTTACAGCGCTGCTCACTGTGTCCCTTTGATGTGTATCAGTGAGTGTTTGTCAGGCAAAATGGCCCAGTGGGAATAAGTTAACATTAGCATCTAAAAGAGGGAATCTGTGGCGGTCTGAACACTGAGATCCATTATTTATGACAGGAAAATAACAAATGATTAGACTTCAGATTGAAGATTAGAAGGGTGTGTGTGTGCCATATTTTGCAACATGTTGGTCTCTTAACTTATGGTATGTACCCCCCAGCATGCACCTGTTCCTCTGTGATCTGTCAGTTGGCTTCTCTGGAGTGTTTATTTGCGCATTTTTCCATTCCTTTGTCTAATGTGGGGCGTGCATTAGCATCTCAGCAGTGGTCAGAACAACCCAAATTGCGGAATCAACAGATATGTTCACAAGGATACAAACCCATGGGAGGAGGAAAAGGTGAAAATCACAACATAAGTTTATGAAGTAGGTTTTGTACACCAATTGTAAATTGTTTTAAAATATCCTCTCATAATCATCCTCAGCTGTCACACATTTTGCCGAACCTGCAGATAACATACATTCATCATTAAAGTAATCCACTAAATAAAATAAAATTAAAATATGAATTGTTTTCCTAACCCATTGAAATAATTTAAACTACTTTAATGATTGATGCATAGTTTTTCTAGAGCTTCAGCAAGTTCGGACCTATATAAAAATAAAGTGAAAGATGAATTTATGTAATGTAGAAAAAATTAAACATGGGTATATTAAGAGAAATTTTCATTTTCGGTCGAACTAGTCATGTTACAAACAATTTAGATAAAAAGGTAGTTTAATTAGTTGCATCTTTAAGTATAACTGCAGGTAGTAACCTTGTTGTATACTGTGCACACCGACTACCAGGAAGTTCCTCATGTTTTTTTCTACCCCGTTTACTGTGGAAAGAAAATGTGGTTTGTATTGCTGTTCTAGAAGAATCTAAGAAATTCTTTTGAAAAGGCATCTTCCTCAAGGCTCAATGCTGCGGGTAATGTGCAGAGACAATGGTCACATTAAGTAATTTTGCCATGATCTGCATTGTGATTTATTGCCAAAAGTCAAGAGGTTTTCACACCTCCAAATGCTCTCAGAGCAGTTCAGTGTGAATACAGTATGTGAAAAGTCCAAGTGATCTCAGACCCCCCTAAAGGGCCCAAAAAACTAACTGTACTCAGACCCCCTCTGGAGGTGGTCTGAGTAGGTTCATTTGTGGGTCCATTTGTGGTTCGATATCTTCGTGACACGTGAAAGCAGTGAAGTCTCAGCCCACTTTTTTTTCGTTTTCACATGTGAACCAGGACACTTGTTGTACCTGCAGCTGTGTGCTTTGTAATGCACGCAAAACGAAAGTAAAACAGACGTCATTTGTTAACGTACCAAAACGTACATATTAACCCAAGTCAGCATATAAGTGTTATGTTTAAATTCTACCACATGTTCTTTTAGAGAAAATCAAGCATATTTACATGTAGGCTACAGGATAAAGTCGGTTCGTTCGTCCGTCCGTATATAATACAACCGGAGAAACGCTGCATGTGCCACAAACACCGTAGGTTCAGATAAACAGTGCGCGGACCAACGAATCTCACAAAGTCACAAAACATGAAGAGTGATAACTTACAGACTTATTTGAGCATCTGGAAAGAGATAGAAAGATCACAGCAAATGGTGGTTCATATTCTAAATAAAATGAACTGATATTACGTTTTACATCATTTTTCATCTATATTTATTACACATCTAGTTCTGTTTAGTATATTTACTGTTCCTTTCAATAATGGTGATGTTAAAATATGTATTTTTTGTTGGTCTATCTGAGTTTTTTGGGGGAAGAAAACCCAGTTTCATTTTTAACATTTGTTACATTCATTAATATGACCTATTACTGAACATCACATTATCAATATAATCTTGATTAATATCGACATTACCTAACCAATTATTTTAATATTATTGCATTGTAAAAATAGCTTATGTAATATGAGTTGTAGAGTTTTTCATTAATTAACAATCAATATATATATATATATATATATATATATATGTATAAATGCTGTTAATTAATAATGATTTAAATAATAACCAATGGTAATTCAAATAACCTTATTATACTATAATCCACTGTTGTACAGAAAACTGTCTGTACGAGTTTGATGAAGGTAGGGGGGAACAACAAAAGGACTGAGGTCCATTTCGGCTAGTGCCCTTTCTGGTTCACAGTAAGTGAACTGGGGTTGCTTCTTTTAAAAGGTAATTGTGAAAACACTCATAGGCTTTTTAAAGCCTAATTTTTATCAGAAATGTGGTCTAGTTCAAATGCTCCAGACATAAAACGTCGTATAAAGAGTTCAGGAATGAGTTTGATTCTGCCACTGTATGTCACCTGCAAAAAAATAATAATCCTTTATTTCTTAAAGCCACTGAGAAACAGTACACAAAGACCATTTCTTTGTTGGCCACAACAATCTGATAAGCAGTGAATAAATGTTTTGTTGTCGTCAAGGTAACAATCTGATTCAAAGTAAATTGGCAGTGATGTATGTCTTTCGCCACTAGCTTTGTAGTTAATAAGAGAATAGCTGTCTTCCAGCTCTTAAAGTTCACACTTCAAGTGCTCTGCCTTAGAGTGAGGAGGGCATACTGATGCTCACTATCAAACAGAATTGGCTTTATATTGACCAAAAGGTACAACTCAAGCATACTGTGCTTTCCAGGGCTCCAGAATAACTTTTTTGCTAGGACCACTGAAGACCCTGACTGAAAATGTTAGGAGCCCATGCAAAAAATTTAGGTTTAAGGGCTAAGTAAAGAGACTGTTTAAACTCTGAATACACCAGTACAAATCAGTACAGAATTCATTTGAACAAACAAAAAACGTCATTTTGAATGAAAACGTATATATTTTATTGTTTATAGTGTTGAAGCAAACGGAATGGCTCGTCTTAATACGTTCTTCGTCTGTCGTTCATTCTTGTTGTGAAATGATTCATCGCTGTCTCAAGTAATCAACAGATAAATGAAGTATTCGGGAACTCCTCCACGGTTAGTTTGGTTTTAAACATCTCAAATATCAAATCGTTCGTCCTCAGGCTCAAAAAATCTGTGAAAGCAAACAGCAAATTGTAGTTATGCGCTCACGTTGTGTCTGCAAACTAAACATCAGTCTGGTTCTCCCATTTTCACACTGTAGAGAGATTCAGGTAGGGAAGGAAGGAGTCCGGAACCGGAAGACATTTTCAAACATTTAATAAAGTAATATAACAGCCGGCGGCCCCTCACGGACGACCGCCGGCGAACAACACAGTAAAACATAAGAACATCAATACAAACACTTCGCGCCCGGACCTCTCTCTTCGACGGTCCGGTCGCTCGTTCTCTTATATGCTCCCATCTCCTCCGTGATTCGAGCCCGGTGTGCGCCCAGCTGGCGCTCATTCACAATTACTCACCGGACTCGAACCACGGTCTCGCCCCGCCTACTCTACTACACACACACATAGGCCTACACGAAAATTTATATAACTGTTTTTCCAGATTTATACAGATTTTTTAACTGATTTAAAGAGAGGAAATAGTCCTGTTGATTAACTTAAAATGCCCTTTTCTACTGTCATGGTGACAGTATCCCCTATAATAACTGCAAAGTTTAGACTTCTTTAACAACAGAATAGCATGCAAAGGTGACTTGCATACATAATATTTAAGCAAATAAATAAAGAAAAGGGTTTGAAATTGACTTTTTTCCTTTGAAGCACTGGTGCTCCCAATTTAAAGAGTCAGGTGCACCCACCCATAAATTAATAGTTGAAAACAAAATCAGAAGAGCTTTATTTCAGAGGAGCAGAATAGTAACAATTGTACCATTAAAACATGCATGTGATGTCTGTTGTGTTTTGCATAGTCACGCTGGCTTCATAATTTCCTGAAAGTCTATGCCAGGGTACTGGAGAGGAGGATCCGGCCGATGGTAGAACCTCGGATTCACAAGGAACAATGTGGTTCTCGTCCCGGTCGTGGAACACTGGACCAGCTCTATACCCTCTCCAGGGTGCTGGAGGGTTCATGGGAGTTTGCCCAACCAATCCACATGTGTTTTGTGGATTTGGAGAAGGCATTCGACTGTGTCCCTCGCGGCATCTTGTGGAGGTTTCTCTGGGAGTATGGGATTCGGGATCCTTTGCTAAGGGCTATCCGTATATATTCATAATTTTTATGGACAGAATTTCTAGGGGCAGCCAGGGGCTGGAGGGCATCAGGTTTGGGGACCACACGATTTCATCGCTGCTCTTTTCGGATGATATCGTCGTGCTGGCCCCATCAGACCAGGACCTTCAGCATGCACTGGGACGGTTTGCAGCCGAGTGTGAAGCGGCTGGGATGAGAATCAGCACCTCCAAATCTGAGGCCATGGTTCTCAGTCGGAAAAGGGTGGCTTACCCACTTAAGGTGGGTGGAGAGTTCCTGTACCGGTCTGTCGTGGTGAAGAAGGAGCTGAGCCGCAAGGCGAAGGTGTTCCGGGCATGTTCCACCGGGAGGAGACCCAGGGGAAGAACTAGGACACGCTGGAGGGAATATGTGTCAGGATTAGCACAGTAGAACCCAAGTGCAGGCAAGCACGAGACGGTAGGAAGGGGTAACAGGGATTTATTATAAACAAAGAACACTACAACAAAAGGCAAAACAAAAGACAGGATATATTTAACAGCAAACAATGAACACTGACTGACTAAACTAAGACTATGAAAACAAACACTAGTACAAACACTTAACTTCACTTACTAAACACGGGAGACAGGAACAAGGCAAGACGAGGGCATGAAACATACGTGAGCAGGTACATCGACAGCTACAGCTCCATACAACGAACCAGCACTGGACAATGAAACAAGAGGATGTTTTATAGGGAAGGTAATTAACACAAACTAGGAAACAGGAGGGTAGGAACGATGACGCGACTCGGGGAGAGTATGGAAGGCCACAAGGGTCAAAAACATATCTCCCCACATGAAACAAGGGATTCCGTATGATTCCACCTCTAAACCAAGAAATACCTGACAAGGAGAGGGGAAAACATGACAGAAACCCCGCCTTAAGGAGCAGCAACCTGATGCTCCTCAAAGGCACGAACAAGATAAGGCAGACTGGGACAAAGACAAGACTAAACAAAACATGGAGAACAAAATCAAGGGCAGGCAGGCAAGAACAAACAATGGGTTGGGGTGGGACAATAAAAATAACAAACAAGGGAGGGGGGGTGGGGACAAAACAGAGTACATAGGGGAAAGTCCAGAAGGGGCAGGGCTGGGAGGGGAAGTCCTAGCCCTGGGGGACGCGCCAGAACGCGAAGCCCCAGGGGGCTTGACTGGGGAATGTCCTGGGGGAAACTGGTCTTGTCCCCGGCAGGACTGTTGGGCTGGACCCCGGCTGGAATGCCGGACCGGACGAAGGCTGGACGGCCGGCTGGAATGCCGGACCGGACGAAGGCTGGACGGCCGGCTGGAATGCCGGACCGGACGAAGGCTGGACGGCCGGCTGGAATGCCGGACCGGACGAAGGCTGGACGGCCGGCTGGAATGCCGGACCGGACGAAGGCTGGACGGCCGGCTGGAATGCCGGACCGGACGAAGGCTGGGCAGCGCTCTCTTACAAAGGCTGGGCAGCGCTCTCTGCCGAAGGCTGGGCAGCGCTCTGTGCCGGCTGCTGGACCGGGCTTGAAGTCGGCTGCTAGAAGGAATCCGCGGCCGGGCCGGCCGCCCGGGCCGTCACCTCCCCACGGCGCCCCCCCCCAAAAAATATATGGGGTCTGACACCTCCGGACTCGGGACCACCGGACTCGGGACCGTGGGCCGCAGAACATGCCTGAACTGCTTCCCCCTATTGGGTCTTTTCTTCCGGGAGCGACCCACAGGAAGTGCGGCCGATGGAAGAGAGGCGGTGGGAGACACGGCTAGCTCCGTGCCAGAGGAGTCGGACGGGGAGTCCCACGACTCCCTCCTTTGACGCCGTCTATGGAGACTGGTGGTAGTGGGAGCAGATGCAGATGGTGAGGAGAGGCCCACGACCCCGATCTGCAGAGCCTGGTCCTCCGGGATGGAAGTTAGAGTGGAGCTTGCGGGGTCTTGAAGGTCGTTGGAGGTGAGGTCACTGACTAGCTCCAGGAAAGACCCTCTGACCATCCTCTCTCGATCCTCCAATGATGGCGGGTTGACCAGACCTGCGAGGAAGTTGGCGTTCATAATTGCCTCTGGGAGGAGACCCCTCCTCCTTGTCGACACCTGGGCGTACTCGGCGACAGTCCGATCGCCCTTTGGAGGAAATGGGCCATTCCCCCCCTGGACCCTGGTAGTGGTAGTCTGCCACCAATCGGTCAACTCACGTCTGAGAAGCTGCCTGCTGGGTTCATTTTTGGCTGGTTCGTTCTGTCAGGATTAGCACAGTAGAACCCAAGTGCAGGCAAGCACGAGACGGTAGGTAGGGGTAACAGGGATTTATTATAAACAAAGAACACTACAACAAAAGGCAAAACAAAACCCACGAGGGGGAAACAAGACAGGATATATTTAACAGCAAACAATGAACACTGACTGACTAAACTAAGACTATGAAAACAAACACTAGTACAAACACTTAACTACACTTACTAAACACGGGAGACAGGAACAAGGCAAGACGAGGGCATGAAACATACGTGAGCAGGTACATTGACAGCTACATACTGCTACATACAATGAACCAGCACTGGACAATGAAACAAGAGGATGTTTTATAGGGAGGGTAATTAACACAAACTAGGAAACAGGAGGGTAGGAACGACGACGCGACTCGGGGAGAGTATGGAAGGCCACAAGGGCCAAAAACATATCTCCCCACATGAAACAAGGGATTCTGTATGATTCCACCTCTAAACCAAGAAATACCTGACAAGGAGAGGTGAAAACATGACAATATGTCTCCCGGCTGGCCTGGGAACACCTCTGTGTTCCCCCGGAAGAGCTGGACGCAGTGGCCAGGGAGAGGGAAGTCTGGGCATTCCTGCTTAGACTGCTGCCCCCGCGACCCAGCCCAGCAAAAGTGGAAGAAGATGAATGGATGGATGGATTTTTTTTATGATAAAACAAAGGCTTAGATTAGATATTTGAGAGGAAAACAATCGCATCCTGCCATCGATCCTCCTACATGACCCTTATTTCTCATCATAGCATATAGAGAAACAGTTCAAACTAAAAACACATCATATTATATACAGTGGGTACGGAAAGTATTCAGACCCCCTTACATTTTTCCTCATTAATGTACACACAGCACCCCATATTGACAGAAAAACACAGAATTGTTGACATTTTTGCAGATTTATTAAAAAAGAAACACTGAAATATCACATGGTCCTAAGTATTCCGACCCTTTGCTGTGACACTCATGTATTTAACTCAGGTGCTGTCCATTTCTTCTGGTCATCCTTGAGATGGTTCTACACCTTCATTTGAGTCCAGCTGTGTTTGATTATACTCATTGGACTTGATTAGGAAAGCCACACACCTCTCTATATAAGACCTTACAGCTCACAGTGCATGTCAGAGCAAATGAGAATCATGAGGTCAAAGGAAATGCCTGAAGAGCTCAGGGACAGAATTGTGGCAAGGCACAGATCTGGCCAAGGTTACAAAAAAATTCTGGTGCACTAAAGGTGCAGATTATGGAGCACAGTGGCCTCCATAATCCTTAAATGGATGAAGTTTGGGACTACCAGAACCCTTCCTAGAGCTCACCGTTCGGCCAAACTGAATTATCAGGGGAGAAGAGCCTTGGTGAGAGAGGTAAATAAGAACCCAAAGATCACTGTGGCTGAGCTCCAGAAATGCATTCAGGGTAGGGGAGAAAGCTGTAAAAAGTCAACCATCACTGCAGCCCTCCACCAGTCGGGGCTTTATGGCAGAATGGCCTGACGGAAGCCTCTCCTCAGTGCAAGACACATGAAATCCTGCATGGAGTTTGCTAAAAAACACCTGAAGGACTCCAAGATGGAAACATAAGATTCTCTGGTCTGATGAGACCAAGATAGAACTTTTTGGCCTTAATTCTAAGCCGTATGTGGGGAAAACCAGGTACTGCTCATCACCTGTCCAATACAGTGAAGCATGTGAAGCATGGTGGTGGCAGCATCATGCTGTGGGGGTGTTTTTCATCTGCAGGGACAGGACGACTGGCTGCAATCGAGGGAAAGATGAATGCAGCCAAGTACAGGGAAATCCTGGACGAAAACCTTCTCCAGAGTGCTGAGGACCTCAGACTGGGCCGAAGGTTTACCTTCCAACAAGACAATGACCCTAAGCACTCAGCTAAAATAACAAAGGAGTGGCTTCACAACAACTGCGCTTGAATGGCCCAGCCAGAGCATTGACTTAAACCCAATTGAGCATCTCTGGAGAGACCTTAAAAATGGCTGTCCACCAACGTTTACCATCCAACCTGACGGAACTGGAGAGGATCTGCAGGGAGGAATGGCAGAGGATCCCCAAATCCAGGTGTGAAAAACTTGTTGCATCTCTCCGAAAAAGACTCATGGCTGTATTAAATCCAAAGGGTGCTTCTACTAAATACTGAGCAAAGGGTCTGAATACTTAGAACAATGTGAAATTTCAGTTTTTCATTTTTAATAAATCTGCAAAAATGTCAACAATTCTGTGTTTTTCTGTCAATATGGGGTGCTGTGTGTACATTAATGAGAAAAAAAATGAACTGAAATAATTTTAGCAAATGGTTGCAATATAACAGTGAAAAATTTAAGGGGGTCTGAATACTTTCCGTACCCACTGTATGCTTATGTTAAGCAGATATGAGGGGAACACGATTGTTTTTTGAAAATGTTTGTTTGGGAGTATATTTAAAAAAACGTAATGCGAACTTGCAAATGTTACAATTGTGCTACTGTTCAGCTGTGAGGTGCACGCTCCCATTGCGACGGGAAATAAATATTTAATGTTATCGCTAATGCGTGAGACGCACGTAAACATCCAAACGCCTCCGTTAAGGGCATTTATATAGAAAACTGATGATAAACTAATGATGCGGCATACAAAGACAAAATGCAGTATATAGAAAAATTAATATCATAACAAAAATACACACCGGCATTCAGTATGAACCGGTATATTGCCCAGCCCTAGTGAGTACTTGTAAAAAAATGCTCAAGCTGTCTCAAAGACTGGTCGCAAAAAGTCTGTAGCCCTGCTTTCATCACTGGTCTGTTGAATCAACCAATGATGTAAGGTTAGCCTAAGACTATCCAATAAGTAGGAGATAGGGGACGCATCTGTGACACTCTTTTAAACTAGCTTTCCTGCAGGTTTAGCATGGGACTAGCAATCCCAAGGTCATGGGTTCGATCACAGGGGATTGCACGTATTCAAAAACGAATGTATAATCCAATCCAATGCAAGTCGCTTTAGATAAAAGCATCTGTCAAATGCATAAACGTAATGTAATGTAAAACAATTCTCTTATTTCATTTGTTGCAGATAAAGTGCAGAAAGTACACACGGTCTCTTAAAAAAAACAGGGTCGTATGCATTACCTTTGTATTCAATTCCAGACGTAACATGTGCGTTTATGTGTGTGCGTTTATATCTGCTAAATGAAGCCAAGTAGCAGGCTGATCTGGGGTCAGATATTGCCACGTGGTCTGAACTCTGTAAGTGCATTAGAGCAGAAGACTTGATCTGTGGTCAGATATTCCCCCTGAGTCTGAACCCTGTAAGTGCATTAAAGCAGCAGAGCTGATCAGGGACAGATAGTCCCTCTCCACTCACATGTATGGTGAACTGAGACATATTTGTAACGCTGGTATGACTTTCCTGTACAAAGATGTTCCACAGACACACATACACCAACGACACACAGCCTAATGTGTCTGTGTGTGTTTGTTCTCTGCTGAGATGGAGAATATGCAGTATAAAAGGGTTACGGGATAGATTCTCGCTGTAGCATGGCTCTAGGTCAAAAACAGATCATCTTAAAGCCCCCGAAATCTCCCCCCTCCCTCACCTGTGAAATGTACTCTTATAATTTAAGATACATACAAAGTAGGCTTACTGGAGTCTCCAGAGAACAGTCCAGCGAGAGGAAAGGCTCTTCCTATTCTGCAGCTTGTTAAGAATGAATGACACCTTGTCTCACTGACATTGCTAGTGTGTGTGTGTGTGTGTGTATGTGTGTGCGTGTACGAGTGTGTGTTTGGGTCTGACATCACGCCCCACTACCTCTGAAATGAGGGGCTGCATTTTCTGATCCAATGAAGCTTGTGATTAGAATGAAAGTTTATGACAACGAGAATCTCTTTTACCTATCACAAGCTCTTTCTCTCTCTCTCTCCACCCTCTTTCCTTCTCACCCTCAGTCTCTCTCTCCCTCCCTATCTTTCTGTGGGTCTCAATCTCAATAAAGGAAACAAAGTTGCAGGCTTGAAGAGAACGTGTCTCCTTAGCAGTATCAGAATTTAATGGACTGAATGAGGTCGTGTTGGCCCCATTGCTAAGAACTGCTCAACCACTCAGCGTCAATTACAGGTTGTTATTTTACATTAATCTTTGTGTACATGATTTCAGCTGTAGGCCTTGTTTACACAGCGTTCAGAATCTCAGAGTAGGAATCACAAAATAATTACATATTAGAAACAGAACATGAATCTTTATATGGAGTTTTTTATGTTTAGAATTTTTAACCTAATTATTGAAAATATCTTCCTATTACAACTGCTGACGAGACTCACAACAATGATGGATATAATTATTTTAATTGTATATTATACACAATTTAATCATACTTACAACAATGATGTAAAAGATTTCAAATTTAAAGTAAATAAATTGATAAACTGAAGCACGCTCTGTTCAGATCATCGGGCTCAGAATGCACTTCATTTAAAACAAATATGAAACACATTATTATGACATGATGTAACCTAGTCTAATCAAATATTAAAGCCTGTGCAGGAGGATTCGTTCTTGTAAATTATTAATTTTTGGTTGTGGTATGTGTATTGTCTGTACATTAAAGCAATAAGCCACAAGAGGCCCTGCAATACAGTGATTTTGTTTTACCAGAGATACTGTAACAGGTTTCATAATTATCCGACACGTTACAGCATGCGTAGTGTGTAGTCAACACACATTATTTACACATACAGTAACTACACAGCGGGATTAAATAGTATGCTTTTGGACACCTAAAATGCATGAATGTGTGAAAACAAGAGAAAATATCACAACAAGTGGCATTTACAAACAAAAGATGCGGTAGCTTTTCTCAGATTGATGACACCAGTTAGGCTTTTTGCCAACTGATGTCAAGGTGATTTACTGTATAAGCCCCCTGTGCACTTCATAAAACTGACTTGGTTATTTCACACAAGCAGAAAGTGTCTGATTTTTTCCTAAATTTTAAAAACGTTTTTATATCACTTGAAAATGTGGTACGTGTCAAATAGTCTTTTCAATTGCATAATACTTTTTTGAATCCAATGACATTTAGACAATTTCAAGTATGATTTAACCTTTCAAAACCAAAAGCTGTCTTGATTTACCTGACGCCGTACAACAGTTTTGAGCATGTTTCAACCAATCAGAATCAAGACTATCGATTATGGTTGTTAAAGGAGTAGTTCACTGGCAAAATAAATGTTCATGATTATTTACTCTCCCCTATGTCATCCAAGATGTTTATGTCTTTGATCGAAAAGAAATTAAGGTTTTTGATGAAAGCAGGATTTTTCTCCATATAGTGGCCTTCATTAAAAGAAAAAAAAATTGTTAACATCTTGGATGACATGGGCGTGAGTAAATTATCATGAAAATTTATTTTGAAAGTGAACTGCTCCTTTAGGGAAAATGCCATTGTTAAAAAAAAATTGAGTGTTTCCCAGGAAACTATTGTCAAAACACTGTAAAAGGTTCATTCTTAGAATTAGTAGTTTTAAAGATGACTAACTTTTATTAAATGGATACTGTAGTAGAGTAGGCGGGGCCTGCGTCCGTCCGCCCAATGGGGAGGAGCAGGGGACGGGGAACACGCCCCGCTAAAGGAGGTGCCACCGCCGGCCGCCAGGGGGCGGACGGTCGAGCCGTCCACCAAGGGGCCAGGGCCACCGCAAGGCACCGCGAAGGAGAGTACTCCATTTGGTTGAGGAACGAGCGGCAGCATGTCAGGGAACCGGACTATCATTTTTTTTTTTCCTCTCTCCCCTCTCTCTTTCCGGTCGCTCCGAGGGCTCCTGTCTCCGTTGTCTCGTCTCGTCGCTGCATACCCCCCGCCCCACCCCCCCCGAGGGAGGGGGAGGGAGCATGCACAGTCGCGGGGGTACCCCGCGGCCTGTGAGGGGTGATGGGGGTATGTAGTAGAGTAGGCGGGGCGAGACCGTGGTTCGAGGCAGGTAAGTAATTGTTAATTAGCGCCAGTGGTGCGCACACCGGCCTCGCATCACGTAGGAGATTGGGAGCATATAAAAGGAACAAGCGACCGGACCGTCGAGGAGAGAGGTCCCGGACCGAAGTGTTTATATATGTATTTATGTTTTACTTTGTTATTGTTCACCGGCGGTCGTCCGTGAGGGGGCGCCGGCTGTTATGTTTCTTTATTAAATGTTTTAAATGTTTTCCGGTTCCCGTCTCCTTCCTTCCATACTTGAATCGTATTACAGATACAAAACCAAAGTCTATGAGTATCGCAGTTGCTCGGTTACCAGCGTTCTTTCAATTATCTTCTTTTGTGTTCTGCATAAAAAGTCATACACATTTGACAAGAGGGTGAGTAAAGGATGACATAATTTTCATTTTTGTTGAACTATCCCTTTAAATAAAGTAATAAAATGTAAGTAAGCAAAAAAGGCTCAGTAAACTGATTGAATCTTATATAGAAAAAAATCTCATTGTAATGTTTTCAAAGTAATTCTACACACACACTCAAGATATTCTGAAATGACAGGAAAGCAGCAGAGAAAGAGAAGGTCTGCTTTAAATACATGAGTTTTATGTGATCCCATTGCTATCATTGCCCTTAAATGTGCATGCTTGTGCGTTTGTGGGGTTTTTCATCACAAACACGTCTGCACCCAAACCAGTTTTCATTATGTAGCCAGGAGAGATGTTCAATGCCACCTCCTGGTGTGTGTGTGTCTGTGTGTGTAAGGATTGATCTGAGCATGATCCCAGGAGGATATTACACAGAGAATGTTTGTTAATCTCAATTCAAAGTCATGCTCGTCTTTATGCGGGACCAAAACTCTCAACACCAGAAAGACTCCCCTGCTCCAGAGAGATTTTTTAGTATATCACAGCCGGAACACGTAAGGATGACTCCCTTCGCTTTGCAATGTTCTCCTGATGTGAACAAGGAACTCTGAAAGAATATGTATAGCGTGTGTATGAGTGTCTTTTGTAAGAGATAGCCTTTCTCAACAATAGCATGATGCCCTTGAAGAGTTCATTCTTTCAAAAGAACACGAGCCCGGCAACAGATAAAGACATGCCTCTCTTTCTGAATTATATTCTCTCTCTCCCTCTCTCATTTTCCACAGTCTCTATCTGTCCCTGTTGTACACTGTGTATGTGAAATTGTAAAAAATGAAGATCATACTAAACATCAAAGCATTCAGATTACGTTCCTATTTTCACCGGGAGCCTAACACAGACAAACACACACACACACACAAGCATCCATCAGAAATCTGTTCCCAAATCTCTCAAATGCTCTTTCAGCCTTTCATTTCTCTTTCTCCTCTTCCTGCGCATCGCTGTGTGTTTGATTGCAGACAGAACATCAAGGCGTTCAGATTATGTTTCTGCTTCATCACTGCCTGTCAAACACACACAGGAACCTTCCAAACTGTATATTTATACGCACACCAAATCGACATCATAAAAGAGCCCCCAAATGTCAAAGGCACACGAGTGTTTGAGAGCGACTCGGTGTAATTCTCTATCTTTCTCTGACTCTTGCACTTCCTTCGTTTCATTTTTATCCCGAGGTGCATTTCATTGAATTTCAAACAGCAGCTTGTCAATGTACCATATCAGAGTCAAAAGAACAGGTGCATATGTGCGTGGGACTTTAAAATTTCAATTGCTTTTTCATTTTGTTTGTTTCTCACCCCACTGTGATGCTGCGTCTGAATAGCCGCATGCGGCACATCGCTCCGGTTCGTACCCTTTAGAGAGAGCCCCGCGCGAGCACTCTGCTCTGTATTCTGCCGTTGTGTCCCCTGCTCCCCCGTGCTCCATCGAGAGAGATGGATCATTAATGTCCGGCCAAGGAAATCTCATTTATGAGAAGACACGGCTTTTTTGATCTGCACGTGCACACGTCGACGTGCGCGGCTTGGTATTCACAGGCGGATGCAAACGTGTTTATCATATGTCACCGGTGCACATTAGTGGCCTGGATTGGTTTTAAAGCCTTACAATTACCCAAAGTTAGCAAAATGATGCAAAACCTTACCTTATTAAGTATAATGCCCAAAATAGCTCATTTTTTGCTCATTTGCTGTCTCTCTGTTGTTATTAACCCACATTACCTTCCTGCTTCCTTGGAACACAAAAAGATAAAGTAAATTATATTAATGGCAGTGGACGTCAAGCTCTCCATTCTCATTCACACAGGTATTTAATTCTCTACTTTCTGTTACGAAATTCCTGCCACGGATGTCAAACCTGTTGCCAAGTTTGATCTGTTGAAGCAAAATTTTGAAAGCAATCGGGCGGCTTCAGATGATTTTGAATGAAGCAAAAGAGCCATACAAACTACTTTTGGAAAGTGATTGGTTTTTGAAGTTGGATAGCTTAACTTTCATTTTATCAAATGGATCAGCCTAAGCCACCTTCAAAATTGATCCTGTGTTCCAATTAAGAAAGTAAATTATAAGGGATGCATCGGATGTTCGGCAAGCGAAAATATACGTCCGAAAATAGGGAAAAAAAGCATGTAATGGGGAATAAGTGAAGAGGCGGAATTTTTTTTATCGAACATGCCGTATGATATGATCAAGCAGCAGCCAGGTATTAATGCAGAAAACATTTTAAAGTGTTGGAGAAAGACAAAGCACGGATCTTGTCCCGGCGGAGTAAATACTGGTCTTCGTAATACTTACTGGTCGGTAACTTGTGTAGGGCTATTTCAGACTGGAGGTCAGACTGAACAGCCATCATACAATGGTCGCATACAGCAACTTGTCAAAGTATGTTCTGTGCATCCTGACCCCGAGTGCACCTTCTGAGAGAACAGTCAGCTTTTGTGGGCGGACTTTTGAGGAGAGACGACTGAAATGGTTGTCAGAATTTCTTGCATGGATGTTTTTTTTCTTTAAATCATTTTGCAGTGAAGCCTATAATTATCCAACAGTATTAATTTATTCACATTTTATCTTATAATGTTGAATGACACTTTTTAATAACGTGTCATGTTGTACAGTACATTCTTTCAGCAGTCAGTTATAGGCCTAATATAGGCTATTATTTTGTTTTAATTAAGCTTACTTATTTTGCTCAATTTTATTTTTAAGTAATATTATATTATATTGAAAAGCAAGACAAAATATAAAAAGCACATTTTGACCAATCAGTTTATGCAATAGTGAAAAAATTGCCAAGATAAATAGAAGGAATACTAAAAGCCATGTTCGGTGTTCAGTATTCGGACTTCAGCGAAGTGTTTCATTTTTATTCGGCTTTGGCCAAGAATTTCAATATCAGTGCATCCCTAGAAAATTGTGTTCATGTTTGGTACCAATGAGGGAAAGTCCTTCAGAAAAAGTAACAAGTATCTAATGGACAATTACGATTTGTTTAAAGAAACAGTTCACCCATAAATAAAAATGCTGTCTTCGTTTACTCACAGTCAAGTTGTTCAAAATCTGTATAAAGTTCTTTGTTATGTTGAACACAAAAAAAAAACATATTTTAAAAGAATGTAGAAACTGTAGAAAGCCCAAGAACTGTTTGGTGACAAGCATTTACATTTCTTTCTCTGTTTATTTTATCATTTAATTTATTCAGATTTGGAACAACTCAACTCTGAGTTAATCATGACAGAATTTTATTTTTGGGTGAACTGTTCCTTAAAGATCTTTTTTTGATGACTAGCGAGCGTGTGCACGGGTCTATGTGTACTGTATGTGTGCAATTCAGTGTGTAAAAAAATGTGAAACATTATGAAAATGCTTTGCTATAGCTTTTTGTGTTTCATAATTATCTGGCTCACGGATTATGGCTGAAATGCTAAAAGCATATTTTAAACAAGCACCGAGCCAGAAACAGAGTCAGAGAAAATAGGAGGGAGAGGCAGAACTCCGGGTTCATTTTAACACCGAATGACAATGAAAAAACAAAGATCCAATAGTGGCAGAATATTTGGAGAGCAGCAGACTGTAGATAATGAAGGAAGGCAAGTTTATCTCAGTTTTGTTTTGCTTGAAACTCCAAACTTGGTTTGCCTGCGACTTTATAGAGAATGAGGAGGTTTTATGGCACAGAGAAGAGTGACATTACAGTGTAACAATTCTCATGTGCGGAGGACTGCCGCTCATCCATCTCTCTCGCTCTTTCTTTTTCACCTTTCGTGTCAACACAATTTCCTTCAGGCTTTCCCTCTTTTGGAGAGAATGAGAAATCTCTCCTCTCCTCTCTTAATGATTATCTCGCAGCAATTTTAAGCATAATAGTTTTCTGTCAGAATAAGGAGAATTCATGACTTTTAACCATAACAAGTTCCAGGTTGTGTCATGATTATTCATAAACCAGCCATCACGCTTTTCATTTGCATTTCAGATTGGCTCTGAGAATCAGGGACGCATCAGAGGCAATTTTTACAGTCTATTAGTTATTTATAGTCCATTTGTCTTACGTCTATTTAAAGACATACATGGTCCATGTATGCTGGATCTTACAACAGCACTCTTCACCACGGCATAAAAAGGTCTCCTGGCTGCAGAAATTCAAAAATGGCATTCAGAGAAAGACCTCCAGAGGCTTTTATGCACTTCTATCCACATTTCGTTTTGGATTTGTTTTAATGCTCTCTATTGGCTCACCGCTGTTATCGCGTTGTGGGAAGTAGGTGGACCCAAAAGCGGAAATTAAAATCTTTACATAGACACAAAACTTGAGTGGGTAATTCCCAAATAGCGGGCAGCAGCCAAAAAGGATGTGCGAGGTGTCATGTTTCCCGGATGCAGTACAACGAGGTATTCGGTTATTTAAAGGGACCACACACTATTTGTATTCAGTCAGTTTGACGCAGCAGTATTTATCCAATCATGACTGTTGTCACTGCAAATATGCAAATAAGTATTTAAACCCACGGTTTAGTGATGCATAGTGTGAAACAACCCAGGGTTGTCTCTTAACCTCTAGTAAATTATAAGCAACGTTAAACAGATAACTCAGGATTCTGTTTACCAGGGGTTAAGAATAACCCGGGGTTAACAATTTCAAGTGTGAAAGCCCTAAAGGGTTGTTTGAAGGAGTTTCTGTGACACAGCTTGTGAAATGAGGTAAGCGCTGTTCAGTTTTTGATTGGGTGTCCTTTGCTTAGCGTCTGGTCGTATCATTCTACCTCCGCTTCGTTTCACACTGCACACGTTTGACACCGTTCAAAATTACAAGTGTGAAACGTTTGTTTATCTGGGGTTAAAAGCATGGTATAGAATGAAGATAACCCTGGGTTAAGCACAGTGTAAAAGCCCTGTTGTTAAATCATATGGTGACACATTACATTAATTACAATGATGTTACAATGCTGTGACTGCTGCCCTATGGACCTGCAAAACATAACTGTAACGTCAACAGTAAAACTTCAGCCAATGCTATATGCTAGTTAACGTTTAGGCTGACGTTTTACTATCGACGTTACAGTTATGTTTTGCAGTTCCATAGTGAAAAAACACAAATAAAAGTACCACTCAGAAACGTCCATTTCCAATCTCTGAACAACTGGTTGTTCCTCAACATCTGTTTCTTTGTCTGATATAGGCTTAAACATATAAGATTGGAAGCCTAATCTTTCCATCTTTTACGCCGGAAAACAGGAGCGATCTGTTTGCTGTCACAGCCAATCAGAGCAGAGCTCAACATTATTATTCATGACCCTTCCAAATAAGGTAATAACAGACTATTTCATTCTAGGTACAAAATACTAGGGCTAAATAGGTGTTAAACTGTAAAGGAGATTTTTGCAATTACCTAGGCCACATATCTTATATATAGATATCAATAAACTATTTAACATAGTGTAGCAACACATTCTTTGGCACCTTTAATATCCTAATGATTTTTGTCATAAAATAAAAATCGATAATTTTGACCCACACAATGTATTGTTGGCTATTGCTACAGATATAACCGTTCGACTTATGACTGGTTTTGTGGTCCAGGGTCACAAATATAAATATGAGGAGGTTATTTCCAAACTGAGAAAGACCTCAGTTTTTAACATTTTTTAAAAATCCACTTTTTTATTATTTTATTGTGTTTTTTTGTGTTTTATTGTGTTAGTAGCTGTATTTTTCAGAGTTATTTTGGCTTAAATCACAACAACCAACCTGCAGTTTGATTGATTTTAATTGGAAGCACAATAAAAAAACATGATTTTTGGAGTTATCTCATTTTGTAACCAAACTCTTCATATGCATCTATATCTATCAAATCTATCATATTGACGTACATAACTCTAAATAAAAATCCTATTTTCATGCAATGTACCGAACAACTCAGTATTTCAAATGCACAACGTAATCTTGTGATGCCACCATCTTTTGTGCATCAAGTCCCTTTATTCTTTCTTTCATTTCTCTCATCCTTCCATGCTATATCTGCATGTAAAGTGCATAAATTCCTTACGCATTCAGCTCACGCTCACACTCACTCACAAAATTTGATGTTTTAAAATTCCTGCAAATGATGAAAACTATTCAGTTAATGCAACGTTTGTTTCCATTTATTCCTGTGGTGAGTGTCGAAAGAGAATACACATCCTCCTGGCCATCAAAGTTCCCTGCAGTCTTCATATTTAACAGAATATTTTTACAGAATATAAATCTAAACTGACCAACACAAGCAAAATGAAATCATGTCTGGTTTCTAACCACTTGACATGCAGGCAAATAAACTTGACACCTGCACGCGCTGTTCAGCTGTCATGTCAGGCGTGTAATCTCAGACTCCTCTATCTAATTAAAGACCATTAAAACTGCTGCAGTTTGTGTTTCAGCTCATATACATACGCACACACTCTCACTCACTCAGAACTAATGATTCTGTGTGTGTGAGGACATTACAAGGATTGTTCAACAGTAGAGCTAGGCTAAGGTCTAATGGATAAAGGACACTGGGCTTTAAATTTAACGGTAACAGCTTAACAGCATCACGCCTTCTGCCTATATGACATGTACAGAACATATTTAAGAGATTTATCACCTGTGTTTGTGTATGTGTGCAGTTCAGGGACAAAACTGTTCCCAAAAGAGAGATAAACCTGACAGAATCTCCATTTGGGGATATTCATGAACATCTTCATATGTACAAATAATTTAAGAATTTTTTTTTAGCATTTTCATTCTAAACATGCACAATGTTTTATCTAAGGGTTAATCTATATTAAAGAATAACTCAAATTCTATCAAAACAGTTATAAGTCCACGTAATGTCCTCTTTCGAAAAGATAAGTATCTGCAAGTGAATGTGTGTGACGTGTGTACAAACTTTATAATGTTTATGGAGTGAAAAATCTAAAATATCTTTCTGAGGCCATTTTGCTCACTGAATAAATAATCTCATTTTAAATGACACAACGTGTTCAAATCTCATGTGCCGAAGGATGAAAACAGGGCGAGAATCTAAAGCGATTAAAGATAGCGTACAGATATGCAAATACGGCACTAAAGGCCAAAAAAACATGTGAGCACAATACATATAACTGCTAAGCTTTACATTAACATTTATACATTTGACAGCTATTACCACAAACGAGCCACAGTGCATTTATGCATATCCTGGGCATTGAACCCATGACCTTGTGATTGACAGCACAATGCTCTGCCACTTACAGAAACATGATCTCAAGAATTATCGGAGAGAATGTAAGTAAGGTAGGTAAGTCAGTTGTTTGTGAAGCTGGAATGACTAAAAATATCTCAACCAACGATCTACAATTGACTACCATAGTGGGATAAATGACAACGGTGGTCAAAAGTACTCCAGAACTGTTTGTTTTCTACATTCTTCAAAATATCTTCTTTTGTTTTCAACAGAACAACAGAATTTATAAAGGTTCCTACTATTGTAATCGGCATACTCCTTTGCGCTTTGAGAAGAAGGAGAAAATGGCGCGACCAGTGTTTTCCATGACTTCTTTTAGACATAAAAAGTGAAAAATTACCTAATCAATATAAATCATGAATAAGTGATAAATAATGTTTGTATTTTGCACTTGCAGAGCAGATTGGATTAAAATCTGTTTAGCTAAGACACTTTTATGTGGCCAAGTGCCCTCTTTGGATTAGTCCTGGCTGGTGGAGAGCAAATGAAACGCCCTTTCAGAGGCGTTATCATTCTCTACATTGCAGAGACATCCGTGGCATCTGAAAGGGTGTTTCCTGACACGAGTTTAACTGTCAACAGGCTCCAGACTTTCACCACATCATGTTAACTTAGATAATTAAATAAAAACTAGCCAAGCTTTGGATTGAGGTAGGCCTGCTATCTTTATTTGACATTCTAAACATGCTAAAAAACTTTCTGATGGACCAAACTTAGGCCGCCTGTGTCTTCGTCTTGTCATAATTTGATAATAAATTCAGTTATATTTTTCCTGTTTATTTTATACTTTCTATTTTTTGTATTTTCATTTTTCTCCACTGTCCAAATCGCTGAAGGTTCGTGAAATCTTTAAAGGCTAAAATGTGAATCCAGGTGCTGTTGTTGATCTATTCTGTATGCTGCTGTTTGATCGTTAAAATAAATCGGTGAAAAAATTGTGTCTTTTTAACAGGTCACAGACACTTGTCAACTGTAGCTGTGTATGATCTCTAAATCTGCATCCTCTGGACGTTGCATTTGAAGGCGTATACGGCTAACAAATGCAACCTCTGCAGGACGCAGCCTTTGAAATGAGACACAGCATGAATTTTTATTTAATGCCAATTTAATATTACAATTGTTTTTTATCAAAATCAGTTAAAGAATAATGTTCGGATAACAAGTGTCGGTTCTTATTTAGGGAACTTAAAGCGGAGCTATCATGGTATCTCAGGCATTCTGAATTCTTTACACTGGTAAACGTGCTGGCTTCTCATGCTTAACATGGTCAACTTGTTAGAAAATGAGTTGGACATAGGTTGTAGTATTTCTGTACTTGATAGACTCCTCCAGCACTGCAAATTGTTTCAGAAAGTTTTCTAATTCTGTGATATTTTCATTAATTTATTTGACCAAAAGCACAGCAAGGAGAAGTAGAAGGAGCCCACCCACGAGCTAACCGACGATCGAGACCCACTTACCATCAAGGTTATCTGCGCTGCGTCAAGATGGGTTACCCTTAAGATAATGAAGTTTAGGTGTGTCTGTTTGTTCCCGGCATTTCAGTGATAGATGTTATATAAACGGTGGATAGAATGCTGGATTGGAAATCGTTTTAAACTGATAGATGGCGCGGCCCCAGCGCTAAAAGATGCCGGACATGGACTGCACACGGTAAGTGAAACTAAGTCATACGTCTGTGTTTTGTGGGCAATCAGCGTGTACGTGCATAATGTACAAAACACGAAGGGATGATGTGTTGCTTGCTCAGGCTGTTGTTCCATCCAACTCTCCCCACTAGTCCCACCTCTAGCAGCTCAGTTTTATCTGCAAATAATCGTACAGCTGTATCTCTCTTTTATAAATTTGATCAAACTAAATACTTTTCAAAGATACGACGCATGTAATACTACTGTATAGGCACTCAAGATTAATATGACAGTGGCAGAAACTGAGTGTTACCCGATCTTCAATCAAAATGAACATCCCTAGTTAGAAGTATTCTTCCAAATATCTTTATCTGTGTTCATCATAACAGAAATTGATATAGATTTTTGAACAACTTGAGGGTAAGTAAAGACAGAATTTACCTTTTTGGGTGAACTGTTCCTTTAAATACAGAAAGTCATACATGCATACATAACATAAGCACCACATATATAAGCTGTAAGTGACCCACATTTGGTCGTCAACCATTAAAAATCGGTAAAATTCTTCTATTTGGACATGAAGTCTTATTGAGATCCTCATATATATAAACTGTTGGTAAAGATAGATTTTAAAAGATTTTACTCAAATGTACTTTTGATCCCCCTCCACAAAACAGTTGAGTTAAATTGAATGTTTGGCTTATCCCTTTATTATTTCCGCCCTTCTTCAAAAAAAGAAGTTTCCAAATTTAGTTGCTTTGACACAGAATGACCCCCCATATAGTAGATTACCATTTAAACACGACACGTCCACTGCACAGTAAATGCACATTTCAATGCCCTGCACTGCCACGGCTGGCCAACCAACCACAAAATATAAAATAATTATACAGCACATCACTAATCCTGCATATAAATGTGAGTTTTAAATGTAGATTTAAGTTACAAAAAAACACTGTCGCAGTCATTGCCCCATGGCAATATAAATATAACATATAAATGCTGAGGCCACTATATTTGTGGTTAATATTTTGCCGTCGTAGAGAAAACAGGTTGGAATTCTAACAGGCCAGCCGAAAAATTGGTGACAGGTGTCAGGCTTCATACTTGTTAATGTTCATGCTCCAAACAATGGTGTAGTACAGACTTCAGGCAGATCCCCAGCACATGTGCCACCACGCACAGACCTGCCAAAGTCAAGGACGCTGCAAGCAAAAGCCCACAGCAATTCTCTTTGGACTGAGCACCAGGTTTTGATGACTTGCCAGGTGAATCTTACAGGAATTTTAGGATAACAACAAGGCCTGACCTATACAAGGGTTTAATGGTTTATGTAAGCTTGCAAAAGCCACAAAACGGCTGCACTCAAGCTGTTCCATCTGCTAAAGAAAAGCAATCTTGGGCACTTGGAAAAACGGAGGTCAGAGGCTTTACTCTGCCTTAATTATACAATACTTTGAAAACATCTTGCCTATGTTTTGGAACCTTCTATGAAGGCTGACAAAAGGGGTGGGGTTTTAGTCAGTGGTTAAAGTGCAGAAAGCGACCGTCTAGACAACTATAGAGTTTGACTATAGAGCTTCTATTATGTGGGCGGTTTGATTGATCTGTACAGCCAGGGCAAGGCTTTCTGATCACTGTCTGCTCAGCAGCTCTTTAACAGACAGATACTGATATGGAAGGTGACAGCAGGGACCTTCCTGCGAATGGTGAACAACTTTGGCTACAATGAACGTTCGCTGTTGTTATATAGACAAGTGGTGTTAAATGATCAGCTACATCATGTGTAGCAAAGGGTGAGGAGGTGGTTGTTGGTCTGCCGACATCTGACAACTTTTACATTTTAATAATGCATTAAATAAACGTTTGTGCATGCAAAGCACTGAAACTCAAAACCAGCTGAGATATTCCACTCAATAAAGCGTTAAGATTAGAGAAGTGTATTTTTTTCAAGAAGTGCAAAGAATGAGTATTCCCATAAAACAGAAAAATCCCAGACGAGATCTCTTTTATTTTCCGTTGACATTAACTGAGCTATACTTTTATTTATATATCGCTTTTAACTGTTTTTATTGTAACAAAGCAGCTGTACATAAGCAATACATTAAATGTATTAAATAGAAGAGTTATCAAGATTGAATAGATACACTCTCGTCCACACAAGACACATTCTTATTTATATAGTGCTTTTCACAATGTGGATTGTTCCAAAGCAGCTTTACAGGAGTAAAACAGAAACACAGTGTATGGTGTTTATAGAACAAGAAAGATCATTCTAGTAAATAATATCGAATTAATGCGTCTAATAAATGCAGTCTCCAGTTGAGCAAACCAGCCAACAATGACCTGTGGTGAGGAACCCAAACTCCATTGATAAATAAATGGAGAAAACAAAGCTCTGGAGAAAACAGATTCAACATGGAGGGCCAGATCTCCTCTGACGCGTCACAGCTGCACTCAGTTACTTTGATAGTTACTGAGTAAAGGTTTATGAAGAATAGGTAGAGTTTATTAGTTGTGATTAAGGAAGTTTCATTTGTTGAAACTGTTTGGGTATGACTTGCCTTACTTTTTATATATATATTTTAATCGATATCAGGCAACAGAGGAATGTTATAAGCAAGGAAAATAATAATGGCATAATGTAACTGAGGGCAGCTATAACTTCAAACTGCTGTCAGACACATAAAATATACTGTGCACACACACTCACATGACGCAGAAGGACATACACACTAACGTACACCGAGACACACATACTGTACATGCACACGGTCGGACACACACACACACAGACAGAAGAGAAAAGAAGAGAAACACAGGTAATATATTATGCAGACTATAAATTCCTATATGGGGTAGTATTCATTCATGCAAATTGTTACATTTAAAATAATATAAACCAAGTTCAAAATTCTAATGCTGATGTCAGCCGCCCCCGCAGCGAGCGAAACAAGTGCAGCCAGTGTGCAGGGAACCCAAAACTCTAGTGGAGAAAAAAAAACCTAGGGTAACCCAGGCCCAGCCAGGGGAACCAGTTCTCCTCTGCCACTACTGCTGCATCTCTACAAGCTCGACAGTGCTTGCACAACTAGGCTGAATAAACCAAAAAAGAGAAATAAAAGAGGTAGATGATAGATTTCATATTTTCTTAATATCTAAGTAATGCAGCCTAATAATCCCATAGAGGATTTGTATTATAGAAGTGTTATCAACTGTTTGGATCTCATCTCAGGTAAAATTTTATTTTAACAATTATCTTTCTTATAAAACAAGCATGTATTATATTCTTAATTTAAAAATCATTTACCCAGACCAGATGTTTGATTATCTCTGATGCATCTCCGATACGTTTAAGTAAAAAACTCAATTAGAGGTCCACAAAGAGAAACCACAACCCAATCCATACACACAATGTTCTCTGATGATCGCCAATGATGTGCAATCGTTGTGAAACTGGTAATAGAAATTACTCAGATTGCATTCTGGGAGAAACATTTAAGCACCACAGACATCTCTTAAAGCCTGTATTGAGAAAAATGTTAGCTGATATGTCAAGAATAACTACGAAGTCTCAGGATCTAAAAATATTGAGCAAATGTGGTAGACAATAAAATGCCGAATAAGATAGCGAGAGAGGGAGAATGACAGACAGAGATGAATGGGCAAAGTGGCCATTAAGGTCCCTGACATATAATTAGCTCTCTTATCACAACCAGTTGGCCTGTTTTTGACTGAGTGTGTGCGTCTGTGTCTGGACGTCGTCTTTTCAGAGAATCTGCTGTCCTTTCTGCCTTCAGCCCCGTCACGGCCTTCATCTTGATTATAATGATGGTTCTGTCTTGTAGAATCTCATTAACAAATTGTGAAGCCCAATGTTCACATTGTTTGCCATACCATTAAGACACGTTCTTCCCATACAATGTGGCCAGGATCGTTTTGATCATCCGCAGTCAAACAACTTCGCAATTCTATTCTTTTCAGTGTAAAAACGGAAACGTAACGTTTTTCTTAAATGGCAGGAACAGCGTGTTAATGTCCGACCTTTTCATTTCTGTATGCTAATGAAATGATTGGAGATTTCACTGTTGCTATGGCTAACTAAATTAGCATTTCATTTTTTGCATAACCAAAAGCATCCGTTTAAAAAGCCTGGCTTAAACCAAGAACACAAAAAACATTTTATGTCAATGTCGTTCACTTCCAAGCTGGTCTTTTAGACACAAGACTAAAATCCGTTGGGGAAATGTTTTCACCCAACTACAGAGAACCTGCACTTAACATAAAGACCTCAAAACACGAATGCTCATTAGTGTGATATAGAGCACACACACCCACACACACACAGAGCTCACTAGTTCTGTTTCCTTGTCCCTATATTCCATCTAAAGGGCACTGATGTGAAATGTCCTGTTTATCTTTTGCCAATCACAAAGTGCATTACAATACACCAGATGCTTCCCTATCTGCCTACTGTACCTTCTGGACTTAATAAAAAAGTAAACATGAAATACTGTCATATGTATTATATATTCAAGCATTTTTTTCAAGCTATTAGTTCAGGGGAAAACATATCAGTTTCCTCAAGAGTCACTGCGGTCTCGGCAGACCAGCTTTCATTGATCTTTGCTTTTCTCAACAGCATCGCAGCCAACTTTGCTTTCCCATACATAAAGTTTAAAGAAAGTACATTTATTTTATTTCTAATGAACTTGTATTTGGGACCATTAATAAATCACACTAATGTGAAAACATCACCTAGTCCCAATTCACACCTCCCATTTAACAACTGAAGCATGTGTTTTGGTCTGCCATGTTATTAGATAGAAACCGCTGCTTGGACGCACTTTGTGTATCTGTTTGCCACTTTTCATCCAAATTTTCCTGCTTAAACAAACAACTTGAAGGGACAGTTCACCAAAAATGTCATCATAACTCACCCCTGAGTTGTTCCAAACCTGCACAAATTTCTTTGTTCTGATGAACACAGTGAAGATTTTTGGACGAATGCTTGTAACCAAACAGATCTTGACCACCATTGTAGCCCCAGAAATGTTTGCTTTCCCACATTCTTCAAAATATCTTCTTTTGAGTTCAGTAGAACAAAGACATTTACAAAGAAATTTGTCCAACTATGGTAGTCAATGGTGGCCAAGAACTGTTTGGTTACACCAAGCATTCTGCCAGCTATCTTTCTCTGTGTTAATCAGAACAAAGACATTTATATAGACATGGTGCAACCTGAGGGTGAGTAAATAAAGATCGAATTTGTAGTTTTGGATGAACTGTTCCTTTTAACAAGAATAAGCAGGTTTAAACTGGTTAACTCAAATGTGACCCAAACCAGCCAACAAACTGATCTCTCCAGCCTTTAGGATGCCAGTTACAGCAGCAAATCGGGAAAGGATGATAGGAACTTTTTTATTAGCAGGGCATAACATTGAAGATCATCTGCCCTTTTCTTAGTAGAAGACCTTTTCTGAATGGGTACAATGCTATCCAATTCCTGACATCCTGCAACCTTAAATAACAGAGGGTGCAGCATGTCTACTCAGATATAATACGTGTCATTTCTATTAAACTGGTAAATGCTTTCGGGTTTCCTGATGCTGAGCCACCTGCAAGTTTTAACGTAAAAGTTATTTTTTGACTACAGTTTGTTTAGGAAATGTTTCGAACACTCAGGGGCAAACACATCCAGACCAGAGAATCAGAACAACACTTTTCCAAGCGGATTTAAATATTTATGTTGAACATTAGTTAGCTTTGAGATTCGCTGGAACATTTCAACTCTGTATTGTTGGTCTGATTCATCAACAGTATACAGGTCAAAATAATGTTCAACAGCGAGCTTGTGCGCAGCAGATGGAGATGACAACACCTTCATTATTCTTCAGGCACAGCATCTGCTTCTCCCGACTACTGCCGCATTCCAAATTAAAGAAAAATGTTGTTGGCCTATCAGTGTCTTGAACGTGGGTGAAACATGCCCCAACTGCGACCCATTTCACTACGCCTTCCAATCCACAGCTTAGCTGATGCTTTTTCAGCGAGAGCGGTCGGAAAAACACACACACTATTCGACAGCTTTTTGCCCTTGACTACAGAAATGTCATTCTATTGATTCTTTATATTCATTTGGAAACTTCTTGTTTAATGAGATCCTGCAGACAAAACACCTAGATATGGGCTTTCTCACAGGCATATCTTATTTTCTCCTGTAGAATTTTTGCATTAAAATGCCAAAAGGAGATTTTATTACCCTGCATATATAATGCATAATCAGGTGATCTCCTTATGATCCAAGAGAGAATCAGGAGTTATAGGACACTTTATTTCTTGTGCTATATGAGGTATAAAATCTGTCCAACCTTGCAGCTCTGCCCTCTGAGACTTTCACTCAGGTGGACCGCTTAAATGATTGTGTTATCCCTTGAAAAAGTCGAGAAATCTAACAATGCTGGACAAAACAGATGTCCTCTGTTTTTCTATTAGAAGTACAAATCCACAGTACAATTCCATTTTGCTCACATTAGAATCATTTCCTCTGATTGAGAGGAATCAATGCGCCAGCTCAAATATCTGCAACCTAAAGTAAAGCGGATATGGCAAATTCAGTCATTAAACGCCTTGCTTTTACATATTGTTAGACAAGATTTTCAACCACAAAGCATAACGGGAAAAAAACATTGCTATACCTGCACTAATATAAAAACTTTGACTGAAAAGCCCCCCCCTTCCACCACAATCCCCAGTAAACCTCATTACTCTGATCACTGTGGGTTTCTTGCAGAAAAACTACTCCAACTCCCAGAAAAAAGTATTCCATTTTAAATTAATGAGCTCTGAAACCAGAGCTCATTTGCTTCTGTCTCTGAGCCCATTTACGACTGGAGATCCTCTAAGTAAAATCTCCATCAGAAAGGGAATCGTGGCATAAGAACAAAAGAAAAGAAACTAAGAAACCACAAAGCCAAGTTAAGAATTAAAGCCGCTGAGTATTTATTTGGTCTTTAACTTGCTTCTCCTTTATGACGGCTTTTGTTTGTCTGATCAGTCAGTTCATTTTCATGCACAGCTTATTATATAACGTTCAGATATATAAAGTGCAACACTACTATGTTTAGCAAAGCTGAATTTTATATCAGAAACTCTTTTTCTTGACTGTACACATGCATTTACATACTTGCATATTTGCTATTTACATACTGTACATTGCATACTTCAGCAAACACCTACACTACCGGTCAAAAGTTAAGGATCACTTACTCATATAATATATTCTATATTTCCACATTTTATAATAATAGTAAACTCATTCAAACCATGGAAATAACACAAATGTTATATTTTAGCGTCACCATTTGCCTAGAATTTCCAAAATCATACCCCTTGGCATTTTATCATTCAGTTTCTTAAAGGAACAGTTCACTCAAAAATGATTGTCTTCACTTACTCACCATCGCGTTGTTCCTTTTTTGTTCTGATGAATACAGAGAAAGATATTTGCTTGGCTACCATTGACTACCATAGTAGGAAAAACGTTGTTCTCCTGTTACAAACAAAAGAAGATATTTTGAAGAATGTAGGAAAGCAAACAGTTCTGGGGCACTTTTGACTACCACTGTAATTTTTCCTACTTTTCTTAAACAGATTTGGAACAACTAAAGGTAAATACATTTCATATTTTTGGGTCAAGCTTTTTCAACAGTATTTAAAGAATTTCCATCCATGTTGGACTCTTTCTGACTGCTTTCATTATTTTATTCAAATTAATTAATTTCAAAAATAGTTTAAAAAAGCAGCTTTTTAATGAAAGATATTAATATGTTTGATATTAGGTTATTACAAACATTGAAACAGGGATGCTTGATTATTAGTTACAGTACATTATATATATATATGTATATAAACTGTGCCATGCAAAAACATGCAATAAGTCACATGTTTGTAAGAAAAATATGTTAACACTTTAAATTGCCTTTTTTGTTCTTTTTATCTTAAAGCGTATTTTATAGGGATGTAACAATATCAAAATCTCACTGTATAGTAATATCTCGGTATAAAGACCACAGTACGGTTCTTATTACGGTTATTATTTATCCTCTAATCTGTTGCTTAGAGGTATGAGCTATAGTATGAGATGGTTCAAATGACCTAAAAATCCCTTTTATAAAAGAAAATAATAACACCAGATGACCTTGCCAAAGGTAACGTCACGAGGTGACGAAATTCCAACTTTTTCCCTTGTAAGGCGGAACTAATGTTCACCGCGATTGCCCCCGCCGGACCCATAACAAAGGAACACCGGGATAGTTCCGGATTAGCGCAAAATCCCCGCGAATGGGGTTATTAGCAAAAATCGCCGACAGCTGTGCACGAGGGGATTGAAGCCCCGCGATTGGAACACGTTGCGATTAGGGCAGGATAAAAGGAGAGTGTACAGACCAACGGGGAAGTTGTTTTGGGGATTGTGTATCTTGGAGGAAGCGTGAGCAGAGGAGAAGAGGGAGTGGGCTGGCAAACGGCACTGTGAGTATTGGGAGAAAGAGCACGCCGACTCAAACGGAAGGAGGAAATCGCTGGACAGTGAGATCGTTTGTGAGAGACTGTGAGTAGTCCACTCTATCTTTATCCTCTCCCTCTGGTCTATGGACTTCCTGATGTGAATGCCAGGTCAGCAAATGGGCGACAGCCAGGAACTGTCTAGTCGGGCGCTGCCCCCTTGTGGTGGTTCAAGTCAATGGGACTGAAGTCCAATGCCTCCTGGATACTGGGTCACAGGTCGCGCTGTTCTCCGAAAGCCTGTCTCGGGAGTTATTCGGGGTCCAGGGCCATTCGGCCGCAGATGTCCCCTGGTTTACCCTTCGTGGGGCAAACGGTCTGGATATTCCATATGTGGGCTATCTGGTCACAGACCTGGAGGTTCATGGGACCCTTGTGCCTCAAAAGGGAGTTGTGATCGTACGGGATACATGTCTGGGAGCTCACCGTGCCTTGCTGGGGATGAACGTCATCACGGAATGCTGGAAGGAGTTGTTTAAAGCATGTCGCTTTAAAGGTGTGTCGCTACGCACTGTCAGTCACGGCCCAGAGCGAAGCCATTATCTGAGCCCGCCTCCCTGCCCAGCTTCACGGGTCACAGGAATGGATCTTGGTGGAGCCTCATTCAGACTGCCAGGCTGTGGAAGTGGCCCGGGGATTGGCTTCTGTCCGCCGGGGTCAGGTTGCCGTAAGACTGAGAAACACGAATCCCTATGCAGTGGATCTGCATCGACACCAACGTCTGGCTCGGGTCACCGTAGTAAGCCCCCAACAAGTTAATGAGGAAGGAGAGTTGCGGTTCTGCCAGGTGGGCCCAACGGTAGTGGAGGTGGCCTGGGCACAGACTGAATCCCCTGCAAGCAGAAAGGAGGAAGCGCTGCCGGCCCACCTTGCGGGAGAGTCCTTACGAGGTGACGGGTTGGAAGAAGGGCAGGCGGAGCAACTCCGGGACTTCCTGGTGAGATGGAAGCATCTCTTCTCCGCACATGATGAGGATTATGGGCGGACAGTAGGGATCTGGTGCTTTACAGATTATCGTAAAGCACCAGATCCCTACTGGGGATGCCCCTCCGAGCCAGGAACGCTTCCGTCCCATACCCCCAACTCTGTATGCTGAGGTTCGTGCCCTCCTACGAGGGATGCTGGAGAAGGGTGTTGTCCGAGAGAGCAGCAGCCCGTGGGCAGCACCGATCGTCCTCGTTCGGAAGACCGGAGCATGGCGATTCTGCGTCGATTATCGGAAGTTGAACCAGGTTACCAAACGAGACGCCTTCCCCCTGCCGCGGATCAAGGACTCCCTGACCAGCCTCACTCGGGCCGCCTGGTATTCTACCCTAGACTTGGCTGGCGGTTACTGGCAAGTTCAAGTGGAGGAAGGAGACCGGGAAAAGACTGCGTTCACCACTCCCTTTGGCCTCTTCGAGTGGGAGCGCATGCCGTTTGGTTTGTGTAACGCTCCAGGTACCTTCCAACGGCTCATGCAGCGCTGCTTGGGAGGCCAGCTTATGGACACCACGCTCGTCTACTTAGACGATGTTATTGTGTACTCTCCTGACTTTGAGTCTCACCTCCGACACCTGGAGCAAGTATTCCAGTCCTTGGAACGGTACGGATTAAAGCTACAGCCTGAGAAGTGCCAGTTGCTCAGGAAAGAGGTAAAGTTCCTGGGCCATCGAGTCAGTGCGGCTGGGATTGCGGTAGACCCCGAAAAGGTGTCGGCCGTCCAGGAGTGGACCGCGCCGAGGAGGGTGCGCCAAGTGAGATCCTTCCTGGGATTCGTGGGATACTACCGGCGGTTCATCAAGGACTTTGCCAAGATCGCTAAACCCCTGAACCAGCTGCTTGGAGGCTCGGGGCGGACCCGGGGTCATGGGTCCCCTACCATCTCATGGGACTCCGCCTGTGAGTTGGCCTTTCAGAAGTTAAAACAAGAGCTGCTCCAAGCCCCGATCTTGGCCTATGCTGACTTTTCCCAGCCCCTTACGCTCTACACGGACGCCAGTAATCTGGGATTGGGGGCCGTACTAGCCCAGAGGCAACATGGCGAAGAGAGGGTCATTGCCTATGCCAGCAGGAGTTTGCACCCAGCCGAACGTAATGACGCTAACTATAGCTCCTTCAAGCTTGAGCTCCTCGCTATGAAGTGGGCCGTTAGCGAGAAGTTCAAGGATTATCTGTGGGGAGCGAAGGTAGTCATGGTTACGGACAACAACCCGCTGGTCCATCTCCTAACTGCCAACTGGGAGCCGTGGAACAGCGACGGGTGGCGCAGCTGGCCAACTATGACTATCACCTTCAGTACCGGCCCGGGAAGGAGCATAACAATGCCGACGTACTGTCTGTACTCCCTGAGGGTAAACCCTTGAGATCCACTTCGCCTGGGAATGTAGCACCGGAGGAGGGACTTATGGTGGGGATTGTAGAGGCCACTGGGCTCCAAAGGGAAGGAGTTCCCTTGAGTTGGGGTTGGGACCCCCAACGGTGGAAGGACCGTCAGGCAGTGGACCTGGTTTTGGCCCAGATACGAGACTGGCTGCAGAGAGGGACTTGGCCAGAAGGGGGAGCACGACGTGGGCAACCCCGAGGGGTGAAGCAGCTCCTGGGACAACGGGAGAGACTCTCCCTCAAGGAGGGAGTCGTCTGTTGAATGTTACAGGACCCAGCACTGGGGGAGGAGGTATGTCAAATAGTGGTACCTGAAGATCAATCCCAAGCTTCGCTCCAAGCTTATCACAACCACCTGGGACATCAAGGGCAGGAGAGGACGACCTTATTGGTGCGGAGCCACTTTTACTGGCCTGGGATGTAGAAGGCGGTAAGGATGTTCATTTCACAGTGCCCACGCTGCATTCTCTTCAAGACCCGGAGAGAAGTACGAGCCCCATTGGCCCCCATTCAAGCTGAAGCCCCACTACACATGGTGGCGATGGACTACCTGACGTTAGGTCGGCCCACTGACCTCATCCAAAACATCCTCGTGGTAACAGACTTCTTTACGAAGTGCGCAGGGACCATTCCAACTAGAGACCAGACCGCAACCACCACTGCCAGTGCCCTTTGGAAGAATGTGTTCCAGCCCTTTGGATGCCCAGAAGTCCTTCACTCGGATCAAGGTCCAAACTTTGAGTCCCGGGTCATCAGAGAGCTGTGTCAGCTATACGGGTGCAAGAAGACCCACACCACGCCGTACCACCACCAAGGGAACGGAGGGTGCGAACGATTCAATCAGACCCTGTTGGGTCTGCTAGGGACCCTGGACGTGGAACAACAGGGTAATTGGATGGCAAGTCTCCCGGCTGTAGTCCAAGCCTATAATAACAGCGTGCATAACACTGCTGGATATGCTCCGACGTACCTGATGTTCGGACGGCACGTACGGTTACCCACGGACTTACTGTTGGGATCCATCCCCGCAGAGGAGGGGGCCAGCCTAACGGAATGGGTGAGCAACCACCACCAGCGCCTCCACCTGGCTTATGAGCAGGTTTCCGTCCGAATCGAACGAGCTGCGCGGAAGAACAAAAGATTGTACGATCGAACAGCTCGTAAGGCGCCCTTGCTGCCGGGAGAAAGGGTCCTGGTTAAGGACAGTCGGCGCCAGGGAAAGGGAAAGTTGAGCGACCGTTGGGAGCCCCGACCGTACGTGGTCCAACGACAACCCCGACCTGACCAGCCCGTGTGTGTCCTTCGCCCTGAAGGGGGAACCAGCCCAGAACGGGTATTGCATCGGAACCTGATTCGCCCTTGCCCCAACTACCCAAGTCCTGTAGACACCATCATCCCCACCGAAGAGAGAGCCCACCGATGATAGGTTGGGCAGTGGTCCCAAGGGGACCGGCCATTGAACCTGATCAAGCAAATTTCCCCTCGCCCCCAAGACGATCCCAGCGGGACAACCAAGGCCAGCCTCCGGCACGGTACGGAGACTGGGTAGAGCCACCACGTTATAGGGACTAGAACGGTTTGGCGGGGGGGTATGTCACGAGGTGGCGAAATTCCAACTTTTTCCCTTGTAAGGCGGAACTAATGTTCACCGCGATTGCCCCCGCCGGACCCATAACAACGGAACACCGGGCTAGTTCCGGATTAGCGCAAAATCCCCGCGAATGGGGTAATTAGCCAAAATCGCCGAGAGCTGTGCACGAGGGGATTGAAGCCCCGCGATTGGGACACGTTGCGATTAGGGCAGGATAAAAGGAGAGTGTACAGACCAACGGGGAAGTTGTTTTGGGGATTGTGTATCTTGGAGGAAGCGTGAGCAGAGGAGAAGAGGGAGTGGGGCTGGCAAACGGCGCGGCACTGTGAGTATTGGGAGAAAAAGCACCCCGACTCAACCGGAAGGAGGAAATCGCTGGACAGTGAGATCGTTTGTGAGAGACTGTGAGTAGTCCACTCGATCTTTATCCTCTCCCTCTGGTCTATGGACTTCCTGATGTGAATGCCAGGTCAGCAAATGGGCGACGGCCATCTATATATATATATTTCCCACTGAGTGTCGAATTGCAGTGATGAAGGGATGTGATGCACTGTTTTGATGTGTGAAGTGTGTACTTGAACCCGCTGGATGTCCATTACTTACCTGAGTTCGCTATCACGTTCTAAGACGTAAGAAGAGGTGAACACCGTTGCACTCCACAGATATTTGAGTGTACTGTCTGACAGCCCATCGGGAAGGGGGGACACGTGAGGCGAATGCTTAACCGTCTGTTTTACAGTGAAGCTCCCCAGCCTGAAGCTCCCCAGCCGCAAGTTCTCTGTCTGTCACCTGTAGAAGAAGAGGATTACGTGCCTGTATACTCACCGGACTGTTTTGCAGTGAAGCTCCCCAGCCGTAAGTTCTCTGTCTGTCACCTGTAGAAGAAGAGGATTACGTGCCTGTATACTCACTGGACTGTTTGCAGCGAAGCTCCCCAGCCTGAAGCTCCCCAGCCTTAAGCTCTCTGTCTGTCGCCTGTAGAAGAAGAGGATTGCATACCCGACTAATCACCTGACTGCTCGCAGGAATCCCCCTCGTCGTACCCTTCTGTCCGCTTCCCGCTGTGAAGAAGAGGAGTACGTACCTGAACCGCGCACCTCAACTGTTCCACCACAGTTCCTCCGGTCGTAAGTCCCGATTCATCCTACCCCTGGGAAGAATGGACTGCATCCCCGAAATACGCACCTAAACCCTCCTGCAGCAGCCTCCTCCCAGTCGGTAGCCCCGACTCGCCCCTTCCATTGGAAGACCGCGAAGCCACTCACCAGAACACCCCCCTACACTGCACTCTGTGGGCCTTCGGCGGATCCGCAGGATAGAACGACCCTGCCCAGAAGACTCATCCTCTTAAATCTCTATCCATTTTTTTTAACTTAATAAAGTACCGTTACCTGAAGTCTTGTTGTCTGTTATCTTTGTCTGGCCTCTGTCCGACTCCCCAAGGGTGATACGGGTTTCAGGGGTGGGTGTAGCCCGATGGGCCGCCCCGACCTGTGACATAACATCTATTATTTTTTCTAACATTCTCTATGTTAGGCCTGGAAGACCTATTGTTTTATACAGTCATGTGACCATGACAATGTTGAGACAATTTTGCTATTGAAATAACATTATCTATAATATTATTACATCCCATTTTATGTGTTTCCGTTTGCTTTTGCTAAAAAAAAGCATCAGTGTCATTCACACAGATTCAATAAATTTTCCTATACTTCAGAGAAACTTGACACATCATACTAATGTTCATCATCTCCACATCAGGCTCCTGTAACTGTGTGTCGACACAACCACTTCTCTCACCCTGCATTACACTTTTTACATCACTATAACCAGCCTGCTCATCATCTCTTAAATCCAGTCATGGAACAGACATGCTCACCTCTTCCTGGCTGTATTTCCACCCACCACATTGATAAAGTATGTGGGACACGAACTACATAACCACATGGTCCTTTAAACCTTGGGTAGCTTCTGGCTTAAACATCGCCATGGTTCATTTGAGATGACACCTCGGAGAGCAAACACAAACACCAGTGATATAAAAAAGAGGGAAACTTTACAGATATGTCTCTGGATGTGTTCTGTCCAAACTTTGTTAAAACAGAAAATACATGAAAATGACAGAAAGTTAAGAAATATTGATTGGGTCTCCCGAAACAGAGGTTTGTGGCGCGTCACATCAAACCCCTCACGCTTTGAGCAACATTGCGCATTTCAATGCAAGTTTCGCCTCGGCTAGCCTAAAGTTTAACTATTAAAGCTTCACAAAACAATATGACTTCTGAAATACATGAGAACGAGCTTTTTTAATATGCACCCCTGCACGAGCACTGCGGGTGAGAGAGAAAGCGCCGGACTGGAGCGAATCACAAAACTACAGCCTGAAAGAAGTTCAAAAGAGTACTCCCAGCTGGCAGAGTGCCAAGTTAACCACGCCTACTAATTTAGATTCACTACGAAATTAAAAGTGCGCCCAAACTTTTGTTATAAAAGACGCTTCTCTAATTTGTTGTTGGTCCGCCATAATGCTCGTATTTCTTCTCTGCTGTGAATTACAATTTCCGTTCATCCGACCATCCGTAATCTGGGAGCGTCACCACAAGAAAAATGTGGTTACTGCCGTTCTGGTAAGCACAGTATAGGTATGAATTTAGATATTTCGTATTTGAAAAAAATCTATACTTTGTGCCAGAGTATCGATAACGTCTCGCAGGCTGAAATGTCGCGATAAATCTCCATATCGATTTTTTCCCCCACCCCTAGTATTTAGCACTTTAAGAGCCACAAAAAACTAAGCAACAATTATTGTTATAATTTATGTAAGCAAAGTTGGTTGTGTAGCACATCATAGAAAACAATGTAAGCTACTGTAAGTTGAGATGATTTCTAGCTTTTTTACACTATTTTTGCCTTCCAGGTTTAAAATCCTCATCTGGCCAACGTCAAAGGATGTAACGTGTTGATGTACTATAGTACATCGAAGACGCGGCGGTGTCTCATTATTATTCATGAGACTGTGTTTTTTTAACCAATGAGAAAAGACATTTCTCCTAATTATTCATGAGAGCGCCTTGTGATTGGAACTCCCGTGCCGGAACCTTCACCGGTTTTAACGGCTCTTCTTCTCCCTGCGGTCAGGCCCACTTTAATCGCATTTCTCAAAAATGACAGTGAGATAGAATGTAGCTGAAAGGGGAGGTTTCGTGACAGTCTAAAGACAAACGCAAGAATAAACAAACCTACTGAGAGTCTCGATAAAAATGCTCATCTAATAAATCCTTTTTTCCCTTCATTTAAAGATGTCATGATGAATTATTATAGAATTGCCAAGCGATAGATCGATTATCGCAGAATCTAGCAGTGTGATATAATCAGTATCGTGAGCAGTGATGCCGGTAACGCGTAAATCCAGTAATCTGTACAGTAACTAAGTAACTTTTTAGAGGTATAATCAGTAATCAGTAATCAGATTACTTCTTCAAAGTAACTGTGGCAACACTGATTGTGAGCCCTGTATCGCGTATAGAATCATATCGGGAGGTACCCAGAGATTCCCACTCCTACTAAATACAGTAGCAGGGCACAATTTGTTGACAGAGCTCAAATAAAACCAGAAAACTCCTTTAACAGCTGGGCAGCACATTTCAGCAAAGCTTCTATTGTGCAACTGTCACAATGTAATGCAAGGTTTGCACTGACTCTGTTATTGAGGAACAAGGCAATTTGCTCAATAAAGGATTTGTCCAATAAAATGTTTACCAGGTCAAGAATACGAGCACCCAAATAACACCCGCCTAGCTATACAGCTAAAACATATCACAGTTCACTTACGCAAACTAAACACTACTGGTAATAAAATAGAAAAATGAAAATAGAAAGCTCTCATTTGATCGAAGGTAAGTTTTTGTTTAAGAGGAATACATCAACACAGGAAAGAAAAGTAAGGAAGCCTTTTCATTGGGAGGTATAGCTCTCCAAACAAAAGCAGTCACTGGTGAAGCATTTTTGGGAGGGTAAATTACTTGTCTTGCTTAAAGGGATAGTTCACGCAAAATTTTAAATGATTTGATCATTTACCATCTCATCATTTTTGACCAGTATGACTTTCTTTCTTTTGCAAAACACAACAGAAGATATTCTGAAGAATGCTGTTAGCCATGTTGATGCCCATTGACTGTGTATGGACACGATACCAATCAATTGGGAACCAACGGTTTTCTCTTACCAACATTATTCAAAATATCCTCTTTAGTGTTTTGTAGAATACAGAAAGTAAGGTTTGAAATGACATGAGGGTCAGAAATTATTATTTTGGGTGAATTATCACTATAAAGACACACCTGCAAAAAACTAAACACAGTTGAAAAGGCTAATGAAAATTATGTTTTTCAACCTCAGTGTTTAACTTTACAATATAAAAAAAACGCCTAAAAGGTCAAACTGCTGTTTTGTGGCAACAATCATAGGCAGAAATGTGTCATTCCTCCCATGCGATCGGACGCCATGCCTTAATGCTACACCACTCACCAAATTAACCAAATTGTTACAAAAAGTCAATTATGAGAAAGTGCAGGCCAGGAGAAGAACAAAAGACTGAAAGTCTCTGAGCTCAGCAGGTAGAAAGCTCTTACACACCCCCACGCAGCGTGAGCTCTGTCACTAGAAAGAGTGAGTCGGTCAGTGGACACTCAGCAGGGTTGAATACTAACAAAGTTAATTTTTAACGACGCTTTATTTCCTAATCAATTAACGTCTTTAATTAATGTGTTCACAACAGTGAGGAAAATTTAAGAGGCGGCAAAATCCCGGCAGCTGGACGGAGAAAGAATGGTTTGTTTGTGTGTGCGTTTCGCTAGCAGGTGTTGGGGCTGTGTGTCTGTTTTAAAGCGAGCGATGAAAGAATTCCTTCCTAAATTCTCGCCTGCTGTTCCTCTTTTCATCATTTGATTCTTTATGAAGAGAAAACGTTTTTAATGGAGCCAAGACTGACAGTTAGACTCTTTTAGAACATAACATGCAAACCCATTAAAACTTCCTCTTAGCAAAAATAATTCTCTCTCCCCCTCCTCTCTCTCAATCTCTCTCTTTGAAGTTCAGTTTTATTCAGTTCAATTGAATTATAGAGAGCTGTTCTGGTGTGAATACCACAATCACATTTCCTGTAAGCCACACTGTAACTATTAAGTCAAGTACATGCTCATCTACAAAAAGCCAGAGAAACAGGTGAGCCAGTCCACGTCCTCTTGAGCTTTTTAAATCACTAACCACGGCTGCTTTGAGTGCCGAGTGTGTTAAATGTTGAGGTGGAGGCCGCGGATGAGCTCGTCCGACGTTTGCTGGGCGAGAACGTCCTTTGTGCCTTCAGAGAATCTAATTCTCACATCTCCACCTGCAGCCTGAGCAGCTGCTCCAAAACACGATTTAGGAATAAATAAACCACTGCCTTCATCCTTTGCGTACAATTAATACTACTGGTTGTTATTATATTTTTGTTCTATGCTCCTTTAATGTGTGCTTAAATTTAACCAGAAATATGGCAATTGATACAGTTTCAGAAATGTAAAACTGTTTAAAGCACAGATACAAACAGAGCTCTAACTGCTATAAAGTGTTCAAATGATGCTCGAATGTTTGCTTCAGCGTTGGATTAAAAAAGGCATTTACAGTATTACCATCCATTAATTAATGCCAAAAGATTCGGTCTCTTTTTTTCTTTCCTTTCCTTTCTTCCAGCCCAGGAGAGATAAATGAACATTCAACGTCATTAAACTTCTTTTTTATGTTCAGAATTGGGCCATATGTAAATGACCACTTCCTAAGAGAGAGTGAGAGAGAGAGAGAGAGAGAGAGAGAGAGAGAGAGGGAGAGAACGAGAGAGTGAAAGAGAGAGAATAAGGAAGCTGGAAAGAAAGGTCAAACCATACAGCTTAACTAACATTAAAAAGTCTTTATTAAAGATACTGATACTGTAATTTAAGGAAACACACAGACTGTAAACATGATACTGTAACTCAAGGAAACAAACACGCTGAAAACATATCAAATGTGTGTGCGAGGAAGAGAGTTTGTGTAAACAGAGAGCTACATGTCCTTATTGATCATGTATTGGTTGACATTGACCACTGTACTGGGTGGAAAAGACACTCTGGTGGCTGCCGGACTTCGGATGGAGAGATATTTGAGATTTATGCAGAGATAGGTGTAGAGGTGAATAAAATAACAGAGCATAAGAAATAAATGAAATAATGCAGAGATATTTTAATGCTACTCTTTTCTCTGCGAAATGTAAAGTTCAGATTCAAGCCACTAAGACGGCTGAAGCATTGCATTTTTTTCTAATAATACTATAATATACTGTGGTTTCCTGTCTGGAATATATTAGTTTTCCACTGCCAAGGCAAATTGTAAACTTTATATTGTCAAACAGGGTTTATTGCAGCTCAGGTATACTTGTCATAAATTGGATACAGTACAGCGTGAATAAACAGCAGTAAAAGCCAGATGCATATGCCAAATAAAACAACAACAACAACACCAAAGTGTGGACTAAACTAAAAGCCAAATGAAACGATCACCAAATTAAACGAGACAAGACTGATCTGTGTTCAGCTGAGATGAATGTGAGACACTAAACAGAAATCTTTATGTTGTTCTCAAGAGTTTGTCTGCTTAAAGGGATAGCTCATCCAAAATAAAAAATTCTGTCATCATTTTCACAACCTCATGCTGTTCTAAAACCATATGACAGCAGAAAAGTGACTGAAACAGCCTCTGTTTCCATTTACTTTCATTAAAAATCATCAGCATCAGCATTGTTCAAAATGACATGCAAGAAAGTCATAAATTAAATTATTCAAGAATTTTAAGTGAACTATCCCTTTTATGAAACAACGTGTGTGCGTTTTTGTCTTTCATTTCCATCTGGCTTCCTCAGTTACTCTCTAATTCTTCTTTTCTTTCCTTTCTCTTCCTTTGCCTATCTGGGCTCGCTGAAACAGAGCCAAGGCAGCAGCTCACAAGTAAGCAACATTACCCCTCCCTCCTCTTTTTCACCCATATGAATATTTCCAGACTTCATCATCTATTTATCCTAACAATCTCTGCTATCTTTCTCTCGTAATGATTTCGTTTGCCAAAACCTGGAGCAAAACCCCCAACCAGGAAAACAACAGCTATAAACCTGGAACCCTCATTTGTTTGGCCGTTTCATGTTTGATGTAGAACCTGGAGAGGTTTTCCTGTCTCGTTATCTTTCCCATGCCTCTATTGTAGGATTCTGCCCGGTTAGGTTTTCCTTCGCTTATTGGGAGCTAAAGTACCTACTGCAAAGTAATTACTGCAGAGATCTGGGACAGCATTCACTGTGTAACAGTAAAAAGTGTGGCCCACAGCACTGACATAAACATCTCAGCATGTTGGAGGACGCATCTCTTCCACTAAATAAAGCTGACGCAAGCTAAAGAAGGAAAAACGCATCCGGCAAACAGCCAGGTGTGAAAGTCCGCGCATTAATGAGACATGATTCTGTCCATTATACACAACGCTGCAAATTCTTAACTTCGGGTTTCAAGTTAAAAAAATTGTACGGTTCTCTCAATGCATTGGCAGATGCTTTCACTAAATTAGGCTTTTGAGTAAACACTCACTTGAATACAAGAGAACACAATAAAAGAAAACTTGCAAAAGTAACATTCTCCTAAAAACATTCAAACCTCTCAGGCAAGCTTCTCGGGTATCTATTTTTAGCACTTTCATTTATTTAACTGTGAAAATAAGACTAATGCTATTATAGCTTCCTCTGGTTTTGCACAACCTGCACTGTCAATGTATTGTATGTAAATTCTGTTCCCACAACACGCCTATATGACCCACTACATCTGCAGTATACAACAGTGTGCATAATATTAGGTTCCTCAAGGAAATACATTTAACCTCACCTCCTATTTCCAAATAAAATCTAAGTATCAGCTTTCTCTTTCTTGACTCATGGTTAATTGATCTGCCAAGAGTTAATAGTTTCCTGTGATGCAGTACTTTTGGAACTCTGGCACTTTTAAGAAATTAAATTACACGTTTTAAATTGCAGAAATCATATTTTAAAACGTTATACTTTATTAGAATTTGATTATTTATCTGAAGCAAGAAAACTTGAAAGGATGCCTAACTGAACTCTAACAGGTGGAATATCTGTTTACGTTTTATAATGTATTCTGTTACTGAGGCTAACACCAAACAGCACATACTTTTTATAAAGTTTCTCTAATCCTCAATTCTCCCGAGGATATTCCCTCGAAAAAGATGTAATTTACTGAAGAACATACATTTTACGACCAAGTTTTTGTCACTTGCGGCAGCCAACGGAATTGCAAATAATAATGATTTGCAAGTTTACCCAAATACCACGTCTACTAAACGCGAAACTTACCTTGTTAATAAGCCTTTATAATCGTTCCCGCTCCCCTTTTGAAATAAAAACGAAATTTGGCCGAATTAAATTGTAGTATTTCATCGGAATTCTTCAACAAACGTCTCGCGACTCGACGTGGACTTTGAGAAATGAGTTGGACTCAAAATCAGACACTCATGAACAGTGCAATTTAGTAAGATGTTTGAGTTAGAAGCGCACTTTCTCACGATCTATCGTTTACTACACGATCGCTCAAACAGATTTGTGAACGAATCATTCAGACGAATTAATTCAATCCGAATCATTCGACTGATTCAAAAGAACCGACCTCAACAAACGATTTGTTCGTGAATCCATCCCAACAGAATGGGAGTCTAAACTGCCTTTACTATAATAAATAATTTTTTTTGGAAAAAATTCACCTGTGAAATATATAGTTCGTGTATTATTTAGTCTGTAACAAATCATCATTCAAAATAAAAGGTGTACTTTATGGACAGGCTTGATTTAATCGTGGTTTTATTATAGCAACAAGTATAGTAGGGCTTACCATGTTTTTGGTAGATATATTTATATTAGAATTACCATAGGTTTACTACAAATTCAATGGTAAAACTGTGGTTATTATGAGGCATGGTTACTGGTTAAAATTGTAGTTGCATTTTATGAGGATAATATTAAACCTAATGTTTGACAGGGCTTATTAAACTAACCAGCAGCAAACAGTGCTAAAAGTATTTCATTGAAGACTCAAGAAAAAGAATCAAGACTTTCTGTAGATTTGCCACTCAGATTAAAAATGATTTGAACTCCATCTCACAAGGGAGCTTGTGAACATGTCTGGGCGTTTGTCATTACTTATAGTTACTCTAAACATTAAAAAAATTTGGACAAAATACACAACATGAACAATAAATAAATAACAGCAGCTTGAATTAATTAATAGCAGACTATACTGTAGATAAATATTTTTTCTGCAATGTGACCATGAATAGTAAATGAATAATTCTTGATCGTACATCATACATTTTTGTCATTAAAATGTCTTTTAAGCATGATGGTTTGAAGATGTTCTGCACATAAATAACTCTGTGGTCCCACTCTACACAGGATTAGGGATGTGGTTATTCCCAGTTAGGATTCCAGCTGTCAGGAGAAAGACAAGAGAAGAATCTCACTCAGAGCGAACCAACCAAAGACCATTCAGGAAACGCTCCAGTGAGCCACTCCGGTACGTGACTAATTCAGCTTATCCACTGAATAACCCGAATAAACTCCCCAGATTGTTCCATATGCAGGTCTTAAACACACATGGAGGAAAGAGAGAGACAGAGAGCCTGTTTGAATGAGAGACCGAGTCGCTTTATAGATTTCCGTGTGTGCGTAACTCGTTTGTTTAGAGTTGAGGATTAGAAGAGCTCTCTTGACGTAAAAATAATTTAATTCTCAACTCGCACGGCCTGTTTGCAAATGGCACATGCATGCATGTTTTTTTTTTTAAAGGAAAACTGTCTTTTGCTGTAATTCAGAAGTGGCAGAAAGACACTACAAATGCATTAGTCCTCCTCAAATATACATGACAGTAGAGAGAGGAACGTCTGGGTCATATCTCTATATTTCTAAGTATATTTAATGCATTTGTTTGAAGCCACAGTGTGTGTGCGTTGAATTTTGGATCAGAAAATTTCATATGTTGTGCCCTGGTGGGGAGGATGGGTACACATACACGCAAGCACAGCCCATTGGGAACCTGTTTTTCTAGTTACCCTTTAGCTATGCAATATTTATTGCACATATTAAATATGTATTGTATCTTTTGCTACCTAAACTAGAAGACTGGGAGTTCATTCATACCCTTAAACACACATTTGTTCAAGGATATCCATCGTCGGTAATCACAATCATCACAGTATATTATCTGAATTATTTTGTTTGAGTTAAGATCATGTCTGATGGTTTTCCTTGAACTGTTCACTGTGTTGCGAAGCCAAAGGCTATACAGTATATACATAGTACACAGTTGTAGACAATGTGAGGCTTGGTGGGTTTATTCCAAGAAATACCGCTGCTACATTCCAGGGGCAGAATGCGGCCTTTTCACAATGACGTATATTAACTTCCACCTTTTCGCAAAGCAGTGTATCATAACATCCGTCATGCAACAAACAAGGAGAAGAAGAACTTCCGTTTTGCCGTCACGCTGGAATTTAACAACGGTGAAAAAAACTGATAGAACACGTATTCAAGTACTTATCCTAGCACCTTCGCTAACACAAAAATAAAACAAAACACTTACCTTCATAATCAAACAGGTACTGTTCAACGAAGAATTTGTATTATTTATCTAGCTTTGATCTTGCTGTAAGCCAAAATTTGTCTGCAAGATGTTGTACATCATTTAGCCGTATATGTGGCAGCTGGGACTTGGTAAAGTCCATTCTGAGGCGCTAGCGGAAGTAACGAGACACTGCTTTGCGGCTGAACGGAGTGTAAAATGTGTAAAAAGGCCTATGCAGTTGTGTTCACGCAAAGTTGGGTTTTGAAAGAGAGTGACAGCAGAATTCCATCACCGAAGCACCTAAAACTTCAGGACTAATTACAAAATTTTAGACGCAAGGTTTTTGAAAGGTGCTATATTAAGGAAACAGCAGTAGACTAACTAGTCTGTCAGGTTTTGATGTGAAACAAGGCATGCACTTATTCTTTCTTGTCAATCTCCAATGTTGGGGTTATTAACCTCTCTCAGGTTATGATAAATGGAACAGAGAGAGGGAGAGAGAGGGAGAGAGTCAAACCTAATCTTAAGTGTTTGGGAGTTAATAGTAAATAGAAAACGGCACTAGATGGAACCGCGGCATTTTAGGGTGCATACCTCAGAGCTTAAAGGTCCCGTGTATGGAATGTAGTCGCATCCAATGGCTCGCTCCACCCCTCCCTTTCGAAAGACTTTGGTTGTTGACACAGGACAGAGATGTTGTCACGTTTTACTCTTATTTGCCAAAGGAGATAGTTTAGGGCTACTGTAGAAACAACATGGTGAATTCCGTGCAAGGGGACCCACGGTGTATGTAGATAGAAATAGCTCATTATAAGGTAACAAAAACATAACGCTTCAGTACGGGAGGTCTTTATACACCTCTGAAGACATAGTTATGTATATTACATACATGTCCGTCAATAGATCCTCATAGAAATGACACACTGCTGGACCTTTAAAATAATGGGGGAGTTAAAAATAGAAATTAGAATAACATGAAAATCCTTAAACACACATGATAAAGTCTTGATATGTACAGTTAACTGTATCCATGGTTACAGGCATTACTCAAGGCTCCTGCAAAGGGGATTGACTTTAGCTACCTGTTCATACAGACATTATTCAATCCGCTCCCGTCTGATCTGGTCTTCTGCTGAGGGAAGCATAAAAGATCTTATTTAAAGTGTTACTTGACCCCTGAAATAATATGCTATGCATATTTTCCACACATGCACACCAAAGAGACAGGTATTTCTCCCCATTCTCCTCATGTGTAACAGGATGATCTGAGGCTCTCAGGATGAAATTTTTAATGATTTGACTTATTCACGCTCCAGCACATCGACTACACCAGTGAATGTGTGTGTGCCTTTGCGTGATTCACGCGTCAATACCTCAATGCACTCAATCTGCATTACCCACTGAACGTAAGGAAGCCAATTATGTGGATATCAGTCTGCGTCTACGAGATAGGGGGAAAGAGAGGCAATGTCTTAAAGCATATGTCATAGAGAGTGACTCATCGCATGTCTAAAGGTGTCTGCATTTGTATACTAAAGAAGTCAGCAACTATGCCAGAATGCATTATGATCTCTCACGGGAGTAAGTGTGAAAATGAAAACTCTCTCATAATTTATCCTACCTCAGGCCATTCCAGATGTATATGACTTCCTTTCTTCAGCTCAACACAAATAAATTATTGTACATTAAAAATGTAATTCATAATAAATATACAGCCTCAAAACAAAATGAGTCAAGTGTCTGTTGAATTTTAACAAAATCAAATCTCAGGAGTGACAAAGTCATCCAACAGCAATGTGAAAACTGACAGCATGACAAGACACATGAAAACTGTGATAAAAATCAAGGGTTTTTTACTTTTTCTAAATGCAGTATTGCAGCTGTAACTTAATTTCTTTGCAGTATTTGAGGTGTTGAAAATACAGAGCTTTCTTCAGTTATCATTTTCTGAAAATAAATGCAAATGAAATTTGGGAGAAATATTGTTAGTAATTCAAAGAATGAAAGAAAAATCATCCTATTACCTAAGCGCATACCCATTAATAGTAAATTCAGAAAAAACAAAATGATTTGAAGTTAGAGCATTCATACATTTCAATCCTGTTAAATATCGAAAATATATTTTTATGAACTTTTAACTTATATTTATTAACTCATTCGAGTAATTTGACTTACTATCTGTGTACTGTGTGACACTCACTTTTTGGACCTTCAACATGTTAGGAGATAGCATGACAGCATTTAAACAAATATACATATGTTAGATGTGTTTAACTTAAGAAAGGAAATCAAACACATCTTGGATGACCTGAGGATGAGTATATTTTGAGAACATTTTAATTTTGAACATAAACAAAAATTATTTTTGCACGAGTGAAATTGTGTTCCGTTTGTCTCCATATTATCATCAAAGGAGCGACATGTGGCTGTTATCAGGAATATTTTATCAAAGCTTGTGTTAAATCAAGTCCTCTGTGTATCAGTCAACAACATTCTGGTTCTTAAGCCGTGTACGGCTCAGCACCTTGGACAGCGGCACAACAGAGGCACGTGGGAAGGTGGTGACGTGGAGGAAAAACACATGTGACAGCGTTTTGAGCTCATCAGCAAAAAAAAAAGATGCAGTTGCCCCAGTTTTGTGAGGAAACCTCTGAAGCGTCTCTCTTCCTCTCTTAAGTTCCCCAGACACTAGCTAAGCAGACTCGGGCCACACAGCAACCCTCTGTATCCATCAGCCTTTTTCCCAACGCAATCCACACTCTCATAACAACTGCCATTTTAAAAAGAAAGGCAAAAAAAATTGTTTATTTTCAAATATAATAGTTTTCAGCACACATTCATCGATTTCACATTTATAAAATGTTTCCCAAGGTCGGGTTGTCACTCTTCTAGACACCTGGGATACTGTCTAGCAAGCGTTATTGAAAGGACTTGCATTCTGCCATGTGTCAAACTTAACCAGTCAGCTGCACCAAAAATTGGCTCCAAGGGGAGGTGGATGAGAAGCTCCAGGCTAGTGGCCATTTCGAATTCAAAGTGTGGCTGTAAAAGTTCTGTAGCCTCGGGCGTATTGATTGGTTTAATGTTATCTTGCCAGCTAGCTATGAAGGGAAAGTTGGAAAGGCAGGCGTGAGATTATGTTCATATCTTGATGTCAGTGACTTTAAACTGATTCTGTAGAACAGCGTTGGCAGTAACGTGTTGCGATTGAAAGCAATATGTTGGGTTTATGAGCTCATTCTTGGGTGTCTACAGTAAACAGATACAGTAGTGTAAGAAATAAATGATTCAGATGATGAATTTGCTGTATGTATGGTGAAACTAGGCTGGCTTGTCAAGCTTTATTGGTTGCGTCTATGACATGCTGCTGATCTCCACAAACTTAATTTTGGTCCATTACACATTTTTCAAAACAAGCAGAAATTGGATTTACAGTCATGCATTTTTTGAAGTTTGTGGAGCAAAAAAAGCTACAAACATTCAGTTCATTGTTTAGTTAAAATGCTTAATGTGTGCTCTTTATGCTGTAAAGTGTGCTGGCTGAAACGTTGTATGTAATTAGTCCATTCATTTCATGTGCTTTATTCCAAAATACAAAATATTAAATTAAAAACATGGTTTATTTACCTGCTGCATGAAAGGATTGTTGTGCAAGTTCATTATCACGCCACCTTGTGGATAAACATTGCCCCCAATGCCTGGAGTTATTAACAGTGCTTACATTTACATAACTTGACAAACTTGTTCACAATTACCTGTCACACTCATTAAAATAAGGAAATACTTTATCATTAAATAATTCACCAAGGACCACGCTCAACACATCAATTGGGTTGATGCACAACTATCTCAAAGAACAGAAGTTTCCACAGGAAGGACAACAAGAGGCATTCTGACAATTTCTGACTCGCACCGTGGGCAGCAATGCTTTCTGGAAACATCTGTTCCGATCTCAGAGAAGCTTCACTATTTTCACAGCCAAGATTCTTGGTAATAATCCAGGATATACAGTTCCAGTGCAGACTAGCTGGAGAAATACATTAAGAAAGATCACGGAATTTGTTTATGTTATACTGCATGGATATTTGAAAGTGGTTGTTCACCCAAATACACAATTCTGACATAATATATGTATCCTCGTGTCATTAAAAACCTCTGTATGATGACTCCTTCTGTGGAACACAAAAGAAGATATTTTGAGTCTGGTTTTGTGCATACAATGGAAGTCAATAAGGACCAATATTGTTTGGTTATCGTTTGGTTAGGGGTAACATTCTTCAAAATATCTTCTTTTGTGTTCTGCTGAAGAAAGAAAGTCATGCAGATTTGGAATGTAATAAACTACTTTAATTGTTATAATTCACTTTATTACGGTATAAGTCAGTCCTCTAAAGTGCATTTACAGATGGTCCAAAATGCTGCTCCAAGGATGCTGACAAGCAGACGGAGGATTGTTCATATCTCGCCTATTCTTATTTCATTAAATTGCCTACCACTCAAACATGGAATTACATTTAAAATTCTAAATTTTGTTTATAAATCTTTGCCAAAATGGTAACTAAGATCCAGCAGTCTTGGTCTCCTCACAGTAGAGAAAGAATGAAAAAGAAAGAAAGAAAAACAAAGAAATAAGCCAGGCTACAGTTCCAGTGCAGACTAGCTGGAGAAATGCATTAGAAAGAAAGAAAGAAAGAAAGAAAAGGAAAAAAAGAAAGTGGGAAAGGTGAGTAAATAAAAGAAAGAATTTTAACACAAAATGCGAATACGTGGATGAACATCTTGTATAAAATGAAAGTAAATATAAAATATGGGAGTATAAAACTAAGAAAAAGCATCAGAAAAATGGTTCAATGATTTGAGCATTATATTCCAAGTCGCCTTAAGTCATATGATAGCAGACTGATATTCAAGTTGTTATTTGCTCATTTGTAAATAAATTATTCATACTGGTTTTTTAAACTGCATAACAATTTTATTGTGAAGCTCAGACTAAATGTGTCATTAGTTCACAATTTGGACATCTCTACTGAATATTTTGCCAACTTTGTTTACCACACAAGATCAAAAGTAATGTGAATTTGGAATGACATAAGGCTGAAAATCAATGACAGTTTGTTTATTTTAACATGAACTGTTCGTTTAACATTCGAGCATCCATTCACATGAAATAAACATTGCCGCACAGTCGAAAGAAATAAACAGATGAGTGATATCTTTGATAGGCAGTCAAGTTTAAATGGTTTTAGAGATAAGATGTAGATATTTTTGCACTGCTTTGGTCCAGATCTGTCATTTTAACAAGTGCACAGCTGCCATTTCTGTTTTGCAGCGAGCTGTGATTGACAAGGTATAGTCTGGACCCCTGCTGTGGATCTCTATTTTAAGTGTGTGTGTGTGTGTGTGTGTGTGCGTGTTTGCAGTGTGATGTAGTTAAGTACAGTATTTGTGGCTGGAAGTTATGCCCTGTACATTATGTCTTTTTTAGGGGTTATCGTATGTCCGTGTATGTTTGAATGTCTTTTAAATATGTGTGTAGGTGTGTGGGCGGCCTGTTAGAAGCATGTTGAATTGTTTCAAGTACAACACTGTTTATCTGTTTTGGGTTTTATCTATGAATGTTTTTGTGTTAAAAGGTTAATTCACCAAAGAATGAAAATTCTGTCATGCTGTTCCAAATCTGAATACATTTCTTTGGATGAATGCTTGTTACCAAACAGTTCCTGGATCCCATTGACTAACAAACAGTAGCAGGAAAACTGACAATGGTTGTCAAACGTGCCCCAAAACTCATTCTTCAAAATATCTTCTTTTGTGTTCAACAGAACACAAAAAAAATCTATAAACTAATTTTTCTTTATGGTGATCATTTGGGTCAAATAACTGTGTGGTTACAAGCATTCTTTCTAATATCTTTCTCTACATACAATGTATACAGATTTGAAACCATCTAAAGGCGAGTAAATGATGACAGAAGTTTTATTTTGGGGTGAACTATCCTTTTAAGTGTTTGTTTATGGTGCACTTTGTGTGTTGGTGTAAAGGTAGTGTGCTGTATTTGTAAATGTATATGGGTGTTTGAATCTGTGTGTTGCGTTTGTAAATATACAGAAGTTTAAAAGGTGCGTGTTGAGAGAGGGTTTTGTGTGTGGTGTTCATATCTAATATGAGTGTTTTAAATGTGTGTGTATAGTGTGATATTGGTGAAAACAAAGATATTTGGTAAATGTCTTGTGGTATTTTTTTTTGTTGTGTGTTCCTGTTTAGACATCAGCAGCAGGAGATCCCAAAAGACCCAACATTTGTGTGGTCCAGTCAAAATGATTTTGAATGAAAAATGCACAGGAAAAAGATAAACATTTAGCAAGGCTGTGAAAGATACCGTGTGTGTGCGTGAGTGTCATTTTTGAAAATGATAGTTTGTCCTTGTGTCTTTGTCTTGAGCCCTGTCATATAAAACGCAATGTCTCATCATCTTTCAGACATAAAACAAACTTTTTCATTCTCTGCTTCACACAAAAACAACATTTCTGCTCTGCCTTCTTTCCACTAGACAACATCATTTTCAATTCCAAGCAATTCTGTTATCACACCATTACAGTAATAATTAGTAAGAGAATAGGTTAACATCTTACTGTAGGACACAACGTTTCTCTTAACACATTTAGTTCCATCAGCTTAACCAATTTTAACACACTTTCAACGTTCATAAAGAGAGAATGTCATAGTGCACTCAGCCCCTCACAGAGATTCTATTCAATGAAGTCTCCTAACGCACATTTCATAAGCAGTGATTTTGTACAGACAGTTACATAAGACACACGCACACATACACTCTCACTCTCTCCATTATAACAATAGGCATTGAGACTGTTTCCCGTAGCAACGTGGCACAGACGTGAGAATAGTCTGTACTCTTTAGAGACTAGTACGCCCTCACTCTCTCTCTCTCTGTTTCTCTCACACATTAACCATCAAATATTTGCACACCATCTGAATCAGCTCTAAATCCAGAGTAAATGTGTTTCTTTATAACACAATCTCTCTCTCTGTCTTTCTACCTCGGCCTCTCTTTCGCTTTCATCACGTTTATATACAGTAGTTTGGATATTTATGGGAGTGACAAGTAAATTCACTGTGAAAAAAAAACATCACATGAGAAGAAAACACTCAACAACTAGCTTTTAGGAATTTTATATTGCTCTAATAAATCTTTGCTAGCTCATAAGATTTAATAGAGTTCTCAGTCGTGTTTCATTTAAGTAAATTAAGTCAGATGAGTATGGAGCTGTATGAAAGCGTAAACTAATGTAGATTTTATATATTTAATCTGATGAGAAATGTTTGAGATTATATTAAAACCTTCAATAATAATGGACAATCCGTTTTTGAGATTCTCGAGATCCCCTTGAAACTAATGGAGACGTTTGTGAGATACTTTTGGCCGAATAAACAATCGAGACGCAAGGAAAAAAGTGTCACAGATGTATGTTAACCCTGGTGCAAAGGTAATGGCGATAGCAGTGATGGGGTTTTTGAAAAATGTCTTAAAATCATTTCAATCCATCATAAACCGTATGTTATGGTCCAGAGAGAGAGTGCCGTTTAAAAGCAGCAGCTTGATGAGCATAAACAAAACAAGGCGTCTGGCGATGACGGTTTTCGAATAATTGCCAGACATTAATAAGTCTCCACTGGCAATATTTCATAAGACAAAAATAACGAACACCAAACAAGTTTAATTGCTAGCGTACAGTATAGTCGTTTCTCACTTACAGCTACAAGATGTCAAAATGTTGCATGTTCAGGTGTGACACGTGTATTCCATACAAACACAGATAACTCCAGTTCAGACGTGGTTGTCACTCTTTAAACTTGTGTGTCTGGAGAAAGAGTCTTTTGGGTGCACTTTATTTTACATTAAGTGTACCTATAGTGTACTTACAGTCTAAACTAAGAAAGTACTGGATAATTTAAAGTTACTACGTGGGATACGGTTAGATTAAGGGGTAGGTTCAGGTTTATTACCTAGTTATTACCCATATTATATTATATTACAATATTTACTATAATAAGGACACAATGTACATGGGAAACAGGACTGTCACATAAAGTGCTATTCTTTTCAACTTTCAAATTGTGTGTGTGTGAGAGAGAGAGAGAGAGAGTCTGATTCTATCTGCATCAGTCTGGCCATGTTAACATAAAACAGCACATCTCTGAGTCAAATGAAAGAGGGGAACCCACCTTCCCTCCTTCATACAGACAAGTGGGGTGCAGATAAAGGCGAAGGACAGATGAAAGAGTTCAGCTGACAGAAAGGATCAGAGACAACGAGAAACTGTGGAAGGGGAAGAAAGGGGCGGGGGTGCTGGGGCCATTAAAAGGGACCGATGGATTGAGGTATTCTGTGGAAGAGTTTCTGTGCAGGTGAGAGAGCGGGAGAAAGACATGAAGAGATAGAGAGATAAACTCGATGAAAGAAATAGACGTTGAATGAAATCAGCGTGAAAATAGAGAGAATTCCCAAGGCGGGGTGGAGGAAGACAGGAGGAAGATTGTGAAATAAAGATGAGTGATTTAAAGAAAGAAAGAGGAGGGTTGATGGATTCGTTGAAGGGGAGAGAGGGGTGGGAGCAGGTAAACAGACCCAGGGCACCCCCTACTTGTAGCTCATATTTGAAGTTCTTGATGTTAAAATAAACATCATTTAAAGGTCCAATGTGTCTTTTTTCAGAGGATCTATTGACAGCAATGCAATAAAATATACATAACTATGTGTTCAGAGGTGTATGAAGACCTTACATAATGAAGCGTTATGTTTTTATTATCTTAGAATGAGCTATTTCTATTTGAATACAACGCAGGTCCCCTTGCATGGAATTCACCATGTTGTTTCTACTGTAGCCCTAAACGGACAAACTGCTCTACAGAACGCGTTTCGTGAATACATTATCTCAATCGGCAAATAAGCGAAAAAATGGCGACATCTTTGTTCTATGTCAACCTCCATAGTGCTTTGAAAGGGAGGGTGTGGTGTGAGCCGGTGGTTGCAAATCGCAATATCACAACTTGATGCTGCAAAATTTCAAACACTGGACCTTTAAATCCACTTTGGAAAATACATTTACACATTTATTAAAAACACACACACAACGAACCACAAATGATTTATTATTTAATAATACAAATTAGACCTAATGTAGTATATTAAAAAGAAAAAGAAATGCTGGCTTGATTTGCATGTCATTATCTAGCCAAGAGAACTTTAGATTAATGTGTGCTTCGTTCTCTGCATGGCAATATGAAACCCGCCCAAATACGCACCCCTTGATCTGCATCACGTTCTAGCACAGCTGAACAGGGCCCATTACTGTGGTAATGTAAGACGACACTTGGAGGCACACACACAGGGGACATGTCTGAGAACACACAAACAAGACATCTGTCCAGAAAGTTAATCTCTTCCCTCCCTCTCTCTGATCATCGCTGGTTTAGACTGATGAACATTAGCTCTCATTGAGCGACTCTTACACACACACATTCACACGCACACAAAAAGAGTGTAGCAATCCAATGTGTGTTTAACTGCCACTGCTCCAGTATTAAATCTGTAACTACAGTAACCCAAGCAGCTGTTTAGCCACACCTGTGTTATGTTTGCTGTTTACTGTTTATGTGTTTGTGTTGTTCCGCGCCATTGCAGGTAAAACTGATCTCTGTCCAAACGGAAGGCAAAATACACACACTTACATGAGGCAGAGCTCTGAGCCACACACACATTGGCTCACAGATCACTGGAGCATATCCAGCGTGGCCCTCATTATGACAGGTGTTTCAGAGTCGCTGGAGCACGGCCACTTGAGGAGACACGGTAACTTTTCTGAATTTCCTCTCCTCTCTCTCTGTCTAACAATCTTTGAAAAACTATCTGTATACACTGTTGAAAAGACGGTATATGCTGGTTAGGTTTGTTTTGATTAATGGTAGCTGGTTTGAGCTGGTTTAAGCTGGTCCTGACCAGGAGCTACAGTTGTTTAGGACCCATGTAACCGATTCTACTCACCCCACATTGCACGGGCCTCGAAAAGGCATCGGTCCGGATGGGAGACGGGAGCTCTAACGAAGAGGCTAAAGACCGCTCTCTCGACCGTCTGTCGCTAGAGCGTCTCTGTTGGTTGGGGGGTGAGGTTTACACCAGCACATGACCAACTACCATGCTTTAAAACATACCTTTTTTCACCTGAGAAGAATGATAATTGGACAAAGGCAAAGCCACATGGTATTGTATAAAAACAAATATAGCTCCTATTCTGCTGTTTAATGGATAGTGAGCAATATTAGAGGTAAAAGCATGCATGCAGTAAAAGCATGCACTTACAAAACCCATTCAAAAAGATACAATTCATGCTCAAATTTGGGATGTGCTTATTCTTACAAGCTGGGGCTTGCAAATTGGGAGGCAATCCATGTCTGCACTATAAAGGAGGTGAAGCAACAAAACTAACACACAGTACCATGGCTCCCCATGCACGTGCTGCCAGAGACATGCAGTAAAAATAACCTTTCTTACACCTTTTCACAAAACAAAGACCCGATAAAGACCTTTCTTTTTGTATGCAAAGACGGACTCCTCACAAAGATATACTAACCGGTTTAATTACCCTAATGATCTCATGGGTGAGCGAGGTCGCAAAGACCTGTTTAACCGAGCAGATATAGTGCTGATCGGCTGTTATAAAAACCCTAATCACAGCGCTGCTTAAAGACAAGGAATCAAACGTGATATTACAGATCTTATGAAAACTTTGCCTTGGTTAATAATTCGTAACGTTGCGCTTGTGTATATTTGTGCTACGTTGTTTATACGCATCCAGACGGGATTGTCAACCGAATGGCAGAATGTCCCATAGTGCTGCAGTTAAATTGAGCACACGTGCGAATCTCTTTCCCGATTAATTCGCTTGTTAGGACCGCACTTCAAAAAGAGTGTCAGCTCATCAAAGCGAGGGGAGAACTGAGATTTCCCTTTATCTCATGGTTTTCATTTGCAGCCGTGAGGTCATAATGGCACTTTCCTCCAGAGTCATGTCATCACAGCAGGGCTAACACTCTTTCATTCACACATTCCTTTCCAGTGGTCTATCCATCCGTCTTCGTCCTTCACTCACAATACTTTCACTAATTCATCTCTTTTCACTCTTTCAATCCATGTGTTTCACTCTTGCTCGCTCTCTAATTCACTCACCAAAGACAGAGACAGAGAGAGAGATAGAGACTTTGCTGATGCTTCAGAAACTCTTGATGTCTTTTCTCCTCTATTTTTTGGCTCTTCTTTTTTCAGCTCTCTGTCCTTTCATTTGCCCTTTATATTCTTTTTTATTTTGAATATTCTTTAACCCCTCTCCTCTATCTCTCTCCCTCTCTCTAGTTGTTCTTTATGCACAGCTGAGCATATTTAAGCAGTATGAGTTAATAGTCTGTGACTCTGGGGTTTAGATTTGGTAATATAAGCTCTAAGGATGACTGAGAAAAGAGGATGAGTCTTTTAAAGAGACAGGGACTTACGCAAATTCTGCAGTCAAAATGTGTTCTGAAATATAATGTCACACTCAACATATGGGCAATTCCAGCGTTGTGGACGTGACATTTTCCATTATGGACGCGACAGTTAAATGCTCAGAGAATGAATTTATTCTGATTATATTGAACCATCAGTTTATATTTTTACTGAACCCTTGTTGATAGAGTCTAAACATCAAACATCTGTTTCTGGAAGAGGATAAACTTTGTAGGATTTCTATAAAATAAAATTCACAATCCTGAAGCACTAATACCCAATGAATCACGGAATTGCCCATATGAAGTATATGTGTGTTTGTAGGTTTAACAATATAGATTTTTTTTAAAATGCCCTCACAAATACAGCTGCAGGAAAAATGAAAGATCATTAAATATGTCGATTTACATAATTATTTCATTCCCGTTTCTGTTGAATTTTATAAAAAATTATTTTCTGTTACTTTGACATGTTTCTCCAGTTTTCATTTTTGCAAATAAATGCAATTTTTTTTTTAATTCGGTAGAAATATTGTTGGTAGTTCACATATTTAAACAAAAATTATGATTTTAACTAAACGTATACCTATAAATAGTAAATTCAGAAAATCTGAAAATGTTTTTGAAGTGGTCTCTTAATTTTTTCCATGGCTGTACATATGGCCTACAGTCATCTATAAAATAAGCTTGCTAATATAATGGAGCCAACATGTATCACCACAAGGAAAACAACTTAATATAGGCTACATATTTTATTAAAATGTAAAAATGCTTTATGTTTAAGGTTCAGCTCAATATAAAACAACCAAATTCAATGGAAAGTCTTTGCTTGAGTAGATTATGTGTAGGTGTTTCTGTGTGAGTGTGCGCTGATAAAGTTAGACATAATATTGTCAATGTGGGCAATGTAAACCAATACATCAGTTTATCACACGGTCAACATGTGTGTGCGTGTCCACACGTTTATCTACCTATAGTGACACACAAGATTTAGATACCCCAGATGAAAAGAAAGCATGAGGAAAAGAAAGCGAGAGATTCATTCTGAAGGAGCTGAATGCTGATGAGAATTTCTGATGGAAGCCTTCGCCTGTAAGTCTGTGCATTTCCATTTCCATTTATTTTGTTGGCAGACGCCTCCCTGCCACAGCGGCTTACAAGGAAACGAATATATTGTGAAGTCATGATATTCCAGCAGGTCACAGAGGCCAGGAGCCGAGCAACGAGAAACCATAAAAACGCTGTACTAATTTTAGTGCTATCGGTTGAAAAAGGGCAGGGTTTGGTTAGAACAGTCAAAGGTCCGTGCGTTGTTTTTCAACACAGAGCAAGTCGCTGTCTAATATATACAGATATATTTCACATCCCTGCCTGAAGTCCTGGTTCCAGGAAAAAGGTCATGATATTCAGCGGGAGGGCGGCATCACCAGGAAATAACAGTCGGCACGGCTGCCAACACAGGTGGTCTTGAAGGCAACAGCCGGCTGTAGAAGATTCAGGGTGAAGGCTTAAACAATCAAGGCTTAAGAAAATCAGTAATTGATTTCACCAAATCAATGTTGATTTAGTTGCCCGATCAATTTTGTTGCAGTCTGCAAATTACAACTTATCTGTATATCCGTAATATTCACTCGCTCTGTTTTTCACACTAATAGATTTTTTTAATTGAACATAGTAAGCTTGGTCCCAAAATGTGTAAGAATCTAATAATCATATGGTTGATCAAATGTTTTTATGAAAAATATTTACAAAAAAAATACATTTGGTTCCAATTAGGGCTGTCACGATATCAGATTTTTTTCACTACATGGTTATCTTTGCCAATATGAATTTCTAGTCGATATTTTCATGTTATACCACTGGCTGTTGAATGCTTCAATCTGATGATTCCAATAATATTCAATCTGACCCACCATCCAATTAATAACTAACATAATTAAGTTGAATATTAATTATATCCTCAAGATAATACACTATCAATTTTTTATACAACTTTTTCGGTAAATTATATTTCATTCTGCTGCACAGTGCTCGAATTGAACCAAGACTTATGGGGGGTCCCCCCATAAGCCTTTTTTTGGTTTGTCTTGCAAAATACAATTTATTCAAAATTCACAATATATCTGATAACAATATGCATAACTATATATTATTTATTAAAAACAGGCTACATAAAATAATAATACATAAAATAATAATAATAATAACTTTTAGCTGAAGTTAGCTTCACTGTAGCGACGCCAATCAAGCAATCATGTCAACAATGTCTAGTCGTCTTTAGAGGTGGGGCGGGGCGCTTAAAATTTTAGGAGACATGACAACTAGCCCTTAAACAAACTTTATATAAATTATTGTCATTAATTAATTCACGAAATTCACCATATCCATTGCATGAATTTTATCACATTTAACATCATAATTTTTACTCAAATAAAAATATCTGAGGGTGCCCCCTAAGTCTATTTTTTACTTCTTATGGGAATTCATCGTGCCTTATGGGGGTTCACTGAACCCCCCAGCTCCCCTGCAATTTGAACACTGCTGCTGCATATAGCACATACCTTGTACTACAATAGTCTATTCTTATTTTTTACTAGTACATATTTACACACACGTAGCTTTACTCTCTATATCTTATGTTTGTTGTATTGTATTTCTTAATTTTTTATACCCAAAGGCCCTTATTTAAATCATTTGTGTAGTGTATTCTATTGTGTTATGCTCTCCGTGTACTGCTGTTGCTGTTTCTATGTACTGGAAGGTCCTGTCAGCAAAACAAATTCCTTGTATGTGCAAACATAGGTGGCAATAAAGCTCTTTCTGATTCTGATTGGTTGACAAACGTGCATGGAAATCCATTAACTTTCAGTTAAATATTCTGAAGTTAATGCACACCTGAGGTGTAACGGGCACTCTGCTTTGCATCGTGGCCGCATGACCAGCGGACCAGAGTCAATTATTCCTTAAACATCTAACTTTTGTTCATTTTGGCCATTGCACCACACTCAAAGACACGAGCTAACAGCACGGGAACTGCCCGCTCTCAACCGGAAAGCCCTGCAGAGAATAGTTCAGACGGCCCAGCGCATAGCTGGAGGAGAACTTCCATCCCTTCAGGACATCTACACCCAGCGATGTGTGAGGAAAGCATTGAAGATCATCAGAGACTCCTGCCACCCGAGCCATGAACTCTTCTGGCTGCTACCATCAGGCAGACGGTATCGCAGCATCAGGACCCCAGACAGCTTCTTCTCGCAGGTTTATCAGACTGCTGAGCTCAAGACAGCAAACGATGCTCACCCACCCCTGACACTGGATTCCATATACACACCAGCACACTGACTCTGACAGCACTGTAGCATGCAGGGCTGGACTGGAAAGAGAAATTGGCCCTGGCATTTTTTGGCCTACATCGGCCCTCCACTATTTCTGTCGAAGGAGGGGGGGGATTGGTGCATGGCTAAGCCTGTTGACCGGGGAGGATTGCATGCATACGTGTCTTTTGCATTCCCATTGCGTGCATTCGTTTTTTTTAATACGTCCGTCTGAGCGCCCGAAAGCTCCTTTCCGGCCCCATACGTTAGCGGTCCACTGGTAGCATGTCTGCACTGCATAGCTTCATACACATGCAGCTCCATCTTCTCTTCTGCACTAACAACACAGTAAACACTTACACTATACATCACTGGAAGTTATATATAAAGCTATACATATAGCATACATCCATAAGTCTCCTGACAATACAGTGTACTGTGTATATTATGGAATTGTTTATTTTCTACAATTGTTTACAATTTATTGTATATTGTGTAAATGTATGTATATTGTTGTTTATGTGCACTCACCCAAAGGATTATTAGGAACACCTGTTCAATTTCTCATTAATGCAATTATGGTGGTGGTGTAATGGTGTGGGGGATGTTTTCTTGGCACACTTTAGGACCCTTAGTGCCAATTGGGCATCGTTTAAATACCACGGCCTACCTGAGCATTGTTTCTGACCATGTCCATCCCTTTATGACCACCATGTACCCATCCCCTGATGGCTACTTCCAGTAGGATAATGCACCATGTCACAAAGCTCGAATCATTTCAAATTGGTTTCTTGAACATGACAATGAGTTCACTGTACTAAAATGGCCCCCAAAGTCACCAGATCTCAACCCAATAGAGCATCTTTGGGATGTGGTGGAACAGGAGCTCCGTGCATCCAAGAAATCTCCATCAACTGCAGATGCTATCCTATCAATATGGGCCAACATTTCTAAAGAATGTTTTTATCACCTTGTTGAATCAATACCACGTAGAATTAAGGCAGTTCTGAAGGCGAAAGGGGGTCAAACACAGTATTAGTATGGTGTTCCTAATAATCCTTTAGGTGAGTGTATATTGTACATTTTCCATATCTTGTGGCTTGTACTGACATGGCCAAGAGTCTGGTACCTAAGAATTTCACCATCAGTAAACTTGTGTACATGACGTGTGTCTATAAAGAAAGTGGCTTCTGAAGCTAAATTTGGAATAATTTAAATTATTAGGATATACTGTATAGAATAAACACATTATCAATAATCATGTATTTGAATATCCGGTTATTGACAATACTTGTATATTACTTCAACTAAGTTTTCATCAGCAATCACCTAATATTTATCTCAGAGAAGAACTTACATTTCACGTGTCATGTTTTTATATTTTAAATGTGATTCAGTAAGTTATTTTGCTTCTTTTTTAAATGTGAGAATGTTTGTTGCCATGGATGGGTCCCATGTGTTTCTATCCCTGCGGTAAAGGGTGGAATTTCACGCTGGGTCTCCCGGACTTCAATCACACCTCAGCCTACACAACATAAGGCCTGTGAGTGTGTGCGGGTGTATTCTGCGCCTCACTATATAAGTGAGATGGTTAGACGTGTTGATATTCACATTTTTAATATCTGAAGGCTGTTAATGTGGGGATATCTCCAGAAAGAGCCCTGCATAATTTGAAAGAGCACAAATGTGACAGCTGAAATATTTAGCTTGTGGTTCTCACCCTAGGAGAAAGATGAAATTTCTCAGCCATCCAACAGTGTTTCAACATACAACGGTCATTACACAAAATTACACAACAGCCTGCTGCTTACCAACCGTAATCGCACAAACCAAACAACATTTGATACCCCAAATGGGTGTGTGTGTGTGAGAGAGAGAGAGATAATTTAGGGGCTTCTCAGAATAAGAACAGACTGTTGGGACAGATCGTACAGACAGCTCTGAGACCATCTGCTCACACAAAAATCATAACACATTACACAGACCTGAGTGTGTATACTGTATGACAGCTTTTGTACTGTATGTTACATTCATGTTTCATAAATATGTGTGTGTATATTGCTTGTATGTTGGATGTTTTTCTATGAGTGTGTTAGTTTTGTTTGATTGAATGACACAAGAAAAAATAAAAAAATGGGAAAAAGTTAACAGATAAAAGACATGAGAGAAGCAACGAGGAAAGTTGTTCACATGTAAGGTTAGAAAGAAATAGTCACAGTTTATACTAAACAGTAATTCTGTTCATATTACAGGTTTAAAATGACTTCTATTAAAGGAATAGTTCACCCAAAAATGGGGTCCAAGAAGAACTGTTTGGTTACAAGCATTCGTCCAAATATCTTTCTCTGTGTTCAACCAAACAAAGGATTGTACACAGGTTTTGAACAACAATAGAGATCGAGTAATTCATGACATAATTTTCATTTTGGGTGAACTATCCCTCTAAGACATGTAAATCCTAATATTTTTGATCAATGAGATATTGCTGGGTAATTAATTATAAACCATTTCCAAAAACTACACCTAACTTTTTATGATGATGTAAACCACCATTCATAAAGCACTTTTTCAGTTTTTTACACTACACAAATGTATAAAGAAAATACAACCTTCTGGACCAGTCTGTATAATGCTCAAAATCTTCCCTCCATTGCAAAAAATGTCAAGTTTCAAAATCTTCCCTCCATTGCAAAAAATGTCAAGTTTGTTAACATTTGTTATACATCCGTAACAAATGAAGTACAGAGGAATCTTTTTTAGATTATTTTTCAAAATTGTATGCGTTCTAGCTTGCACCTATTACTCAAGTTATTGCAATGTAAATTACACAATATATAAATATAGAATGTCAGTTTATTCAGAATTTTTAACATTCATCTCCATTCAATTTGTTTTTAGAGTTGCACCGAAACTCAATTTCTCTACAGTTATTCAAAGTGATATCTGGCGATACTGAGTCTAAAGATTAAATCAATATTTCTTTACTTTCTGAATGCTTATGTTAATTCATATAATGTCTCTTAATATTGAACATTAAACTTGTGATGTATGTTTCTTAACATTTTCTATCTGCAGCACAAATTCATTGTATTTTTCTGTCCTCTTTTGATGGAAAGGATACATCATATCAGCCCTGACCATCGGCTGTTTTTAAACTATCTGCCGATATCCAATATTGTGAAAAATTGTGACCGATATCGATTATTGGCTGATATATCGGTGCATGTTAGTCATCCGTTGTATGAATATCCAGAAAATGACAAAATCACATAAATCTGAGTTAAACTTTAGACAGGGCTGGGTTGCAAGTCCTAAAAAACTTGCAAGAAAATAAATATACATTCTATTTGACCTCCTGAGGTTGACAAGTAACATATTCTGAAGGTTAAGCACCTCTTTACACTCACCATTTGTTGAAAAAGAACAGAATGTCATCGTTTTTTTGAAAAGAGTTTAAGGCCATATGGTGCACCCTATTCATAGAAGTGCCACAAACACACAAAAATGAAAAGAGAGAAGAGGGGAGGGGGAGTGAGTTAGTGAGTGTGAGTACTGTATTTCACTCCTCATGAATCTCTCAATCAGTGTTATTATAACCCCAAACCTCAGATCATTAATGTTCTAGAGCCAGACACCCCTCATCATGTGATTGTCCTCCCTCTCTCTCTCTCTCTCTCTCTCTCTCTCTCTACACACACGCCTCACACCATTTTGTAAATTACCCCATTATCTTGACTTGTTGATTCCTTCAATATTTGTTGAAGTGGTTACCATGATAAACAAACAAGCCCACGCAGTAATTACAGCTAATATCAATGTGTTTGTGCATGTGTGTTTATAGGCAGTTTGGGTTTGTCAGTGCAGCCCCATCAACCTTAAAAATACCTCTTCAGTCTAAACAACACAACAGCACAAACAGAACCTTGAAGCTGTCCAAAGCAAAAGCAAGCCTTGCCAAAATGAACAGAACAGGAGGTTTCAGAAGAATCCGAAGCTGCAGCAGGAGATTGTTCTCCAGATATACTCACGTCAGCTTCTTGGAAATATGTTGCTGGGCTGCACGGCCATAAAATATGGACAATGAAATCTACACCCATATTAAACATTTCTTTGCAGAATCATCTGTATAAATGGAGATGCTCTTACCTTGCTACTGCATGACAGCTTCTACTAACATGTGGGGATTTTCTCCCATTCACACATTACAGCATCAGTCAGGTGCTGATGTTGGGTGATGCAATGTGGCTCACGAATGGTGTTCGGGGGTGCAGGTTGGCTTTGTTGAGTCCAGCCAGGTTGTTCCACACTAGACTCAATAAACTACTTCTTCATGTTTCTTGGTTTTCAAATAGGACCACGGCCAGTCATGTGTGCCCATAGAAACCGTCAATACGGTACTATTGCAAAAATGTACCATGGTAACCAATGTTTCTTATATAAAACAAAAGCACACACATCAACTTGAATGGTTGCTAGACCAAAAATCATTAAAAAGTATATGTATAATGGCACAACAAAGCTCCACAAATAAATAAAAAATATTTAAAAGAGATTCACATATCGCTGCTGTCCTTTCGAAACCTTGTATCCCGATACTTTATGATTTACATGTTTTTCCATTAAATCATTATAAGTCACCCTTTATGTTTGTGACTGGTTTTTGCAAATATCTAACCAATAAAGGGTATCAAAAAAGTGCAAAACAGCGTTTAAAACCATAGGGTTTTTCTATTTCCTGACAAACTGTGAGTTTGGATGTACACAGTTTTGGAAGAAAAGCAGCGATATAAGAAATCTTGTTTGCTTAAAAAATAACTAAAAACTAAATTACTCCAATAGTAATTTCCACTGTTTGAATACAATAAATCCAATACAATTCTTTTTTTACAGTACCATCGACTTTATGTAAGACCGCTGCCACCAAGTCAAATGTTTGAAAGATGACAGACAGAAATCAAGAGTTTAAGCGGTGTAAAAACAAGTTGACTGTACGTCTGAATGTGCACATTGTTTAAACCAAATTCTGCTTTACATAAAGCTGTTACAATAAACACCTGCTGTTTTGTGCATATGAATCAAGAAGCACTGTTGCAGTCCCGTCATGTTTTCACAGGGTTTCTGTGTCATATGATGTTCGTTGAAACCGTTTCATGTTCACGGTTCAAACAAACACCTACACACACCTACAGTTTGAAAAAACAAAGCAAAAAGGAGCAGCGCTTCCGAAGAGAAAAATAAAACGCCCTGCACGATTTTGTCTTTGAGATGATGAAAGTAGACAGTTTGTATTCCCCCTGAAGACTTAAGGCACCCAGTGGGCAAAGCAAGAAAACGTCTTAGTAGGAGAATAAATGGTGTTAAAAGAAGTAAGGCGTTTTAAGAGATGATATAAGATTTACAAAAGTTCTTAAAGGGAACATTCAAATGAAAATTCTGTCATCATTTACTCACAAAATATGATGTTTTTAAGAGTGTTGGTAACCAAACAACATTAACTCCCACTGCATGGACACTTCCCAAAATATCTTCTTTTGTGTTCCATAGAAACAAGTCCTATACAGGTTTTAAATGACATAGGGGTGAAAAAATGACAGAATTTGTATTCTTAGGTGAAAAATATGGGAGATACAGTAGGGATGATGAGAAAATGATGAGGGTAAGTAAACAGAGTCATTGTTGATCCAAGCACACAGAATTCATCTAAATCATCTGAATCATTAATCAAAATCTTCCCTGGCCAACAGAACGCTGAAAAACAAAACATTATTTTCAGTGATCAAACATCACTCATCATTTGATCTGTGCTGTAAACTGGAAAGGGTATTAAGGCAAATCTAATGATTCCTTTTTATGGTTTGTTTCAGTGTGTTTTATAATGTCATTTCCTGATTTAATTTCAGCTGCTCATCAAAGCAGCGTCAGTCAGGACACCACAGGGGACAATTTCATATTACGCTTTAACATGCACACACACACTCCCCAGGAAGCAGAACTGCCAAATTAGTGTTCATTTACTAAAATAGTGATTATACATCATTAGAATTCATTCATTGTTAATTGCTGCATTAAATATAAGTTTACCGAACAAAAATTTGATCGAACAAATATCCAAATGACAAACAAACTCAATTAAACCTTTTCAAACTCTCTAAAAGTTCATAAACTAGAAATAAAGATCCAAACACATTCACTGAACACGCAAACAAAAAGACCTGCGTCCTGGCAGACAGTTTATTGTCAACATGACTTCCAACAAATACGTATATTGTGAAAGAAAAACATCCAAAGCAAGCTGCCAAGAGGATTTGGGAAAAGCTGCCGTCGTGTACAAAACCTTGAAGACTGTTTCAAGGCCCTGAAGTGAAAAGTGGGTTTCAAAGGACATCAGAAAGTATAAGATTCATTTCTGAGAATGCACCAGACGTGACTTACACATCAATGGCAATGTCCTATAGGTTTTACAGACACGTTCGAGAGAAACAGTTTGGTCACCCACCGGGATGCTGTTCCCATGGCGATGCCCTGGAGCAGCTGGTGAAAAGCATAAGGTGGACGGAGAGTGCAAATCAATGAGCAAGTCTGTGTGTTATCGGAGGGATTTGCTGGCCTATACCGGAGTAAATAAACATGTATGTTCATGTGGGTAAATATCCATTGTCAAATAAAAATAAGCTTTAAGAACACATTGAGTTTTCACTTTCATATTGAACATGCTTGACATTGAGCTCCTGCGTTGCTCCACCGAAAACAAACTTCAGAACTAAAAGGGCAGGAAAGTGACACGATGTCCAGTTAAAAGAAGATCGGCTGAAATTGGACTGCATGTTGGGTTCTCAAAAAAACGTCACAGGAATTTGTTAGTATTTTACGTGGCTATTTTGTATTTTTACGTTTTAATACGAATTGCTTTTGCGCCAGGGATGTAATGTTAAGGGGTGGGGTTAGGAGAGGGGCTTCAGAATTTCTTTTTTCGAATGATCACATGTTTTAGAACGATTCACATTATACGAATTCATACGCATTAGCCAAACGTACAAACTCCCATAAGAACAGGCTGCATAAAACTGATCAGTGAAAACTTGATATGCTGGTGTTTGTAAAAATGACAGTTAAAACTAGTAATTTAACTCTTACACCATGTCAACACTGGACGCGGTGCAACCTGATAAAAGACAATGTAACTCATTAGAACCCCTTATAAATTTTAAGGAACAATACTGGGTTTTTAGGAGGATCTATTGACAGAAATGCAATATATTATAGAAAATATTTCTTCAGGGGTTTACATTTACATTTAGTCATTTGGCAGACAAAGACCTTACGTAATGAACCGTTGTGTTTATAATACCTTAGAATAAGCTGTTTATATCTACATACAGAGCGGCCCTATATACATTTAATTTGCCGCCATGTTTTGTACAGCAGCTGTAAACGGACAAACTACTCTACAACACGCGTTTCCTCTCCCTCTCCACTGCGGTATTACGGTGAAGCGGATCGCGGATGATCCATGATCCGTACGGATCGTACTCTACGCTTCGGAACGCATGTGACAGGTGGATTAAATGTAAGTTTATTCATCATCGAGTAAGAGAGTAAACCCGCTCTCTCTACAGTTTTAGCGCCATTGCGCTCTCGCTCACTCTCTCTCCAGTATCTGTACGAGTACAATTTTAAAGAGATTCCACATAATCAATGACCCTCAAAACTGCTTCATCACACAGCTAATATTAGAACAAAAACAACAACATATCTTGGTTCTAACAAACAGAGAAAACAATGATACTCACATATTTATCTGAATCAAAGCAACCTCTTCGAGTGTGATTTTAAGACGATCTTTCTCTCAAACGTCTGTCTGCTGGAAAGTATCTCCATAGATATCTGTGAGAATATCTGCTAAAAGCCTTTTGACTTTTATCCTTCTTTTTATACTTAAAATCCACAGATTTTATTTTATGTTATAAATAAGACATCGCTCTTTCTATAATGCCCGTATGCTCTCTTCCCTCCTTCAACATGAGAACAACATCTTTTTATACTGTGGTGGCCACCGTCGTGTTTGGACTGAGCGATTTGTGGCAAATCTATAATACAACGCTAGTGGCCGCTGTATATCAAGAACAGCGTCTTTAAATACAAACTCATTCAGAACAAGCTGTTGTCGTGCTGTATCGTCCAAAAAAAATTCAAAGATGCAATCTGTAACTCTTGCCTCTATATCGCCATCTCGGTTTGACATAAAACTGCGATTTGCCTTTCGTGCAGTACTTTCATTTCATTGAGTTGAAATCAAATGAGATCAAACTTTAAGCAAAAAACCCTAAAGATATATCTGGGAAACATGCAAGCACACAAAGAAAAAATCCAACTCGCAAAATGTGCACTCAAAGATAAAAGTGACTTGAACATTGAATTTTAAGTGAAAGGAGTCAAATGATTGTTTTGCCTATACTAAACCTTAGGGCAACCATAACATGTTTCTATCAAAATATTATTTTGTTGATTATATTTTGTTATAAGCGATTCTCAAGTTTTTGGTCAAAATGTGTCAGAGAGTTACAAAACAGTTTGAAAGTTCCCAAGATGAAATGCGGCCTGTTCAATTCTGTGTTTTGTATTTGTTTTTCCTGTAAGATAAGTGTTTTAGCTCTTGCTGGCTTAATTTATGCTTTAATATCATTGTTATGGTTAGTTATCTGTTGTGTTAAGTTTTTTTAATGAATGATGGTTTTTATTGTTACCATGGTTAAGATTTGCGGTGTAAGAACATGACACAGCAGAGAATAAGTGCACTCGACACAAACTGTTTAAACGGTTATATGTGACCTTGGATCACAAAACCAGTCTTCAGTAGCAGGGTAACACTTTAGGTAAAGGGCAAAAATACATTGTATGGGTCAAAATTATGTTCTTTTCTGGCAAAAATCATAAGGATATTAAGTAAAGACCATGTTTCATGAGGATATTTTGTAAATTTCTTATCCTAAATATATAAAAACTTTACTTTTGTGAGTGGATGGCCTGCTACAGTGCCTCTGACTAACAACTTCAAAGGCCATTTTTTCCATATTTAGATTTTTTCACAATCTCAGATTCCAGAGTTTTAAACGGTTGTATCCCAGCCCTTCTATTGTCATATCGTAACAACCCATTCATCGGTAGAAAACTTTGACCCATAAAACTGGTTTTGTTGTCCAGGGTCACATATGAACAAAGTTTGATCTGTTCGAGACGGGGGGATTTACAAGTTTAGTTAAAGACAAATTAATTTGTTTATTTTTAAATAATCAATCTATATTCTCTATTTATGTTAAGCCAACAAGAAACATTTTGATGTGTTGCAACTTGATCCTGTTATGACAACTAATGATTTAAACATGTTATTTTTAAGTTGGGTGGACTTCAGTCTCTGTTTGTTGAGTTAACTCAAATAAGTTAACTCTTGAGATGCCTGTTTATAGTAAGATGACTCAACTGATTTTTTTACAGTGCACCTATAGGTCGGTGTGGCCACTTACATCAGTAGCTTAAAAAAAGGCACATGTGCGAGACCGAATATGTACGCAGTACGCATGTTGTTTAGCAACAACAGTTGCTTTTTCCGAAAGACTGTCTGTATCTCAGTCTGAGTGTTTTTGGTAACCATGGAAACAAATGGCACAATAACAGCGGGAAATCAAAGCTTGGGCGGCGAGCTGCTGAGAGGAAGCGAGAGAGAATGAAAGCGTGTGCGTGTGTGCTCCTGTGTGATACAAACAGACTCTCAAACATGGATTTGTTTCATCTTCTGTTTTGAACATAAACGAAATGTAGAAAGTCATGAATTCTGTTTCAACACAAGAACACACCTCCTGCGACCTAGCCATTTATTTTGACCTCTCACTGGGGACCTCTTACTGTACTTCGAAATTCTGAAGAGCTTATAAGCAACTGTGTCTAGACCTCTTGAGCGCCAGTGGAGGCCAATGTGTGAACCTGCTTTTAAGGGTGAAACAATGGAAAACGTCAAATTCTTTATCATTGTTACCGTTTGCCTACAGATCTTGTAATTAATTATTGGTTGATTATTGTTATTGGGCTTTTCAATTGGACTTGAAGTTAAAAAAACTTTTCACAAAGTAACATAACTGATATAAAGCTAAAGATGTTGAAAGCACACATGCTGTCCAAAATGAAGGCCAGCATGCAAAATTACAAACAAATATAAAACAATTACTTAAAAATGTGAATGTACATTTCCCTTTCTGTCGGTCTCTCGACGTTGTGTCGAGAACGACAGATGGGGTTCGTCCTTGAGAACCAATCAACTCTGACTACTATAGAAAAGGCCAATGAAATTTGGCGAATGAAATTTGCATGCCGGACTCCGCCCCCGGATATCCGGTATAAAAGGAAGCCGGCGTGCAGCATTCATTTACCTTTTGTTCTTCAGAGCCTTCACTCTTGAGTACAACTTAGGATTCAAAATCCTCTACAAACTACACTGCTGGTGCTACGACGTGTTGCAGCGGATCGTCCCTACCTGCAGCGACCTTCCCCTGGGCGTCTCGGCGGTTCCGGAGGTGTAAGAGATCTTCTAAAAAGTCCTTTTCAGGACTGACTGAGCATTCTCCAGCGCGGCATGTCCCGCTGTTCTCTTGGGTGCGGCACCCTCATCGAGGAGGGGGATGGACACGATCGCTGTGTTAGGTGTCTGGGCGTCCAGCACACTGAAGCAGCGTTCGTTGACACATCTGCCCGCACTGCGGGCAGATTGTCTTTCAGAAGTTGCGGTCACGGGTGGCTGTCTTCCTACGGGAACCAGCCACCATTTCGTTCGCTACCTGGGCTGTGACATCTGTGGCTACGGCCCTGATGACCACCCACGTTAGCAGCGTTAGTGATATGGGGAACTCTGCGAACGTAAACCCGCCAGCCAAGTGCTCACGGGCCGATCGCACCCCGATTCGCTCTTCTAAACGTTCCCCAACCGGCGGTGGCATACCGTCCGGATCCTCACGCACACACTCGGAAACGATGTGTGACGTAGATGAGACGTCGCTCGCAGCATCGGAGGGAGACTGGCATCCGGCTCTGACGAATCTGAGCTCCACCCCCGGGTCGAGTTCTAGAGGAAGCAGAAGTGATGCCACCCGTGCTAACCCGGGGATGCGTGGTTCCTGGGGTCGGAGCGCGGTGCAAACCGCGCCCACCCAGGGTTCCATGTTTTTCCCGGAAGTGCATGAGGAGCTGTGTAAAACTTGGAACGCTCCACGGACCGTTCCAGTGAAACCAGCTCCGGCTCCCTTACTTCCCTCGATGGTGTGGCAGCCAAGGTCTACGTCGACATCCCCCGGGTGGAACGTCCGCCCGCGGTGCACCTGTGCCGCGGACGGCTACCACCTGGTGGGAATCGGCCACACCTACCGCCCAAAGCACGCAGACTTCGGCATCACGGTGTCGAAGGCTTGCGATGCCGCGGGCCAGGCTGCCTCCTCTCTCTACGCCATGGCCATCCTGCAGGTCCGCCAGGCCTAGGTGTTGAGAGAGCTCCACGAGGGTAAGGCCGACCCGGGTATAATGCAGGATCTCCGTGCCACCGCTGGCAGCGCTCTACGGGCGACCAAGGCGGTGGCACGGGCCCTGGGTCGGACGATGTCCACGGTAGTGGTCCAGGAGAGACACCCCCGGTTATACCTTGTGCAGAGGAGTGACACCAAGGAAGTCCGCTTTCTTGATGCACCCATCTCGCAGGGTGGGTTGTTGGTAACACCGTCGAGGACTGTGCTCAGCAGTTTTTGACGGTGAAGCAGACAGTGGCAATAAGCCACATTTTTTCACGCCGCGACTCGGCCGCCTAGAGGCCTCCGAGATCCCGCGTGACGTCTGCTGCCCTTCAACCCAGGACCCCTTCGACATCGGCTCCGGTTCCTGTGCCCCCACTTGCGGCACCCCGGTAGCAGAGGTCGAGGGGGAAACCTCCACCCCGTCAGCTACCTTCTCGCGAGAAGGGACACTGACGGGAAGACCCCAGGGAGGACAACTTCGGGCCCGAACCTTCACAGCCACGGCTCTGATCGGTCGGTACGGGACGACTCCTGCCTCGTCACCTAAGCCGGGCCCTTATCAGGGCCTGGCGCCCACTTACTCACAGAGTTTTCCGTTCTCCCCGGGTGTACTTACAGCCGATCGCACACTCCACTGGACTGTGCTCGGCGAACCGACCTCACACCCTGGCGAGGTGTGAGGTCGTACACATACGACAGCTGTCACCACTCTCAACCGACAGTGCGTGCCGTTGTCCCGCCAGGCAGGTAAAAAGGCGGAGCCAACCTTCCCTCCGGGGACCCTCCGCCAGCCGACGAACCACCCCCTGTGGGAATGATGAAGCAGACCGTCCCCTTGGTCACCCTGTCACAGTCCCTGGGAGCTCGAGCTGCCCACACTGTCTCGCTGGCCTTGCGGGCGGTCCGTCTTGGTTACTCGATCCAGTTCGCCAGAGACTCTCCCAAGTTTCAGGGCATCATCTCTCCCTCTCTCAGAGGCAGGGACGCCTCCGTACTTCGGGTAGAGGTCACCACCCTTCTGGCAAACAGGCATCGAGCTCGTCCCTCTAAACCAAGATGTTCAGTGGGTCACGACCCGCACTTCATCGTTCCCAAGAAAGACAGTGGGTTGCGCCCAAATGTCTGCGTACCCGGAACAGAGCACCTTCACTAGCTGCCGTTCAGGGTGCTCACACAGAGGCGCGTCCAGACATCTATCAGGTGTCAGGATTGGTTCGCGGCAATCGACCTGAAGGGCGCTTACTTTCATGTCTCGGTCCTCCTCGACACCAGCCGTTCCCACGGTTCTCGTGCGAGAGGTGGGCATATCAGTACAGAGTCCTCCCTTTCGGTCTGTCCCTGACCGCCCTTTCTCCCTTAGGGGAAGAAGGTGAGCGGGTACTAAACTACCTCAGCGACTGGCCTACCCTGGCACACTCGCGAGATCTGTTGTGTACAGTAAGGGACCTGGTGCTCCGGCACCTAGATCGATTGGGACTCCAGGTCAACCAAGAGAGGGGCAAGCTCTCCTCATTGCAGAGCATCCTCTCTCTTGGTATGGAACTCAACTCTGTCACCACGGCGGCGCTACTGTCCGCAGTTGCGCCCAACCAGTGTTGAACTGTTTGAAATGAACATTTTAGACAGACAGCGGTCCCCCTGAAACAATTCAGAGGCTCCTGGGACACATGGCGTCCTCGCGGGTTAATACCCCTCGGGTTGATGCACATGTGACCGCTCCAGCACTGGTTTCAGAGTCGAGTTCCGAGGAGAGCGTGGCACACTGGCAGCAGGCGCATGGTGATGCCGCCCTGCTGCCAACGCACCATAACCCCTAGTCTTAGGACTTTTTCGACGGACTCAGGTCCCTCTGGGCAGGTTATGAGGCAGGTCGTGGTGACGGCTGACGTCTCCCTGCAGGGGTGCGGTGCAGTGTGCAACGAGCACGCAGGTGGGGTGTTGGACGAACCCCCGCCTGCGCTGGCATATCAATTGCCAAGAGTTGTGGGCTGTGCTAATTGCACTGAGCAGGCTACGGCCTCTCGTGCAAGACATGCACGTGCTGGTCCGAGGACAGCACTATAGCTGTAGCGAACACAGATCGTCAGGGTGGCGTTCGCTCACAGCAGCTAACACAACTTGCTCGACGCCTCCTCCGGTGGAGTCAACATGTGACCCGCTCCCTGCGGGCCACACACACCCCGAGCAAACTGAACTAGACAGCCTACGTGCTCTCTCGCCAGTTTATGCCTCGTGGAGAGTGGCGACTTCACCCCCGCGCACCAGCTCATTTGGAGGCTGTTCGGGTAGGCCCAGGTAAACCTGTTCACCTCCCGTAACACCACCATTTGCCCGCTTGATATTCCTGCCCTCGGCACGGATATCCTTGCGCACAGCTGACCGCGGGATGGGCGGAAGCACACCTTCCCCCCCCAGGAGCCTCCTTGCACAGACGCTGTGCAAGGTCAGGGAGCAGGAGCACCAGGTGTTATTGGTTACACCACACCGGTCTAACCGCACTTGGCTTCAGAGCTAATGCTCTGGACAGCGACTCCCCCTGAACCATTCCCCTGACAGAGCACCTGCTCTCTCAGGGGAGGGACACGTTCTGGCATCCCGGATCAGACCTCTGGTAACACCCATGTCTGGTCTCTAGACGGGACGAGAAGATCCTGAGATGGCTACTCCCCCTCCATGGCAGAGACCATCACCCAGGCTAGGGCCCCATCTACTAGGCGGTTACACGCCTCTAGACGGCGCCTCTTCTCGTCCTGGTGTCTCTCTCAATGAGAAAGACCCACTGAGGTGCTCGATCAGGATTGTGTTTTCCTTCTTACGAGACTGGAGACTAACATCTCCCCTCCACACTGAATGTGTATGTAGTCGCTCTTGCCACTCATCACGACTCAGTCGGTGGAAAGAGTCTAGGGCAACACGACCTGGTCATCAGGTTCCTAACGGGCGCGAGAGGGCGGAATCCGCCTCACCTCCGCTCCATACCCTCTTGGGACCCTAAGTGGTCCTGGGGAGCCTCAGGGCCCCCCAAGAGCCCCTCGGAGGTTCCGATCTTCCTCACTGAGTAAGACGGCCCTCCTGACGGCGCTCACTTCCTTCAAGAGGGTAGGGGACCACCGAGCATCCTCCGTGTCCCCGGATTGCCTTAAATTCGGCCCTGGATACTCTCACGCTAGCTTGAGACCCAGGCCCGGATGCGTGCCCAAGAAGTTCCCACTACTCCCTCCGGGGCCAAGTGGTGAACTTGCAGCCGCTCCCCATAGGGGAGGAAGACCCAACCCGATCAGTGTTGTGTCCAGTACATGCTGGACCGCACGCAGAGCTCTGAAGCTCTGACCAGCTCCGTGTCTGTTGGAGGACAGCAGAAGGGGAAGGCTGTCTCCAAACAGAGGCTGGCGCACTGGGTCGTGGACGCCGTTACGACGACATTCCGATCTCAGAATCTCCCATGCCCATTGGCAGTGAGGGCTCACTCCACACGGAGTTCAGCCACCTCCTGGGCACTGGCAGAAGCGCCTCTCTAGCAGACATCTGTAGAGCTGCGGGTTGGGCTATGCCCAAACACCTTTGCAAAGGTTTAACAACCTTCGCGTAAACCCGGTGTCAGCCCACGTCCTGCGTGGCGACATGTAGGACTGGCATCCGGGGGGGCGTATGCCTGCGAAAGCACCATCCCACCCTCCAAGAGGTTGGGTCAGTGTGCTATCTACCCTTTTCCTCTTACCCAACCTTGGCTAAGAGAATTGGTACCTCACCAGCCTCCCTTCTTACCCACTCCTTGGTTAAGAACAGGCATTCCATCCATCACTAAGCACTTCCTCGGGGTTGGCTGAGCAGAGCAGCCTTCCCCCTTAGGCCGGGACATTCTTGACCTACCACTTAGTTCTAACCGGACCTGTGCTTCAGACGCAGTAACACCCCCTCCGTGGGCTGTTCCGTCTGCTATACCCTCATGACACTGGTTCCCACACTCGGTAACCCATGAGCTTCCCCAGGTGGACCTCCACCTCGCGGTTAACTACCCAGTCCGCACGTTCCATGCGTTCTCCTCCTAGGACGAGACCATACTTATCCACCAATTTCCTCCCCACGGGTAGGAGGTGGCCTCTGCAGCGCTTCTCTGCTTAAGAGTGCGCTTTCCCGGTGTAAACCGATCCGGACGGCCTCTCGCCTGTAGAGAGCTAAGGCCCCGTTCGTGAAAGTTACCGGTCAGGGCTGTATCCATCTTTCTCGAAAGCTCTGGAACCCCCCGACCACCACACTGGAAGGTTACAAGTTTCGCGAAGCTTCGAGCTGACACGCCCAGGCTTGTTACCGTCGCTTCGCTGAGATTGTGACGCGATACAGCGTTTGTGGCGTTTTCCATACATAACCCCATCTGTCGTTCTCGACACAACGTCGAGAGACCGACAGAAAGGGAACGTCTTGGTTACGTCTGTAACCTCAGTTCCCTGATGGAGGGAACGAGACGTTGTGTCCCTTATGCCACAAACCTGTATCGTTTCTGTTGCAGTTTGAGAGGCTCTCAGGCTCTTCAGAACAAGAGGTAAATGAATGCTGCACGCCGGCTTCCTTTTATACCGGATATCCGGGGGCGGAGTCCGGCATGCAAATTTCATTCGCCAAATTTCATTGGCCTTTTCTATAGTAGTCAGAGTTGATTGGTTCTCAAGGACGAACCCCATCTGTCGTTCTCGACACAACTTCTCGTTCCCTCCATCAGGGAACTGAGGTTACAGACGTAACCAAGACGTTTCGCTGTCATTATTTAAAGGGATAGTTCACCCAAAAATGAATTAAAAATGACTTTCTTTCTTCTGCAGAACACAAGAGAAGATACAGTATTTGAAATAATGTTGGCAAGCGAACAACGGCAGTTCACTTCTATTGTATGGACACAAAACCAAAGCGAGTCAATGGGTAACACCGTTGTTTGGCACCAAACACCTTCTTTTGTGTTTTGCAGAATAAAGAACATCATACTAGTTTGAAATGACACGAGGGAGAGTAAATTATGACTGAATTTTCCTTTTTGGATAAACTATCCCTTTAAATCCCCAATATTTAAGCTTTTTTTTTTATATTTTAGGCATTTGGCAGACGCTTTTATCCAAAGCAACTAACATTGCTTTATCCTATACATGTTACGAAGGTATTTGCAATGCCCTGGGATCGAACCCACAACCTTGCGTTGTTAGCGCAATGCTCTTACCACTGAGCTACAGGAAAGCTAACCTGCTATTTATAATACACACCCACAAACATCGTACAAACATTGTGAATGCAACATGTACCCCAAAATACATGCTTACTAACATCTGCTTCACATATTTAGTACAAAAATCTAATGTAAACATCTAGTCATGTTGCTACAAACTAATTCAAAGCTATGAAAAGTCCCTAAATAAACAAAGTCCCTTAAATCAACCCCATACAAATACATTACATTTTACAGATGGTCAACCCCATAAAAGACTTTATCGAACCACATATACAGAAATGCAGTTACAAAAATAAACGTGGAAGCTATGATAAGGGGTATATGTGAGCGAGCAGAAGTCGTGTGAACCAAGATGAGACGAGCAAAAAAAGGACATGTTTGATCACCAGTTGTCTATAGAAATGGGTTTCTCACGAGGCAGATGGAGAGAGAGAGAGAGAGAGAGAGAGAGAGCAGATTTGAACGGAAGAGTTAAATAATTAGGATTTGTTATGATCGACAGATGGCTGAAGTTTTGCTTGGTGAAAGTTTATGGAGAAAGTTTCCTGTGTGTGTGTGTGTGTGTGTGTGTGTCTGTGCGTGCGTGCGTAAGGGCATGTGTTTGCGTGTGTGTGTCTTCAGTTTAACTCAAAGCTAGACTCCCACAGACTGAATGAGCTCTTCTCTCTGAAGATTGCTCTCAAACTTGGGAGGATTTGAGCACTAGAATCACCATTATGTGAAGTTTAGTGAGGCCCAGACTAAATCGGACGAAAAGATCTCTGTTGTTTCTAGTAGACAGCAGAGATTAAATGGAGTATTTGATGCTTTTACTCAAGTCTGAGCGTTTTTATATTTTTCGGAAATCTCTTAGTAATCTTCCGTGTCTCTTCTAGATTTTCAGAGATCTCTAGTGTCTCCGACTGGGTTTATATGTGCTAAAATCAAGACTGCAATTAAAAATCAACTCTTTGACCAACATTATAAAGTGTAAACTATGTCAACAATTTTCCTTTTTATTACTCGAATTTTATGGGAAAGGTCTGCTATACGTAATTGAAAATTGTATAAACATTACATAAATAAACAGTCACTTAGAAAAACTACTCCCTTAGCATTTTGAAGGTTTATGAGTCAGTGTGATTTTGTGTATTTGTAAATAAAGCATCGTAATCTGTCATCTAACCAAAATTCATAGACTCTGATGCAACTGTTCAACATACAGAGAAATCTGTCATTACACTTTCATCATCTCTCTCTCTCTCTCTCTCTCTCTCTCTCTCTCTCTCTCACTCTCTCACTCACTCTCACTCTCTCTCTCGTGATGGAAGGTAAACTGCCGGTGAGAGAATGGATTAAACTTTAATTCAGGGATTAAAGATTTGCTTTGTAACATTAGACTCACTATGTGTCACCTGGAGAGCGAAAGCGAAGAATTTCAAAAACAACATATTTATCATTCAACACATCTTTCCTTAATCTTATTTCTATAAATCTGTCTGTTTCAGAATTGAACATTCTCTTTTATTACAGGTCAGTATATTCCGCATGAAATTGATTTTCAGTGTTGTCTTTTTTACTTTAAGGGGTCATTTTTGTAACCGTTCTCAAAATCAACAATTGTGACTGTTAGCCAGAAAATGAAAGAGCACTACACATTCAACAATACTCACCTTAGATATCTGACAGCTACGGGTCACTAATGTCTTCTGAGGCTTTAATCCTGTAACTAGACAGAACGAAAATAGAATATTATGTAATACATATTTTTCAGAGATTAAAAAAGGAACATACATAGAGCCGTGTTTAGCCATCCTTTTAATATCTGCGGCATTTCCGTCACTTTTCTGTGGTATTTTTGCCCATAGTCCCGATTAATAACCTTGGTGTAAGAGTGTGTGTAGTCAGGTGAAATAAAAAGGAATCACACATGCTACAGAGATGGGACAGTGTGTCTGTTTTTTCTTTACTTCTGTTCAACTAATGCATGACCTGAATGGAAAAGCAGGGCCTCTGATAGGACGAACATTTTCTATTGAGTGGTCCAGAAGACTGCCGAGCAATAACTCTTTCTCTCGCTCGCCCCATGTGTCCAGTCCCCAGTGCCAGCTCCGCTCACCCGACCGGCTGGAGGATGAAGGGACTGTTTAGGCACAAAATGGAAAGGAACAGCATGAAGGGAGGCGAGAGGAGGGGCATCTGGGGGGGCTAGTAAGGAAAGGTCAATAAATGGTGTTTCGTTGAGTTAATTAAACTTAAATTGAGTGTGCAATAAATAAACAAAATAGGTAACCAACGTGAAGAGCTCTTCAGATCCGAAACGCTCCTTTGAGGCCGCCAGGCAATTACATGTCGCACTGCTGCTTGTGTTGTTGTTCAAGCAGGTATATTTGAGAAGCAGGTGCATGTCAAAGCCGGTAACAGGCTTGTCTGGCTTTGAACCGCTATCTTTTCAAATGATTGTCATACAAGTCATGTGCCTTAGGCAAGTATGCTTTTTGTTGAAGACAGTTTGTATCTTTGTATCTGTGTGCACATGTGTTTGTCTGTGTGATCATGTAAATGTTTCAGATGTGTGCGTGTGTGTTTGATGGAGGTCAAAGTCATTTCCCCTCTGTCAGTTGTGTTTAAGCATTTCTGCCATCTCTTAATCCCTAGTGGTGTGTCTGTGTGGGTGTGAGTGTGTGTGTGTGTGTGTGTGTGTGTATGGCACAGATGATTTATTCACTGACGGACATAAACCTGTTTGTATGCCCGTCAGAGTGTATTTGTCAGGAAAAACGAATCTACTGATCTTATCATCTTCAAGACTGTCTTTCCCACACACACACAGACACACGTGTGCAAGTCACAAGTAAACATGAATGAATAGTGTAACCTCTTCAAATACATCTATATTCAGGCAGTCAAACCACTAAAGAGCATTCAGCCCATTCATATCTTTCAAGAACACCCAGCAGCCAACCGCATGCACATATATGCTTTTAGCTCGATTATTTATTCATTGCACTAATGCACGCAGTCACATTCAGATTCCACGCTGAAAGCCAGAATCTAATTTAAATCTGAGAATAAACAGGAGATAGAAAATGAAGGAATGTTACGGCATACAATGAACAGGAATTATCTAAGATTCCACACCATTTGTACGTCTCGATTTTAGAGTAGATCTGTGACACGGTCCACGTCGGCTTCATTGTACGAAAGGTCACATGTTTGTGCTTTTACGGAAGCCCACGGACGCTCTTTCGAACATTCTCAAGTCATGCTGGGATTACATAGATCATCTGGTTTTGCACATACTTATGGAGTCCTTGCCAGGTTTAGTGTTGGCATAGACTTCACAAATGAAATAAAGCATGGGAATGGCCAACTCTAATGAAAGAAAAATAAGCTTTTTACAGAAATTGTTTTACAGAAATGCTGATTATGATAAAGGAGAATTCCAAATAAAGGCGTTTTCACACGTACACGTGGATTTTTTAACAGCACTCTGTTTGTCCAAATATGGCCAAGGAATTATTTCTGCCTCCAGCAATGTCATTTCTACGCAATTTCAACAGGTTATGAAATACAAGAAACACAGATGCGATCATTGCTTTTCTGAACTATGAAAACTAATTGTGTTTGGATTTGCGTGTCATGATCAACAATGTCAACTACACAAAACGAATACATTTCAAGCAGCCTCACTAACTAGTTTTGACAAGGCCAGATAGATTTTTTTAATCAATGACAGCTGAAGACACATTCAGGTTTGCATAAAACACAGCTTTGAAAGAAACTTCTTAAAAAAGACAAGCAGAGAAGGGACTTCCACTTAAATATTCATTAAAAGAGATCAAGCCATGGGATACCAGTATAGTAGCACTGCCTTTGACTAGAGAAACTACTAAACAAACTACAAGAGATTTGGAGCCAAATCTAAGAGGGTAAAACATATCAGTCAATTGTTTTACAACAGTCATCTCTATATTATGAAAGGATTTAGAATTCTAAGATTCCTGTTGACTAGAAAAAAGACCATTTAAATGGTTCTCCAGCAGCATGTGGTCTATACAGTGGTCATTCATTGCTACAGTTTGTCAGGAAACAGTCACATGGCGCTTCTCGCCATCACCTTTGGGAGGATTTGTTTAGATCCAGTGAAACTTCCTCCCTGGTTCATCTGAGATCAATTTATTCTGCTAATGCCAGATTGGAGAATATCAGCTGATGGTCCTCCTTCCAATAACTAACCCACTGGCACACAGACAGTAATTCTCTGACGTGCAAGCATATATTAACCTACAGAATTAGGGAGATGGATGTTCTAAACATATCTCATTAATTTGTCGAATAAATTGGTTATGAAAAGGTCGCTTGAGAACAGAACATACGTTGGTGGAACGCTCTCCGTGGTGCTGAACAGAAAACAGATTAATTTGAGGGGGTGCTGTCCATGGTGCTGAAACTAGGACAATAGCTGCACATAAGGAGGTGTTCATACAAGGTTGAAAGTTACAATGGGGTTCCATTCACACCCTCCGAGTCAACCTTTGGTGATCGTTCCTATATGGCCAAGACCCCGGTGCTATGCCCGGTAAACAAATAAAAGAGCTTTTTTAAAAGAGAATTGAACTTTCTGACCATAAACATTGCAACGGCTGACCTCCCATGACGGCCACCATTGTGGTTCATGGCTGTCAATACTTCACTAAAACTCCTTAATTAAAGAAATTAAGGACAGCAGAAGTTAGCTTTCTGTAGCACACAGCTTTCATTTCTAGTTGCTGTTGTCACTGTTGGGCAGATTTATAAAGAGCTGGTAAAATGCCAGGACCGAATCCTCGACCCCACTAGACATTTTTTGTTTTCTTGTTTTTGGATGCACCTCACATTGTTCGTTGCAGTCTGCCAGGCAGGTGGTACAACGGCGTTACCAGTTATACATGCAATTACAGCACCCCATGGATTCACAACAGTGTTGTGACAATTTCTGATTTGGTTTTAGAGGGGTTGCTTCCTTCCTTTTTAAACAAAGATACGCCACACAGTCCAGTTTTGCTTTTGTAAATGTGCCATTGTCAAAATAGGGTTACATTTCAAAATCAGTCTTTATTCTAAAGCTAAAATAAAGATCTATAGCAGTCAAATGAAGGGATGCTTATAGAGAGCAAAGATAGATAGACAGAGAAAAATATTGACAGACAGTGTTTCAATGTCCTTGAGCGAGACACTAGGTTGCTTTAAGGGGACTGTCCTCTTGATAAAAGTGTCTTCAAAATGACAGACACGTATACGCAGCTGTCTTTGTGTGTATGTGCCAAAACAAATTAAATTCAGGTGTGCGATAAAGCTTTGATCCTCAGAAGTGAAAGATATTGCTTTGACTAAAGAGACTGTAACCCTGATAGACGTGTTTCCCAACTCGCCGAGGCAATGCTTTTTGTGCGGTTCCTTATGAGAAGTTTCACCCTTTTGTTTTGTATCAGGGTGGTTATGTCAAGACTTTTTCAAAGTGTACGTTATGAATATTACATCAATATGGACAAAGATCTAACAATCTGGCAATAAATTATGCAGAGCATTTTTGGCAAGCCGTGCGTTCCGACAGCGTACCCAGCGGCTGGATTTTCGCTTGCGTGTGCGAGAGAGGGAGGGAGAAAGAACGGGGATGTATTTATGTCATTTGAAAGGTGTTGCGTCTCTGAGCCGTTGTTATGGGGTCTGCTTGGGAAATAATAAGACAAGCTTTCAGCAGAAGGTGAAAGCTTAGAGGCAAATGAAAGCGCAGTTGAAGGGTGAAATCAGAGTTGGCAGAGTTTAAGTGCAGTTGCTGTGACTGCTGTCAGCATCGGTGGCAAAACGAACTTCAACAAAAATCCAGAACCCCTTTAGTTTTTATAGACATTTTATTCATGACCTCAGAGTGTAATTTACTGATAAAGGTTCACGATCACAGCGGCCCCAAGGGCACCCGACCGCTGTACTGTCGTTCACTGCATGCAAAGAGCCCCACTAGAGCTTCATTCGTATAGTTTTTGATCTCTCCTCTGCAATTTACCTTCCCAACTCTCTATCACACTTCTCTCTCTTCTGTCTATCTCTTTTAACTGGCTGGTGTGTTTTCAGGTCTGTGCCCCGAGGCAGCTGTTCAGATCAGATTATGGTGGAATAGTAGTGATAATCTGCTCAGATTTTAGGGGACAGGAGACATCAGGACCAAGTGGACCCATTAGTGGTCTCTTCAATTGATGGATATATTATGATGCATAACATAATGACAAAATGACATGAACACGCAAAAGTTTGCTAAAAATGTAGCCCAACTCTGCCCGGCAGGTACATGGAGTTCTTTCTGTAGCAATCGTTTTCGCCCACATCCACATGCCCACATCCACATGCATTAAAAATCTCAATATCATTTTAAAGGATAATATGGGTTGCACCGAAACAAATGCTTTATCATTAAGAATTACTGTTCAAATAAATTGAACTAGTTTTAGTTGTCGGTTCGCTGTTTCTGATGGTGACTGACAGCTGTCATTTTAGATCAATAATAGAAATGGAGAAAAGGGCTTTCAAAAATAGTGTCTGCCTCTCCATCTGCAGGAGACACACAAACAAAATAGCACAGAGATGGCTTTTTCACCAAGAATTGATGCATAGATCTTAAAGGGGTAGTAATGTAATTAAATGTAATTTCACTCCTGTGTAACAGACCTTTCATCTGGTGTTCATCCAGAACACAAAAGAAGATATTTCGAGAAATGTTTGTGTCCATACAATGGAAGTCAATTGGGTACAGTGTTGTTTGATCACCAACATCCAAAAAAATATCTTGTGTTGTACAGGTTTGACTTAATGACAAAATAATTTAAATTTTTGGGGTGAAAATCCCTTTAACATTTCTTTGAATGGTCATGGTATAACTGTAAAAGAATTGTATATAATGCAAACACCAGACAGATCATTCTCTAACACACAAGATGTTAAAGACCCATTCACATCAAGAACTTTACATTTAGAATGATTGTTTGTATCATTATTGTATCTCCTCTTTGCCCTCTGAAACTCACAGATTTTTTACAAAGCTCATCGCTCTGAAAAGCCAGTTAACCAGTGCGTAGTGATTGGTCGAATACTGCAAGCGTGTGACGGAAATGTAACGCCTCTTACCATATTTTGAACATCAGGTTCCGAAGAAATTGTACTGACGGGTACGACCACCTTACTTGCGTATACATTTGGGCGGTCTTAGTTCAACTCTTACCACGAACTGGCGTAGATTTGTGGGGATGTGGTTACACAAGGCGTTTCAGGCAGGTATGGGTGAGCATTCGCCTTTAGATAGAATGCATATTTTTCACCGACACTTTCATTTTTACAATTTTAGGGGTCTAATACATGGATGGGCAACTTATAACAAAAGACACAGAAAAACACGTGTTCGCGCCATATGACCCCTTTAAACCTTGATAATGTTATTTCATGTCAAAACAGTTATTCATGCTAGTTCATAGTGCATTACCTAATGTTAACAGTGACCGTGTTGGATTTTAATAATGTATAAGTAAATGCTGAAAGTAACATGAATTAACATTAATAACTGATGTATTAGCATAGCCATTGTTAGATCATTTAAGCTAATGCAGTAAAGGTGTGATGATCTGGGCTTGTTTATTGTTTTATACTGTTATATGAGGTCTACTCATGACATTCGCGCTGTTTTTACATTCAAAAATATCAAAATCAATAAGTAATAGGCTATTTTCTACCTGGGTTTTTAGGCCAGCACTACAGTACAACGCTTGGTTTTAATGGGCGTGCCACAGTGAAGCCTTGGAAGTAAACACCCATTGCTTTGATTGGATATCAGTTTGCATCGTAAACTTAGACTTCTGTGAATTTGGTTCGAGACGTAAGTTGGTTGCACATTAGCACCATTTGAAGTTTTCGCACGGTATTAGTATCTGGAGACCTCCTGTGATTTCTAATTTACCTACCCACATCTGTATTTCATGTGACACATTCACACGGGATAAGTGAAGCCTCTGATTCAAATTCAATGACTTATTTCCCGGATGTTATGGCAAGGCTTTGCGTATAGATTGTATAGCCTATAGTTATATTGCATTTAATGACATTTGAAACCTGTGATCGCGAACCGGACAACAGATAACTGGGATTCCGTGTCTCAAATGTAAAGAGAGTTCCCACAATAAATAAATAAACGGGAGACTCCCGGTCACTTATGGATATGACCCAGCACTCAATATAATACACTCCAAAACAAAACTCAATACAAAACACTTCAAAACAGCCTCCATTATTCGCAAATGATGGATAAAACCTTGAAAAATATATATATATGAGCCTGCCAAATCACAGAGATAATGATTTGATATTCTCCCACAACCAGATACTGACTGCACAATATTTTAATATATTAAGATAACGACAATATATTGCTTTACCTGCATGTTTATTGCTTGCTCTCTCTATCTGGTTCTGCTCAACTTGTGTTACTTCAGAATTGTCATGCGTTAACCAGTGGACAGGGCTAGAGAAGTAGTCGTTGATATTCTTCTGTGATGGAGGTGTTCAACCTATCTATAGGTGCATTCCAAGACCTGACGTTGGCTCGGCCTGGTGTCAAGAACGGTTGTTATTTCAGTAACAAGTGCGTTTTCAGTTCTGACACTTTCAGGATGTTTGCTTGAATACTACTCCCTCTTATATAACAAAATCTCGAGTTAAAATTGTGGTTTCAATTCATGGCTCCTTTAACTAATTGTTACTAAATAGCACCATATTGTAAAGTGTCACCCTGTTGTCAGTAGAACAAACAATATACATTTTTTGATGTGAATGTGCCTTTATATGACTATATTTTTAAGACTATAAAACCAGATATAGTGTGCTTTCAGCAGGCCTGTGCAGCTTAACCTTTCAAACAATACAGTTTCCCGACAACTACTGTACAGTCAGAATGTACTTCACCACAAATTAAGACACACACATTCACAGTCCTGTGCTGCAAGACAGCTGGTCACAGTGTATCAACAATCCAAGCTGGAAAATATTAGAGTTTATGACAAGCACATGCACAACATGCACATACACACACACATACTGTAGCATTTCACAGAGGTTCATAACGTATCCTGACACTTCCCAATAGCCAAGCTCTTATCATCTAAAGGTCACTGTGAATCTTTCTACACTTGTTTAGATTTGGAGTGTTGGTGAGATTTCTTCTGACCTGATTTTTTTTAATCTTGCCAAGGGGTCCGTCAGAATCATCGCAGCCTTTTCTATTTTTTTCCCGCTGCGTTGTCATGGTGATGTGATTATTGCCTACCAACAAGAAAAGAACAGGATGTCGTGTTCTCTCTGTACAATCTGAGTCTTCTATTATATCTCGCTAAAGAGATGATCAGCATGACTCGAACTGGAATGCATTTCATATATTTTTCATTTGCTGCATTAAATCGTGGATGTTTTAATTTGTACTTTTCCAAGCTTGGAAGTACATCCTTAGAGGATCCTGAATGACCCAAGATGATAGTAGGGAGGTCAGATCCTCTGGTTCCTGTAAAGCTCACGTGGTGCTCCAGGGACCACGTACAGGAAGAGTGACATCCCAATAAAATGTGACGACTCTGGGTTCCTTTTCTCTCTAGCCACCTGCTCTCGCTCTCTCAGTCACCTTTCCCCAATTTCTCATTCTTCACCCTGCTTCTCTCTTTTATTGCCCTCGTTTTACCTCCACTCCTCCTGTCTTTGGCCTCAGTTGCCCCCGGCAACAGCAGCAGCGGGGTGAATTAGGGGGCCCGACCCCTCCCTTCATACTCGGGTGTGCGTCGTGCGTTTATACTGTGAACGTCCCACACACACGGAGTTCAGGTATATACTGGCTCATTTATCAAGGTGTCAGTGGTGTTTCTGTGGTAAATTAGCCATGTCTCCTCTCCACTCTGGATTCCCTCTTATAAACCAGCCTTTAGGGAAACCATCCCTCTCTGCCTCCACTCAGTCTTTCTCTCCCGTGGACAAGAGGGTGGGTGGCAGCGGAAGAGGGACACGGAAAGTATCGGGTTGGGGCATTGAGAGAAGGACATAGATTATTTGGTTTGTTAACTCGTTTTTCCTCACGATCGGCCACATTGATGCTGTGTTGCTTCAGGTTCTAGGGACATGTAGCCAGACCTCACAACACTAGCCACAACCTGCTTTAATATTCATTGCTGTTTACAAGTATACATTTCTGTTGAATAAAAATCACAGTGTCCAGCACTATGAGAGTTCCTATACTGTAGCTAAACTGTATACAGGGCTATGATTGTAAAGGTCATGGGATTTATCCCCAAAGAACACACAAAGATGTGAAAAAACTATTATATTTGACCTGACAAGAGCTAAGAGGATAGAGCTGGATAAAGGACGCGGCAACTTTGATTTTCCTACAACATTTCAAATGTTATTAGATTGTTAATGATAAACTTAAATCTATCATTTTATATTTTTATTTAGCCTTGTTGTGCAAGCACTGTTGAGCTTGTGCAAAGGCGGCAGCTTTTGCCAGAGGGGAACTGGAATCCCCTGGTTGGGCCTGGGTTCTCCTGAGGGTTTTTTTCTCGATGGGAGTTTTGGGTTCCTCACCACCGTTTGCATATTGTTTTGCACTATCTGCCTGGCCGGGGGGGCTGCTTTAGAATTGAGAAATTAGACATAATTAATATTGCATATAAGAATTTATAGTCCGTTTAATATTTGACCTGTGGTTCTCACTCCTTTATCGCCAATGTGTGCTTTCACTGTGTGTGTGTGTGTGTGTGTGTGTGCGTGTGTGTGTGTGTGTGTGTGTGAGTGTGTTTGTTTGTGTGTATGTGTGTGTTTGAGTGTGTGTGTGTGTGTGTTTATGTGTGTGTGTGTGCGTCTATGTCAATGTATTTAAGTATGTTTGCATATTGTGTGTGTGGAGCATTTGTTTGTCTGTCTTTTGTTGTTTTCACCTTTTTCTTTTTTTACAGGTATATGCCTTTAGTTGTTTGACTTGTATTCAATGTGTCTCATGTACAGCTGCTTTGTAACAGTGAAAATTGTAAAAAGTGCTATATAAATAAAGTTGAGTTGAGTTGAATATTTCTATTATCGGTTTTTAAATAAACGGAACAAAAATTGTGACCAAGTCTGTTAAAATCAGTCTCAATGTCTCAAAATCAAACCGTTAATTTCTGTGATTTTCTACACAGTTGATTTTGTATAGAAAATGGTCACAAAAGATGACTCAAGGTGGCTTTAGGACACGAATTCTAAACTCTCTTTAAAATAAGCAATAAACAGCAAAATACAAATAGCTGATATTATTAACTGAAGAAAAAAAATAACTGAAATTTACATGAAATGAAAAGATAATCCAAAATATTGTTAAGAAGGCTAAAAACAAAACTATACCAATGTAATATATTAGAATAATATTCTAGGGATGCCACAAATCGGTATTGTCAATAACCATTATAATGAAAACCATAAATATCAACATCGTTTTAAAACTGCACTCGTGATAATGCTGTAAATCAGGTGTTTTTAAATTGGGTTCCATGGACCCTCGGGTTAATCAAGAATGCTTTTTTCTCCAGAATTCTTTTTTAAAAACTAAAGACAGCAAATGTTGTCAAAAGTATTGTTACTTTTTAATTTCTACAAACAATATATTGTCTTTATAATAGATTTTTTAGAAAGGGTGCTCATCATATTCGGGCATGAAAATGTTTGAAAACCCCTGCTGTGTATAATTCAGGTCCCTATTTGTATACCAAAAACACGCAAATACACAAAAGAACTCAAAATGAAAAAAAATGACAGATGAATTTGGCTGATAGCATTATTTATTTGTTAGACACTGCAATAATAAACTTTATCTAAACTCATTTCTTCAAGATTGCAAGGTCTGAAGGACTAGACACTAGAATTAGAACTTTGGCTTTGATCAAACTCTAAAAGCTAGGTATTAAACTTCACCGTGTAACTCATCCCGCGTCGCCAGCTCTACAGCCATGAATGAAACCTCAAATCACAAAGCTTATAGGGCAGAGGTGCCGTTCCTTTTCTAGGTGATCAGACTTACAATTTCTGCCTGATATATGACGAAACAGCTTAAAAGGTTCTATAGATTTACAATAAAGGAGGGACCTGAGTCATATCTAAGGATCACATAATCTTCAAAACTAGAAATTATGCCTTTAGGCAGTACCCAGTATCCACAACAACCTATCAAACGTATATTGTGCTCAAAATCACAGTCAGTACACCTTCTAAACCATATCAATGCCCTTGCGACCATCCCTGCAACACTTAGCTGCTGTGTTTTGCAGAGGCAAGCACCACTTTCATTCTCTTAATTTTTTAAATAACGAGGAGGTTATTGGCCATTAAAAAGTAAAACTTGCTTGTCTGCGTTCAGGGCAACTGTTGAAGGAGTTTGCAAGCATGAATTGATTCTAAAGGAAACTCTTAAGACATTTGTAAGTTAATGAGACCTGTGTGTGTGTGTGTATAAGCAGCTTTAAATCCCAAGAGGCAAATCCATCAACCGAGAGAGAAAACCAACATGCAGCAAATGCCCAGAAACCCAGCCAAAGCTCTCAGAAACTGCTGAAAGAGAAATGAACGGCAATGAAACGTCCTTCAGTCTCCTGGAAGTTGTGCGAACGTTTACAGGGCGTTATGGTACCGCCATAATAGTTTGACTGAGTACTGGTGATTTTTTAAATAGCATGCTATTACCGATTTGTTCGGCAGTATTATGAAGTTCATTTGTAATGCAGACATATATAATCCAGTGGAGAGTAAGTTAAGATATTCCACGCACACACAAGTGGTCTCAAGAAGAAAAAAGTCAAGAATATGAAAGAAAAAAATGAACAAACGTTAAACTAATAAACCATATCATAATTCCTATCACCTGAAAAGGAACTTGTATGTTACACATGACACACAGACTTTCCATTTTTCACTACCACAGCTTACTCATCCGGAAGATATTTATAAACTAAATTTTCTTGTCTGTAATGGAGATGCAAGTATGAGTATGAGACTTGACTCAAGGTCAATGTCTCTCCACCATCTAACCTACTGAACTTAAACATGAAATTTGGGTGGATGCGAGATGACTTTTCCTAGAGAGGAAGGATGCACGTGCCACAGGTGGGCACACAGTTGCTGCTCGGAAAGAACGCAACAATTGCTGATTAAATTTTCCTCACATAATTGTCTCGGTTAGAGCTTCGGAGGCGTTCGAGTGTTTACGCAGCCAGCCGTGATGAAGATCCCCCACCGGGCTCAAAATTACAAAATGTATTGTCACTCACAAGCTCTAAATGCAGACGCAACCTGTAAAAACAGCAAAAAAGCATTTGACTTATTTCAATGTACGTCGAAGGCGCTGACCGTGTCACTTTATAACATGTGACCTTAAGACGTGGGACATTCCTTAAATGTGCAAACCTAAAATGTTTTTTTATTAAAGTGTGAAAACGCCCCAGGCAGGCAGGCAGACAGAAAGACAGACACATCACAAATACTCCTTTGTTCTATCAATACAGAATCATATCCAGCTCTCCCCTGCCTGTTCAATATTTGAACGTTTCAGACCGTGAAGATGGACACCACATTTTATTCATGTGAGCGTTTATAGTGATAACACACTGGAAGATGCTCCTTTAATGTCTGCGCTGTAGGTTGGAATGGCCAAGGTTTTCTTTGTATTCCGTGCATGTGACAGCGAGAAAATGGAAAAACTAAGCATCACTGAGTAAGGCTATTCACCTTCGCGAAAATGACATGTAGATTTCATTCTGTGTTTGTGCGCTCAGCAAGTCTGTGTATGCATGAGTCAAGTCAAGTCAAGTCAAGTTGAGCTTTATTGTCATTCCACTACATGTGTGGACATATAGCGGGACGAGATGTCGTGCCTCACAGGACCACGGTGCTACATAAATACAGATATACAACACGAAGTAAAACAGTATAAACCTATACCCAACTAACCTACTGTCAGCTTTGACTATACATATGATATATATAAAAGTGGTTACCTATACATAAACTAAGAGATAAAAAATAAATAAATAAAAACAAACTGTACAACTGTGCAAATGACTTCAAATACTGTACATGTGCAAAGAGAGAGACATTCAAGCAGCTGGTTGGGAAACAGTGTAAGGTGATTTGTGGTGCATGAGCCAGTAAACATACATACATTACAGTCATATATTACAATCAGTCTTTTGTGGGATTATGGACACACAATGGTGTGTGAAAGTGTCTAGTGCATGCTGAGGAGAGTGTGTTGCTACAGGTGGCTTGTGCAGGCCCGCTCACCTGAATTGCACAGAAATAAAAGTTCACAGTTTTTTCCTGAGACGTGGTATGGTGTATGTTGGGGGGGGGTGGGGGGGGGGGTTGTTAGGGGTTTCAGAGAGGGGCGGTGTGATGCGAGTTCAGGGCTCTCACAGCCTGGGGGAAAAAGCTGTTGAGCAGTCTGGCGGAGCGGGCTCTGATACTCCGGTACCGTCTACCTGAGGGTAGGAGCTGGAAGAGACTGTGGGAGGGGTGGGTGGGGTCCTCCACGATACTTTTTGCTTTGCTGGAGCATCGTGTGAGGAAAATATCCAGGATGGAGGGGAGAGGGGCACCAATGATTTTTGCATCACCCTCACCAATGATGAGGGTGTAGGAACGCCTGTATATATCTGTATATATTTGAAAAAGATAGTTTGTGGAGTTCATGTAGGTACATCCACGTGTCGGCATTTTACCGAGCGCATGTGTGTGTGCGCAATAGTTTCCATGAGCATGCAGGGTGTACAGCTCTCCCAGAGGACAGATCTTAAAGGGAGTGAGCAAGTAAGAACTAGGCTTAGTGGAGATCCAGGGGAGAGAGGGGGATTTCTGACAACTCAAGCCCAGTGGGGAGTGAGGGAGCTGGGCTAAAAGAGCAGAAAGAGGGAGGGTGGGGGTCTGGATCTCAGCTTTCCTGACGTACAGGGCAGCAAGTGCAGAGAAAGGAGAGAGTCAGGGCAAAACGGATGGATGAGACAGGAGCGAGGGAGAAATAGCCATTATTAATTTCTTGATTCTGTTTCTTTTTTTATGCCGTTCTCTCACACGTAGCTGCCTACTCCGACACCATATTCAACATATTGAATCTGAAAAATAAACGGATGCTTAGAGAAAGAGCGAGCAAGAGAGAGGAGAGAGCAGATGTTTAAGCAGCATTTATGCAAAGCTGCCTCATAGTAATTGGAGGGTAGAATTTAGGACCTTTGTAGAATCAAGGTTTCACAAACAGTTTAGTTGGAAATGTTAAATAATGTGCCGGGAGTATTTGTCTTTAATGTGGTGTTGTATGTGTATCCGAGTATATCTTTGTGTGTACCTCCCTAAAGACTGCGGATGTAAATTAGCAATGTTGCTATAATCTGTTTTGTTTACATTATGTATTTTACAGTAATATTCATGAACATGCAACAAATAAATAAATAAAGACACACACGCACAGACCTTAAGCTGTATAATTGAGGACAATCAACAGATTTTTTTTATATAAAACAAATCATAATACCTTCAGAAACCCAATCCCTTTTTTTGAAGTTTCAAAACAAATAATTAAAAAAAGGTAATAAATAAATAATAATCAAACTGTTATTAATTTAATATTTTACTTATTTTTAGAATTTTAATTCGAGCTCAGACAGCGAAGCTTTTCTTAAAACACTATGCTAAAATCATGGAATTAATTCCCAGACATGATCTGATGAAATGGATAAATCATTTTTGTTTTGGCTTAAAAAAATCCTGCTATTTCACTGAAAGGTTTTGTCAAATTAAGCTAATTTCTCCACACACTTTCATCCCTGAATTATAGCAGGTTAACTCCACACACAAAATGAGTTAAATTGCTTACAAACCAAACAGACAAGAAAATCAAATCACAAAAGAATAACATGTTCAGAACAGAATGCTGCGGAATATTGTGGTAACATTTGTATTCACAATTACCATCTATTTAATTACTTGTTGTTCTTCCGACTTCTCCCTCCCTTCATTTCATTGTACCGTCATATATTCATGACTCATGTTCTCTATATTTGTGTTTTAAAGCTATCATTAGCTCCCATTGAGTCAGTGTGGCATCAGTGTGACCGCACGTTCAGAAAAGTTTCACCCGTCGGAGTGTGTGAACGTCCACCCAGCTCTCAAACCAGCAAGGATGAAGAGATTGACTAACATGAAGTACCGTTCATTGCGTTCCATTGTTATTGATCTGATTTCAAGACATGCAAAAAACAAACAGCAACTATTAAACAGCACTGGATACACTATAGATGCAGGGTAAACCTCTCATCGACTAATGAAAGAATCTCAAAGCCCCTTTAAAGCAAGTCAGTTTACTTGGCAGCTATCTTGGTAACACCCCAGGCTGCTATTTTCTATCAAGCCAAAAAGAAAGTACTGCTTTGGTCAGTTTGAATAAAAAAACAATCTGATGCTGAATATTGCTAAGCAAAATCTCAAGGTTAGTTTAACTGGTCAACTTTTCCATGTCAAATTGATCAAATAATGAAGTACCATTACAGTATGTGTGTCCCTTTGTCAGAAATTATAGTTCATTTCATTTTGTTCCAAGTGAATTGTGCAATGCCTAATTTTCCATTTGATAAATAAAAGATCGGTCTGATATTCTGTCAATTCATAACATATACAAATATGCATTTGGCAGACGCTTTATACAATGCATTCAAGTTTAAACTTTTCATCAGAATCAAACCACAACTTTTGTGTAGCTAACACAATGCTCTACTAACTACAGCTGTGGAAAAAATTAAGATACCACTCCAAAATGATTTTTTCTGAATTGTTTTGATGTGTTTAAGTAAAAATATATTTTTATTAATTCTGTGAGCTAGTGAAAACATTTTTCTCTAATTCTAAACAAATGAAAGTATTGTTTTATTTCTTGTTTTTGCTAATTTGTCAAAATAACAAAAAATGTTTTCGGAATACTTTAAAGAAAACAAGTTCATATTCATGTTTAAACCACACAATCCTGTTTTATGTATTTCAGAATTTCTCAAAAAATGAAAATATTATGGAATATGTGTGTCATGATTTCGCAGACCGAACCCAGCCGCAGAAAGATGGATAAAACAAAAGCACTTTATTGAAACACGATTCAAACAAAACCCATGATGGGGAGCAAAAAAAAAAGCTTGAACAAGACTTCAAACAAGAGATGACGGGAACAAAGGGGCGGCGCCAAAGCATGTTACAGGAGGACAAGTGCCGCAATGTCATAACAAAGGCCACGTTCCCCCACCAACAAAGATACAAGACATGGTGCTGTCACGACCCTGTCCAAAAATCCAGAAAGCTCCAGACCAGAATGACAGGATCATGACAATTCTTTCCCAGAACTTTCATGCATTCTCCAAGTCTTTCACATTTCTATTGGTAACGTAAGACATTCCAAAGTTTGATTTTGTTGAAATTCAACAGACACTGGACTGAATTCGCTATAATACATGCGAAATTGCTGTTTAAATGGAGAACTGCAAGTGAATGGGCGCCGGTTAACAACATTTTTCTAAATATCTTCTTTTGTGTCCTGCGGAAGAAAGAAAGTCATACAGGTTTGAAATGCAAAGGGTGAATAAATGATGACCGAATTTTCATTTTTGAGAAACTGTTCATTTAAGATGTTTGGATTACAGTTGTACAAAATGTACAGAGAAATTCCTGGCAGTCATAATGCCCTCTTCATCAACACAAGACCAATTCACCACACCAAACCAGACAGCCACAGAAATCTGTGACATACTGAATGACCTTTAGATTCACCTACAAATTCACCTTCAGCCAAATCCTCCTAAAATGAGATTTTACTGAAGGAATCAGAGTGCAGCACGGTGAAAACTCCGAATAAAAAAAGACCTATACAATTATTACTAGTATAGAATTATTTACAACAAAACAAAAACATTTTTAACCATTTTTAAAGACTTTAACTGATAACAACCGAGGTAATTTGTTATGTGTAGCATAAAATTCACTCTTTAAACAGTAAAAGTCATTTTCCTCTCTGCATTTTGAATGTGCGTAGGTTTAGGGAGATCAGTGCTTGGTTCAGGGTCAGACTTTGGGGCTTGATAATGAATTGTTTGGGCGGTTGTATGATTACAATCCTGCCAGTCTCGATGTTCTCCAACAGCGAGACACTTTGTAAAACTTAAGTACAGAGTTTTAAAAGATCCGATCGCAGCAGGGAGCCTGTTAAGGGTTAACAGAGAAAAGTAAGAGAGAGGGAGAGCGAGAGAGAAGCTTTTTGGTTTGATCTCTTGCCTCGTAGAGATGTGTGGAATTGTGGGATAGCTACACCCTCTTTCCCACATTTGTATCTCCATGGTAACGCCCCATGGGGAGGTAGAAGGGTGGAGGTGAGCTAATCTCGAAGTCGATACGGAAGAATGTTCAACTCTAACTAAACTCAGTGAGCGGGAAGAGTTTATCTATTCTCACTTCACTCCCAGTGTACCTGTGTGTTGGGGGTTGCGGGAGGCAGGCAGGTGATTGATGTTTGCAAATCCATAATTAGGTTAAAACTGAATGTTTTGCCGGTTACATGGTGTCATTTTCTATCTAGATGTTAATCTGGCATGACGCTTTAAGGAACAATTTAGTTCATTTTATATTCAACAGGGATTTAATGTTAATTTTCATTTAATACTTTCTCAATATTATAGTTTTATAATTGGTATTCAAATATGATTTTATGAGCCCAAAACACATGGATTTAAGTATGTTTGGCTCTTAAAGGGATAGTTCATCCAAAATAAACATTCTGTCACAATTTATTTTTTATTTAACACAAAAGATGATCTTTTGAGAAATGTGGTTTTTAATTGTATATACATTGGAAGTCAAAGGTACCCCAGAAATGTTTGGTTTCCCACATTCTTCAAAATATCTCTTCTTGTGTTCAACAGAAGTGAAAAAGTCATAAAGGTTTGAAATGACATAAGGGACAGAATTATCATTTTTGGGTGAACCATCCCTACCCTACACCACCTTTAATAAATCCTTGTTTAATAATCAGCATACATATGTTTTCTCCCCCAGCTCATTTTATAGAAGAATTTTTCACTGTGAACCCCGACCAATAACATCATAGAGCTCTACTTAAAGAACAACAGTTGAGAAAGTTGCTTTTATAAAGACAGTTAATTTCCTAACAACACCATTTTATTTGTCATTTCTTCATTTATCACTGTCAATTATGTAATGTCTTGGTGTTGCGCATAGAACAACAATTGCTGCTCTTACATTACTTGTTAGCAACTCATGTTTTAAACAACAGTTTCAAAATGCATGCTTGATGTCTGTGTGGAATTTGTTTTAGAATAAAACAGTAGAATCTCCTCAAGTAATGTGAACCACAGACCTTATTTTACTCATAAATCCAAAACCGCTATTCTAAAAACCCATTAGAAATTCCCAAAGGAAATTCATAGTGAATTAGCCCTCTGGGTTGGCCTACAAATTGATGTCATGACTGAACAGCTTTCTAGCACAGAACAAGAACGTCAAGAGAGGGGACAGGGAAAATGGCGCAAGCCAGATTCAAACCTGGTGTCATGAGCATATGCAAAACCCATTCTGCCACTCAGTTCCAACCTTTCTATTGAATTATCGGCCATGTTTTTTTCTCTGGAAGCATCAAAAGCGAACAATTATTTGCTGGAAATAACTTGCTCAAATATTTGTGAATGATTAGATACAGGTCAATCAGCTAACTGAAATACAGCATGGGTAAGGAAAGCTTTGTACCTCGACTATGTTGGAACTCGACTATTAGCTACAACAGCCAAAGTCAACAACTTCATTCCAAAGCCTAGTTAGTTGTCTCTCTTGCCAACTGTCTGGTCTTCAAAGGCAGCATGCTAATTGAAGGAAAGATGGATTTAGAATGCTCTACATACAGTAGACAGCATAATACAAAAAGCAGTCGTGCAAATTGTGCAAAAATGACATTTGATTTCAATATAAACGGGAGGGGAGGATAAAGATATATGTGACCCTTGATCACAAAACCAGTCTTAAGTAGCACAGAAACATTTTTATTAAAAGACAAAAATAAATTGTATGGGTCAAAATTATTGATTTTTCTTTTATGCCTAAAATCATTAGGATATTAAGTAAAGATCATGTCCAATGAAGATATTTTGTAAACGTCCTACCTTAAATATATTAAAACTTTAGGTTTGTGAGTGGGTGGGCTGCCACACTAACTCTGATAAACAACTTCAAAGGCAATTTTCTCAAAATTTAGATTTTTTTGCACTCTCAGATTCCTAAGTATTAAACGGTTGTATCTCAGCCAGATATTATCCTATTCTAACAACTCGTACATCAATAGAAATCATATTTATTCAACTTTCTCAAAAATCTCAATTTCAAAAAATGTACCCATAAGACTAGTTTTGTTGTCCATGTCACATAAAGATATGCAGAAACACATAAATATAACATGAAAAATAGTATAAAGCTGCCTAGCTTTTAAAACAACTTTCACAGAATCACATCTGAAGCGCATATGTTGTAAACAATTGTTGTCTACAGAGACAGCTCAAGTTGGCAACAGAGCTCTAAAATGTGATGGCAATTATTGAGAATGAAGCCATAAAGAAAAAACTTTGTGCTGCTGTCAGAAATACGTTGTCACAATCTGAAATCCTGTTCTACAAGTTCAGTCAAAAGGCAGACATACATATTTTGACCTTTCCCAAAAATCTATTAATTTATTATTGAGGAAATTTTGGGGATATTTAAATATTAATATGCTTAAACAATAAAAATAAAATAGAAGATTTTTTTATTGTACCCTGTTGCAGATATTTTACTTGTTTTAAGCTTAAGCTCAAGCTTATATCATTCTGATACTTTTGTTTTATAAAACAAGACTTAATCACTTTGATTTATAAGTATGATTTAAGAATTTTAATAACACGATAAACAGATAATAATTAAACTGAAATTTAAGACATTTTTTTTACACTTTTGAAGTCAGCCCAAAAAGTCTACAATGGATTTAAAACAGGACTACAGTACACTCCACAAATAGCTCCGTGTGGCTTTCCTCATATAGAACCAATCATAAATGAGTGACATTTGAATTCCCAGACCATGAGGCCACGGAACACACAGCGAATGGGAAAAGTGTGCAGTAAGAGTGAGCAAATAACCCGACGTGACTCTTAGATCTGGGACTGAAAAGTGCCTGTGTGTGCGCGCACAGGGACTCATGTCAGCAGAGGGGCTGGCTGATGGAACGTCAGAAGCTGCAGATGAAGGAATGAGAAATGACGATGAGCCGAGCTTGGCTGTGTGACACTGGTCGAACGCGCATGAGGGAGATGTAAGCTCTGTAGATCAGATTAATCTTTACTCAGATGAGACGAAAGGAAAAGCATCAAGGCCGGGTATTTTTTCCTGATAAGTTTGTTGCAGCTGTCCGCTGGGCACAGAGATTGAGGGGCTACAAACTCAGTTCAATTCAGTTCACACTTTATTTATGTTGCACCTTTTGTGCAAACAGTGCAGTATGATGTGCTGGTAAATACATGATAAAGTAAAGGCTGAACTTATAAAAAAAGCAAACAGATGAGCGGGTTTCTGAAGGGATCAACCATAAATCTCCATGCTGGTCTGAAATGAGTGTCTGGCAACATCTTTTGTCCTGTGACAGCCACCGTAGTGCTTTGAAAGTGAGGGGTGGAGTGAGCCGTTGGTAGCATTCACAAACCTCACGACTAGATGTCGCTAAATTTCAACTAAGAACCTTTAATGTATGAAAAACTAACATCCATATTTGTATTGACATTAACCAACATGTTACATTAACATTAACAAGCATTCCATGCGAGTTGACCATGCCCACTTAAGCAACAAAAAGATCTGTTTTAGTTGACCTTGTATTCCGTCACAACAATATACACCTTCGAACCGCCCAGCCCTAGCTGGTGGTGACATAGGGCAGGTGGTATTTCTCTGACAATGATTATGCTGCTTAAGAAGCTTAGTGAGGAAAGCACATCAGCATCCACAGGGACCCGCATCCATAACTCTGCAGACCAGCATCCAAAATTCAACATATGCTGGTCTTTTCTGCAAGTTATTTAGGTAAACGCTCTACTAAAAAAGTGCTTAAGTTTGTTTGACGGTATCAGGAGTGTTCACACCTGGGGACTGTTCACACATGACACGCTTTTGTGCATCTGCTGTTTTCTTAATTGCTTTACGTAAAAATTCGCTAGACATCTTTGACTGTTGCGACATGCTTTTTTGTGATTTTCTTAAGACATCACATGAATTAAAAAAAGCGGAACTTTTTAAACCAAGTCTTGCGTTTTGTTTATTCTTTTCCTCTGCGTCGAGCCATTTCAATCGGTTTGATGCGGCCCCTAAGAGAGCCTGTTGTCTTCTAGCTGAGGACTGCGCATCCGCGCGAGTGTTAGTTCGGAGTGTCAGAACAATGTTAGAACACCACAGAGACCAGTTTGGAACAAACTTCACAAGCTTATTAGATATGGATTTGGCTGCAAAGCATTAAAGGGATCTGGACGCCAGCAACAGAAATTTGAAATCAATTTTAAAATGTAACAGTTTCCGATCAGGGTACTTTAAGGCGTGTGTAATGCGATCATGCCATGGCATCCTGGGTAGTATCTCGGGAAGGGCAGTCGGCGGGCAGCACTGCAGAAATCCAGCGTGATGACAGGCTTCAGGCTTGAAACAGAGGATGAAATGTAATGTAGTCGGATATCGAAAAAAGGCTGAGGTCGAGGACTGGCTAAATAAATGCTTTATGGGATTTACCGGGAATTTCACGCTTTACTACATCCGCCGGTTCTGCGGCTGCTTCCTGTTCATCCCTTTTGTACACATGGATATTTTATGCACGCATTCGCTTAATGTTAATGAGAGACAGGCGAGCGAACCACCCTTCAAAACTCCCTCTCTCTCTCGTTCTCTATCTCTTCTAATTGCAATGCATACACACATTAAGTGATCCACATTTTTAGACCCACTCTCTCTCTCTCTCTCTTTTTATCTCTTTTTCACCTAATTGCATGCACACATTAACATACATTTCCATTCGGCTAAAAGCAGTGGCTTTGTCTGCCGCCGAGTATCAAGAGAATGTTCCTGAATGTTTATGAGTGATGGGAGACATGGGACATTTATGAACAGAAAATTACATTTTGTTCTCACTGGAAACCGAATGTAAGTGGAGAGCCGGTGCTGCACCCTGCGTGTATAGGTGTGGCTATAATTGGGACAATTTGCAAAGACGTTTTAAGTGGTCTTCAATATTTGACACGCTTATGAATTAGCCAAATCGTGTTTTACGTAACATTAACCTTTTTGTAGTGGTAAAATTATTGAAAGGGAGTATTACTTTCTAGTAAAATTACATAAAAACATTGTGTCTACATGCTTACTGCATGCTTCTAAGGGATGTTTTGGTCTGACCTAACCAAAATGTCACCAAAAAATGTAATCTGGGTACAGGCCCAATTTTCCCTATAATTCAAATTGCTTATACAAATTGCTTATAAGGATTTACAATCCTTAAATACCAAAAGCTTTGTGTGTGGGATAGATATTGATATAAAAAATATTAGGGGAAAATACTAACAATAAAAATCAATGGAAAGCCCTAGCAGTGATACTGAAACAAAAGCGGTCGTGTGTGTGTGTATGTGTGCGAGCGAGAGAGAAAGAAGGAAAGTCATTATTCATTGATATTCAACTTTAAAAATCCAGCATATCCTTTGCCATCTCACGATCTGGGATTAACCAAGGGCACACACACTAAAAAATGCAATAATTTAAACCCAAAGTATGGCAAAGACCTGATATGCATGCAAACACACGTTAAATTAATTAACTATAGCAATTAGTCATCCCCATTTAAGATACGGCATTACGGAGAGAGGACCAGAGAGAAAGAGAGAGAGAGAGAGAGAGCCATCGACTGTGGAAACAGAACTCAACTTAGACACTCGGTCACCATGGGAACCGCTGATGCGCCCGACAGGGGGTCACACATGATCAGGTCAGCACCGGGCTCCCTTATCGACTTGTGCTGTTTACAGATTTCACTCCGTTTCTCTGTCTCGCATCCGTGCGACGGGGGGCCGCACAGTTCTTTTTTTTTTATATTTGAAAGAAATGACATTGTCCTTTAAAAGCTGAGAAGCCTTTGATTTCTCGGACTCCCATTCATTTTGGTCTCTGTTGATGACATGTCCTGCAGTGTGATGTGGCGCTCTGATCTGGGACCAACTGTTCGGCCTAAACATTATCAGGGAAACCACATGGCAGCTCTTAGACTGGTGGACACGGGCAGCCACAGACAGTGCCGAAGGTGGGAGGAAAGAGAACAACAGCATTTCCTGTATTAAAACCTAATTATTGAAAATTCAAACAAACAAAGTCAGGAAAGAAAGAAAGAAAGAATATATAGATCTCTCTTTCTTTTTTTTTGCTCTGATTTAAAATATATTTTTTTTTACAAACATTGCTGTTCTAAAATGTCAATATAAATCCACCTCTGTGGGGTCCACTCTTTTTTTGTATGAAAGCAATGACATTGTCCTTTAAAAGCTGAGAAGCCTTTGATTTCTCGGACATTCATTTTGGTCTTGGTTGATGTTATATATTAAGGTTACTCTCCAAGCTCTGGTACATCTTAAGCTTGCTGCCATTTACTTTGTGCAAAGACAACTCAATTCAAGTAAACCTTACCTGAATTTTTATTGGTTCTGAACTCGATGTGGGCTGTGTGGGTGTCACATACAGCCTTATCAGGTTTGTCTTGAGAGACTTGTCTAGTTTCACTCACTCTTTCCTGCAATCCATCTGTGGGGCCGCTGATTTATCGATCATCCGTGCAGGAACAGCCAACCCTACAGAGAAAATGTTGAACAAACTTCTAAAGAAACAGTACCAAGGAGTGATTCGCAGCAAACGATTCTTACACAAACAGTGAATCAAAAATGATTCACGAGTTAACAAATCAGAGAAAGTAATCTGCTCCCATATTAACAAAGTAAAATGTGCATTCTGTCCGTGCTCAGAGAGGTATTGTGTCCCTATGGCACGCCTGTGTTTCATTTGTACAGCTGCATAAACAAATTACTCCAAACCAATTAGCACAAGCTGTTAACACTGGTGTTACTAGGTCTTTACATTAAGTGTAAGGCCGAATTAAAACAAATGTTCAGCATTAATTCAACATGAATAGTTAGAATGTTAGGAGGTATTGTAGTATTTAATATTTTGGGGGGAAAAGGTGTGGTGGGGTGTGCATCTCCCCCTAGTGGCTGTAGGCAATGAAGCGGTCAGTGAGTTACAACCTTTACGCTGGTAATGCGATGCTCTACAAAGTCTACTACAGAAACACTTAAAAGGTTAGCTAAACCCAGAAACGAAAATTCCTTCAAGTTGTTGCAAATCTGTAGTCAAACAGATCTTGGCCACCATTGATAACCATAGTAGAAAAAATTAAAGAGGTAGTCAAAAGTGCCCTAGAACGGTTTGCTTTCCTACTTTCTTAAAAAATGTCTTCTTTTGTTTTTATAAATTTATAATGCAAATGTTCCTACAATGGTTTTCAATGTTTGCCAAGAACTGGCAAAGGTACAAGGGCAATTCCGTGAAAATGTCAACCTTACCATGAAAAATGTAGTGGTTACCAGCAGTTTTTTACAATGTTAACAGCACAGATATTAACATTTGGTGGTTCAAATACCTGTGTGAGATCTCTCTTCAAATTTGTACAGCATTTGTTGTATTTTTAGTACATGATTTTTCATAGTCAGGTAATTGCAATTTTCAGGATTGTCACATATTCCTAATAAATGGACACATGAAAGAGGTATCCCATCTCCATTCATTGGGTAGGCTATTATTTCTGCAGGATTGTGCATTTTATTTCACAGAAATCTGACAAAGTTTGTCGTCTCCCAAAAAATGGCACACACACAAAAATGCCATGTTTATTTCAATTTTTTTAATTATAAAAAATGTTCTGTTTAGACACTATCAACAAGGGTTCAGTAAAATATAAACAGATGGTTCAATATTTTCGTAACAATTGCAGCGTCACGTCTCTGAGCGTCACGTCGATTACGCAAATGTCACATCCATAACGTTGGGATAGCCCACAAGCATACTTCCCAAAATGGTTCTCAGAGTAAATGATGACAGAACTTTCATTTTTGGGTTAACTGTTCTTTTAAATAATGTTTTAAAAACGTTATTGATAAAGCCTGTGGCATACCTCGTTTTTACATGTACGCGAGCACACGCGTACAGCCTTGTAAAGTATACTACTTTTGACCCATATGTGTACACACTGATTTTTTTACGCATGCGCATTACGACGCTGCAATATCTCTTCGGATCTACAGGGGTCAGGTTTTCTTCATCTACATTGAATCGATGCTCCCAGTACACGGTTTTCACCTGGTGGTTACTGCAAGACATGGAATGTGCATGCGCAACCTGAGCGTTTTGTATGCGACGTAACAAAATTCCGGCGTCTGGTGCACTCTACGCTGTCCCTAGAGTATACGTAAATGTGGAACTATACTCCGGGTTTAACACGTCTCCATTATCTTTTAGGTCATGCTATTGTGTTATGTGAAGAACAAACCCTAATTTAGGTCTTCATAAAAATATATTGTAAACCTCACTAGCACCTCTAAGTATTAAACCTTTGCCTTTCCAGTTAATGGATGCGTAATGGATAGGTTTTGGCAACTCTGATAAAATCATGAAATAAAAACAGCACGACTGTCCAAGATCATAAGGATCCACCACTCATTTCATGTATTTTCACTTGCAAAAGCTAATAAACTGTATTTAGCTCAAAGGCAAACCATCAGCAGTTGGTAAATAGCTCTTCTATACAGCTTTAACCAGTATGGGGCTGCAGAATTTTGCAGTAGACACTCTCTATTAAACTTACAGTAATTTACTTTTCCTCATCTCATGAAAATGAAGACGTTATGCTCAAATTCCCAATTTTGCAGTGTTCCCAGCGAAACAGAGTTTGTATGTTAGTATTCTCTTTCTCTGCATATGTTTAATGTAGTGTGTTTGGTTGAGCGAGATAAGGCACAAAACACATTAACACCTGCATTCAGATACGCTCATGCACGCACACACACACACATCCATGAATACACTCGCAGAGATGGATGATGGGGGAGATTGGATTTCTGGGCCAGTGAGCAGGAAGCAGAATGTAAGAGTGTGACTGCAGTTCTGTCACAGCAGGTCATTTGGGTACTAATGACTCTGTGTGAATGTGTGTGTGAATGCACACGTGTTTGTGCCCCGCATAAACCCTATAGGTGTGATTGAGACACCTACCAGCTGCAAATTCAATTTGCAAACCCCAGTTTTTATATAAAGTCATTTAAAGCCTGCGAGCAGAAAGTGAAAGTGGTAGAGAGAGGGACTTGGTGTTGTTTAGTGCTGTCTTACCAAACCTCTCACCAGTGATAGTACAGACCTCTTTTCTTGTCATCTGTCGCTGCTCTTAAATAAGATGTCATCAGCGCTCTGCTGTAACTGTTGTCGCCAGAACGATGATGTGCTCTGAGCAAAACCTTAGTCAGACACCGGCCAGCGGCTCATCTCTTCTCGTTCAAGTGGTTCTTCATGCCTTTGAGACAACCGGTGTATGTACTCACGTTGTCTGAGTGTGTGACAGCGAGCGTGAGGGTGTGTGTGGTACACAGAACAGACTGTGCCTGGCGGAGTGAAAGCGCAACAGCGCCCCCGTGTGGCTAGGCACGCCGCACTTCGGCCTCAGTGATGCGACTTTGAAGCTGGATTTAGCGACATTGCGGTCTCTTCATCGATCGTTTTTTTCCGAACTTTTTTCAGTTCTGTAACGAGTCATGTTCAGTCACTATTTAATTATACTTGTCCCGTCGTCTGATTAACCGTTTTATTCTACTATATAAAGCAGAGCGTAAGCACAGAGAGTTACTATGTTCTTCTTCTTTGTCTGGCTGTGTTTTGGAGGCAGCTTCCAAAGCCACAACATTGAAGGATTAGCAGAAGAAGAGGAAGAACAATAACAAAATTTACATGTCGTCTTTTTATAAATAGAAACGGTTCTTTGTAAAAAGTGAAATTTGCGCTAATGGCGGACCACCCATACTCTGCACAAGAGCCGACAGAGCGTCAATCTGTATCGTCAAAAAAGAGAAAATACGATGCAGCAAGGCGAAGTCGAGACAAAAAACGTCAGAAAACCCGAATAAACATCAGCGTGGCTTTTCCCAAATGGAGCTATATGGGGAGTCTGCAGACCTGGAGCATGCAGTTTTGCGCGCCCAGGCAGTTTTACGCCCGGCAGTTATACGCCCCTGCTGTTCCTTATTTCTCCAGTAGGGGGAGTATGCGGTATTACGCCCCTTTGTATAATTCATACAAGCTCATAGAGATTTATTTTTCTAAAACTTTTTGAAATAACAAGACAGTTCAACTGCATGATCATTTAATATTTTTTTTAATTATTTCCAAGGATTATTAGAAACGAGATCAATGATATCACAACATAATAGGCCTAATTAGCCAGCCAACAACTACTATTAAGAAAACAAGATACACGATTAATTGATCACTAACAATCACAAACGTGATAAAACCCACATAAGGTGCTTATACATTTAATCCAGATCATTAAGTTAAAATATTTAATGGAAGATATCAAAGAGGTATATTGTATGTAGGCTACAATAGATAATTGAATCATCTCTTTAACAACTCAAATCAAGATCCATATGGGACTTATGTTTTCAATTTGAGTTTGAACATGTTTGTGGTTGTTGGTGCTCAATTATTGATTTTTTTATACAAAACTTGAGTATGTGTGCAGCTAAACTGAAATAGTTTATATATAATATAGAATGCAAGTTAACAGGGCCAGAAGAATATCTTACCAGGACAGGCCATCTCGCATTGACTACGGAGACAAAATGAGAATAAATTATAAAGAAAATAATTATGAAAATGAGTAAGAGATATCGAGTTGGCATACGTGGTTAGCTAAGGTTGACCCAGACACAACATTTACCTGGTCACCAATAAGTATTAATTGTATTGTCTTTCAGTTTAAATTACACTCACCAATATCTATATTATATATAGATATGTTAAGATGTTTAAATTAATTCATAACAATATCAATTAATCGTCAAAAAACGATGCATGTTGGACCATTTCTTAGTAAGTAAAACGATTATTTCCCATACCTCTAACTCGCGATTGACGACGAAGTTATCTGTTAGGTCTGTTCTGGTGGTTCATAATGAACAACGAACCCCTACTGGAGAAATAAGGAACAACAGGGTCCTAAAACTGCATGGGGCGTAAAACTACCTGGGGCGCAAAACTGCATGCTCCACGTCTGCAGACTCCCCCTTCTCAAATGGAGGGCACTGAAGCAGGAAAAGGGTTTGCTAAGCGACGTCGAAGTTGCCAGCTTTCTGCTGGACCGATAAATTTGTCTAATTTCTGCTATATAGGTGAACTGTTTGTTTGATAGCTTTAACTAATAGATCGGCTGATCATCAAGAAAAGCAGCGTTTTTCCTTGTAAATTTTTAGCACTTTGTAATTCTAATAATTCCTTGTTGCATGGCCGTGTGCAAATCAAATTAGAAATCATGTTTACAATCATAATTTGCATAAATCGGGTGTAAATTATAGTAAAATACTGCTTAGATTCCACATCCTCTCTTGTGCGGTCGTCCCGGCATACGTTAGCTCTGCCCTACCTCTCCACCCTCTTCCTCTCCCTCTTAATACCTGTGTTAACTTCTCTGATTGACTCTGTGATGATGAGAAAAACGTCTGCTAAGACTTTCGCGGTTAGATTACAAGCCTTTAGCATTAGCAAGCGGTTTCAATAGGCTGTAAATTACGAACTAAGTTACTGTGCCAAAAAATGCTATGCAAATTTAGCGAATACATCACTGACACAATGTTAAACAACTAACAATAATATTCACAGTAACGATTAGAGTAAATGATGAATTAAGTTAATTTTATTATTCTTTGTAAATAAGCCTCACTTGACTTGCAAATGTTTCTCTCTGCTGTCTAAGACGACGACATCTCTGTCCTGTGTCCGTAACTTCAGTCTGTTGTTCGCCTGTGAGACGTATTGCAATTAACAACATCACCAATAATGGCCGCTATCATTTACGGAACCCTTTTGTCCTGTGATGGCAACCGTACCTTCTCTAATGGGATGGGGAGGGGGTGGCGGAGCTGTAGGTTGCAATTTCCAACATCGCCAATAGTGGCCTCTGAAACTTACACACAGAACCTTTAAGAGCTTCGTTCAACAACAATCCGAAGCTCGATTTGTTTCAAAGCAAATGTTAGGAGTTTGTTTTCTGTCTTTTTTCGGAAAATTTTTGGGTCGGCCTTTTGTCACCTGGCACAAGTTCGACCATTTGTCATAAATCTTCCTATTTCAGGCATGTGACATAAATTCTTCACACAATACAGAAGGTAGTAATTTCCACAAGACATTTATCACAGGGTTCGGTGTTCTCCATAAGGGTTTGGGTATTCAAATAATCAATTCAATGTCATTTTAAGTTACTGTGCAAAACAAAACATTTAAGAACTAAAGTTACTACACTCGCATGACATGATTAATTGGCTTAATTGGCTCAAATGTCAAACATTGATCCTATCCTTTTAAAAGCCTCTGATATCAGTTAACATAAGTTATAATTTAACGAAACATTCATTTACATTTGTATATAGTAGGCTATATTAAATAATATTTTAATATATCTGTACAGTACTTTGGTTACAACTTCCGTTGTTTGAAATGTGCTTTTTAAATTAATAAACTAAACTAAATTTGATGACACAATTGTCTCAATACACTGATAACAGAGAATGTCCTTCATTTGGTACAGGTGCTTTTTGGAATAGTTTAGTTATGACAGTATTAATCCGCCTGTATTGAAGGGATAGTTCATCCAAAAATGAAATTCTGACATGTATCAACATGTAGTTATTTCTTTGTTTGGTTGAGCACCATTGACTACCATTAAAATGGTTGAACCGTTTAAATTCTTCAATATTTTCTTTCTGTTCTATAACATAAAACAAGAATTCTTTCTACAATGTGAGATATCTATACAGGTTTGGAATAACTTTAGGGTGAGTAATCCATAAAGGAATTCTACATTTTGGGTGAACTATCTCTATAAGGTGTGCAGAATAAATGTCTCTGTAAAATGTTTTCAAATCGGTTCTCATGTGGCATTTGTCGTATATAATTAAACGCATCAATATAAGTGCCAATAGACTTTACAGACCAATTTACACAAAAAAGTAATTCATAAGACATGCAACACAACAACACAACTATAAGCAATCACAAAGTACGGAGATGAATTGTAACATTAATAACCAAAAGATACATTACTAATCCATACAGAAAACATAAGGAACACAATGTAAACAACCAGCTAATTTAGTTTTTTAATAATACTGAACTTGTACCTATAAAGATAAGGAAAAGCTTTAAAAGTTCAAATGAAAATACTCAAAATGGCTTAAATTCAACATTAAATGCCACATGAATGTAGAAAAGAGCTTAAGAAGACTGGATGTGCAAAGCTACAGATCACATGGATTAAGGTGCAGATCGCAGAGACCTTAAACATACAATAACAGAGTCTCAGGCAAAAATCTTTTCATTTATAAAACCCCCAGATGAGATAAGAACAGTCTCAAGCTGTCCCTTTCAGCATGCTAAAATGCTATTTAATAAAAGAACATTCTGAAAAAAGTATAGCTGCCAACCTGTATGGAGCACTGTGAAAGTGTATATGTGACCACATAACTTTTGCTAGAATGTACATGTTTAAAAAAACTGGCGTCGAGTCACATATAAACGGCAAAACAGTAGCATGGCGTATGATTATCGTAGTGCTTCATAATGGGGAGTGAAGACTTCAGACCTTCAGGTTCGCGATTTTTTCTCTTTCCTGTCACAGGGCACTTCGGCTTTCCGCTTCGGAGCCTGTGACAAATAAAAACAACATCAAGTTCATAAGAAACATAGGATAAATAAAGGAACGCAACTTTTATAAGACACATAAATGAATCTGTTCAAGGTCTGTGCAATGCTTCCATAGTATTTTCGGCAGCAGATAAACATTTCTCTGTATATAATGTAAAAGAAATATAACAGTTAACCCCCCTCCACCCCGCCCCATGAGTCAGACACTTTTGTTTCCTCAGAACTGATATATAGTCGAGACATAGAGATAGATTTTAGAAATCATCAGTAGGATACACTATACTATTGTGCGGACAATAAATCAAAGGGGAATTTTGATCATTTGCATGTTTTTCCTGTTCAGTTGTTCCAGCATGATTCTGAACTGGAGGCAACGTCTCTGAGGAGGAAGAGTGCAGAGCACAACAACAGATGGAGTGAAAAGAAAGAAGACAGGAGGTATTACTGATTGTCCTTTGGGTGTTCGCCTCTTCTTCTCGGCTCGCTCTTTTTCCTCTATCTCCATGTTCTCTTTCTCAATGAGAGAAATGAGCGTGTTGCAGCGACGCTGGAGCTCCTGCAAGCCACACAAACACAGATAAAAACTCCATTGTCCCTTCATGATCGGTGAAGAACAAATACACATCAGACCGCAGAGGCTTCTGACATTTCTTTCATGTGTGCAAACCGAAGCGGTTGTAACCTAAGTCAATGTAAGGTATTTTGTATTTGTTTGTGAAACACACATAGATGTTTATATACAAGAACATACTTTTTTTATATGAGCTTTATTTATTTTAAGCTCGAGATATATAAGCTTTCTGTGGCACAGTGGTTAGAGCATGGCGATAGCAACGCCAATGTCATGGGTTCGATCACAGGGGATTGTACATACTCAGATACAATGTCGGTCGCTTTGGATAAAAGCGTCTGCCAAATCCATATATTTAGGAAAGGGCGATAAATTATCGATATCGGCTGATAAATGGTTATTTTTTTATGTTATTGGTTTTGGGAAATAAAATGTATGCCGATGTATTAAAGCCGATAAATTGTTTCCTCTGGTTAAACTACTTAATCTGCACGCTGCTCACAGTTAAAATACAGTACAGTACTGTCTTTGTGTCTTGATCATTTACTTACTCCTATTAGCAAAACATTGCTGATGTGGGTACAGTATGTAGATACAGTGTTTATGAATGTGTAAATTATAGGAACAAAAGCATATTGTTTGAAACAGACTACTGTCTTGAGACCTGCTAGACATGTGGCTATTGAAAACATCTAGGATTTGTTCATTAAATATAACAGAAAAGTTTGAAGGTTAAAGAATCCTAAACTAGTGTAAAGTAGGCTTGGTACATGATTTTTAGGGTTAAAAAACGAGAATTGAATGAAGAAGGTGAACGTTTTCAAATAAAAGCAGTTGTCCACTTTATGCCTTTTGTTTCAGTCTTAGGGAAATTTATATTGATATTAAATATGTAGATACTGTATATCGGCCAATATATCGGTTATGTCAATGAATTATTGGTTATCGGCCAAAATGTACATATCGGTGCATCCCTAGGATAAATGTCAATATAATTATAAATACTGTAGACTAACCTTAAAGGAAAAACTGATTCACCAATGATTTTCGGTCAGATTTAATGTCAAGGAAACAACTCTGCACACACACAACTATGTAAATGGTTCTTTATCCGGTCTTCCCATTCACATCCAATAGAAAATTGTTACAGACTAATTGTAAAATGATGCCTGTCTGTTTCTGTCTGTTTAAACAGGTTTTACTTGTTCTAAGGACAATATTTCCTCCCATGAGTACTGCAAAACTGCACAGACACCTTTCTCACCATGGCAGTCCTAGACTTGATGAACCAGTCGAATCTGAACTGTGGGGCATTTCGTACACACTGTCGAAGTTCTTCATATACGTATTCTTTATCAAATCCCATTTTATGCAGCATACAGATCAAAAACCTGTCCTCCTCCTGGAGACACACACACAGACTTTAAGAAGTAGACACACATAACCTATAGACTAACAATGCAATGTTTTACTCTCTCTCACAAAAAAAGTGACTGCTCTTTTAAAAAGAAAAACACAAAACTAATAGCATAACAACTCTTCCTCCCCCCCCCCCACACACACCTCTGTGTAGTTCTTTCCTTTGTTCGTGCCGTACTGGATGCGGAGCTGGTGGAATGGAGCCTTGTAGCGTGCTATCTACAAGTACACAAACACACACCATCAAACAAGAAATATTTACTAATTATTACTGCATCAAAAATGAAATTTACGCAGAAATATTTTCACTTTGGACGATAAGGCTGTGACTTCACTGCATAAATATTGAGGGTGTGAATCATCAAAAGCTAGAAATATAAAAACTAGGCACACAATCATAATTCAGCAGCCATTAAAAAGAATCTCAATCGTCAACAATGCAATTTAATTCCATTCCACACTGATAACACTCGGAGCTTCGTTATTATTTCGTTACCATTGCTTTCACACAAATCTTTTCCATAAATATTTTAATTTTATCAGTTTAAAGGCATATGTGAAATGAGTCACACTGTATGTGTGAACGCGAGATTAACTATTTAAGCGCGTACATGGTTTGGATTGTAGTCTGCTGTCAAAGAGACAGAGCCAATCGCACGGTTCAAAAGGAGCTGGTGCAACTACCCCATGCCTTTAAAATGATCTACTGTATGTTGTGGAAATTAATGTCGGCGTCTAAATGAAAAATCTCATTCAAGCAGATGAAGAAATTAGCAGACGAATTACAGGAACAGTAAGAGATTTTCTTAAAACTAGCCTCTCTGAGGAAGGAAACAGTGCAGCTGTTTAAAGGTCACATTCGGCAAATTTCATTTAGGTGCTTATGTTTAAATGGTAGAAATAAGGACAGAAAACGGACGAACAGCCACTGCATGAGTGAAACGCAGACGTGGCACATTCACTAGAAAAGGTAATCCGGCAATTTCACTTCGATTTAACTGGTTTCCTGTGTGAAAGTGTCCATAAAGAGAAGGTTTTATGTGCGGGTTTTGAACGCTTGACCTTGGCGTCCAGGGCTTTTTTGATGCTAATGCGTCTTTGGATGCGAGCTTCTCCTCGCTCAATCTGAGCCATGATCTTCTCGATGTCCTGAAGCTCATTACATCGTTCCCAAAACACAGCTGCAAAACACAACAAACACACAAATGTGAAGTGTGCACTTAATGTACCTTTAGTGTACGGTGTGTATAGGACATGTTTGTTTTAAAGGTTTGCATGTATGACTGATAGAAAAGTGTATTGTGTAGTTGAAACGTGTGTAAAGTGGCTCAAGTATTTCTACGAGAGTGTGTGTGTGTGCAGGAATGAGGTGTGTGTAGTTTCTACTGGGGCTGTCAATTAAATGTGTTAATTTACAAAATTAATTGACGCATGTAATTGTGCCGCCAGACCCAAATGTAAATTCTATAATTCCATCAGGGATTTTTCCACCATCAGAGCAATTCAAGTTTGATTTACCACCTTCACGGTGCTGCAAATCAACAGTAAGACGTAGCTGCAACTGCAGGTAATGTGCATGGCTAAACTTCATTAGCCAACAGCTCGAAAGTAACAGAATGCAAAAGTCATGAAATTTGTTTTTCAATCTGGAACTGTTTTTAAATCGACATGCCCTCTTAATGACGTGGTGCCGAGGCTGTGCGAAATGGGTACATAGATCAAAAATGAAACATAGCCAGTTGTAATGGTGTCGTACCAGAGTACTCCATGACCTCCTCAGGGGTCTTCCCTTCCACATCTCTAGCGATGTTGTCGATGTCATCACGACCGTACTTCTCATTGGCTTTAATAAACTGATTGAAATCACGCTTGTTCCAGTTGGTGAAACCCTGCGGATGAAACAGACAAATTCTGTTGCAGCACTGCTCGCTAATTAGCACGTTGAGTCTGACAGAGATGATGAAGTGTGTACTTGTGTGAGTAGCTTCTCTTTCTCCTCTGTCTCTTCAGGAGAGAGGGCCTCAGCCTCGTCTATCTTTGCTTGTTCCTCTTTCTGGAGCTGTGCTGAATTTGGAATGTCAGGATTTCGTGGAACCTTCAAAAAACACAAACGCCATTTCAAACCACATCTTCACAAACAAATATTCAGCACACAACTGATTTCTAAAAAAGACTTTTCAGAGCTTTTAAGAGCTCTTTTAAAAACTTTTTTAATAGTACATGTCCACAAACAGCCTTGAATCCCAGTTACGTTCTCAAACTATCTATCTCAGCAATTCCAACCTCTTTAGTCTTTACGCCCCCCCACAGCCCCATTAGTATTGCTGAAGTACCTCTTCATCTCCATTAACCCAGACATGTGCTCCTATAATATCACACCAAACCGGATATCACTTATCATTATCTTAAATATCATTAAATGCAAATTATTGCAATGATTTACTTTAAAGCTATAAATAATTAAAGCTGTGGGTGAAAAACAGACTCACAGAGTAGCTTTTTCTAAAATCAGTTGTTTTATGACTGCATTTAGTTTGATATAGGTTTGAATGGCCGAGACACAAATTGGCCTGTATTTCCATGTTTATTTTCTCTAAAAAAATTTATGGATGTGAAAAATGAATGACGAGGTTAACGGTTTGTAATGGTTTTAATCTTTTGCTGTAATTTCTAAACCTGCAAATACATCAGGAAGTAAACCACTGATCTAGCACACATTTCTTACCTTGTATGCAATGGTTTTTCTGTAGTAGAGAATCTCCATCTCCAAGAGCTCAAAGAGACGTGGAGGAAAGAACTGAAAGTCCTGGATGTTGGGCTGCCTGGGAGGCCGAGGAGCCTAAATCACAAACTCCTTATAAACTCTCTCCATGTCACATTCAAACACGTTTGTGATATTTGATTAACATAATAACAAAACATTTTCTGGCCATTTTTATTTATTAACCTTTTGCCACGTAGCTGAAACTACAGAATAGAGGCACTTTATATAGACTATTTTTTGGTTGCTTTAAGGACTTATTTTATACAGCACTTTTCCAATACAACTCAAAGAGCATTTACTTCTCATTCAGCGGCCTCTTTTCATTCTTATTGATGTTTTTATAACTCACAATGGACTTTTCGATCAAACCGTCCCACTGGAACAATCGAGTGTTAAGTGTCTCTCAAGGGCACGGCAATGACAGGACAGCAGGAAAGAGAACGTTCAGTTCACGAGGTCATTTCCTGAGTCAGCGTTTGAACCTGTAACCTTTGTGTTTCAGGTCTAACTCTTTATCCATTACGCTATCTCCGATATCTGATGATACAGCAGCCTTCTGCTGAACTACTCCTACATTCACTGAGTCCAGTGCGGCTGTCAGGCTGATGAACAGTGATGTGAGTGGATTATTTAGTGTGTAGCAGGTTGTGTACGCACTTGCATATGGTATGCTTATGCGGTCTCGAGTAGAGCTGGAAAATATCATTTCGGTGTTTAAACTGCTTGTGTGTGAGGGTTACCTTTGGGGCTCTTGGCTCGCTGACTCGCAGCGCTTCTCTGAAGTAAGCATCCACAGCATAATTGGCCTTCCTTTCTCTCTTCGGTGGCTCAATCCATTCAATCAAACTTAGCTACACAAACCGGAAAAGCACACACACGTTCAGACTTCAACAATAAACTTTTGCATAAACATTCCCAAGGTATGGCATCAACAAGCATAGAACTTCAAAAAAAAAATGCACACTAGGGTTAGGCCAATAGACGATGACATCGTCCATCGCCCATGCATGACAGCCATTACAATGTTGGGCCGGCATCGGGATTCCCCTGTATGACGCAATTTTCGTCATCTGGAGGGTCCGCAGTCGTCCACACATCCCGTACGCGTACGCGTACAGCACATTCCAAATGTTGACAGCCGAGTACACGGTATGAGATTTTCGCCCATTCATGCTTATCATCAGTGGGGTATGATTTGGAAGCTGCGCAACACGTGTGTGCGCGAGACGGACGTAGAAAGTGAATGAAATAGTGAAACGAAGTAATACGCTCACTTTGTATGTGTGTAAACTTGTCAATGCAGTTGACTTATCACAAACACACAGCCAACACTGGCCCCGCCGCCCGATGTCATTGTCCATCGGCATGTTTCACTGCAGGTAGACAATTTGGTGGACATCGACCAACCCTAATGCACACACAATGGTTAATACCCCAGACTCACTTTCTGTTTCTCTCTGTAATCTTCTCCTTCAAAGTTGTAAAGGCTGGTCTCGGTTGCACCTGTGTCCATTGTAAAGGTTCTCAGCGAGCTCTCGCCGAGCTTCTTCATTCGTTCGTTCATCTCCGCCGTCTGACAGAAATAGCCATCAAACAAACTTAAATGGAATTAAATCAAGGGTAAACATCTCAAATGAAACTCCCTTTAAAAACTCTTTTGGAAACCAAAGCAAAAGCCAAATTTAGACATTTTCCATTGAATGTCATCCAAAGTCATAATATGTTTGGGAGTAATCACCTTCTTTGCACCTCTCTCCAGAATGGTGTCGATATCTTCATCCGTGAGTTCACTGTCTTTAGAGGCGAACACGTGGGTGGCTCCATGCCGGATCATTTGCAGCATTTCATCTTTCCCCAATTTATTCTGCTGGTCAATCAGCCGTCCTATGAACAGAGCACAAATAACAGCATTGTAAAAACACGTCTGAATACTCATGCACCGCCGAAAAAAGATTGAAATACCTTTCTATTGATGTTTCATGTCATTTAATTCTGTGTGATGCATGTTTGCGTATGGTACATTTATATTTATGCATTTAGCAGACATATGCATACCCTGCTGTATGACTATGGAGTCCAGCCGTAACTTCATCTCTGCTCTCTCCACGATCCGCTCCTCTACTGTGTTTTCTGTGATCAGTCTGAACACTTTAACTGGTTTTGTTTGTCCGATTCGGTGAGCCCGGTCCTGAAACACAACATGCACACAAATATCCACAAACGAACTTGCATCTCTCAAATTCTTACAATCGTTAAGTATATTACGCCCAGCTGTGTGGTTTGGCACAAGTGTGTCTCACCATGGCCTGCAGGTCCACCTGTGGGTTCCAGTCCGAGTCGTACAGAATCACGACATCAGCTGTAGCCAAATTAATCCCCAGCCCACCTGCTCGTGTGCTCAGCATGAAGAGAAACTTGCTGCTGTTCGGTGCGTTAAAAGCATCTATGGCTTGCTATTGCACAACAACAGAGAGAATGAAAGAGGCATAAATGAGAATTTTTCTTTATGTTTTAAAGGGAAGTCTGATGGAATTTCACAACTTTACATTTAGTTAGCGAGTAGTATAGCTGTTTAAAGGTGCAGTTTTTAAAAAAGTGTCGCTAGGGGGCGCACGATCAAAACAACAACAATTCCGTAGCTTGATGACGTTGTGAAGGAGCGGGATGATGGGATCTGTTCTCAACTCCACCGCAGATGGCCATCAATCAGACGGGAAAAAGAAATCATGTTAGCAAATGAGGTAAAGTTTAATAATTGTTGCATATAATTGTGGTCCATAAATAAGTGACTGCTTGAAACAAGTACTGCCGCATTTGTCCACGACACTGTTGTCATGTAGTTTCTACGTCAGCAAAAGGGGTAACAAAGTAGAACACGGATATGATACAACTGCCGTGTCACTGTTTACAATGCCGATTTCCTCAAGATCTACAAGTAGTTGGGAATTGGAAACTTTTGAGATATTGTAAATTCTCAGATAAACAAAATATAAAGTACTAGCTTAGTGGTCTTTGGATATTTTACTCCAAAATGGTAATAAACTGCACCTTTAAGACATCTGCCAAGTCGTAACTCTCAAAATTCACAGAAAATAAGACATTTTCTTTAACGGAAATACATTTTTAAAAACTACAATGTACGGCTGGGTTATTGACATCATGAATTCCAAAATCACATGGAACATAATAAAGCAAAACATATAAAAGACTTTGAAAAACTGAAAAGAAATTACCTGAAATGAACAAATTGTCAGGCCCATAAATGTTCTTTTACTACTCATAATTGTGAATTTTAGCAGGTATATTCTTAGCTTCTGTGTTTGTCTAACGATTCTGTATAACCACCAGTTTGCATTCATTCCAGGTCTGATCAGCAGTTTCCATAACAACCAGGTTGGTTAATCAGCGTCCTATATAAACTCGACTGAGACCCCATGTGAAGTGTCTCTATTTGCCTCCAAATTTAACAAAGCCTGCTAATTTTATTAATTTTCTTGTTGAATGTGTTCTTTTCTCTACATGCTCTCAACTGTGCTTTTTGCATTTTGTTTATTGGATTTTTGTGAATTACTTTATGTAATAATTTCATATCCCCTGCATTTATTGAGAAAAATACGAATAGACACAAATAACTGATTTATTTGTAAGTATATGGCTGTATGAAACTGTGTGTTTATGCAAGTGTATGTACCTCTCTGGCCTCATGAGGCGTGTTACCATCCAGTCTGCAGTATTCATACCCTCTCCACATGCAGAAATCTTCCAGAATATCCAACACGCGTGTCATCTGGCTGAATATTAATACTCTGGAACCTGTTCACATGCACACACAAAAAAATAAGGGAGTGAACATGAATTCATAGATTATAAATTAAAAATATATAAATATCATGAGCAAATATCTGCTCTATACATTTAATCATTAAAATGTTAACCCAAACCATTCTTTTATTATTAACGCATCCTCGTATTATTCCAGACTTTCTTTCTTCTGCAGAGCACAAAATATATTTTGAAAAAACCAAGCAACACTTGCCCATTGACTTCCATTGTAGGATGAGTACACCACTAAAACATTCTCAAAATATCTTCTTTTGTGTTCCACAGACAGATTTTGAATGACATGAGGGTAAATAAATGATGACAATTGTAATTTGCATTCCCTTGAAAAGCAAACTAACACACACAGACATGCCCACCTTGCTCTTGTACTTTAGGCAGAAGTTTATCCAATGCAACCATCTTGCCGCTATTGATGACCAAGTGTGTGTCTGTGGTGTAGGGGGGACCAGGCTCTGCCCCATCAAAAAGGTACGGATGGTTGCAGCATTTCCGAAGCTGCATCAATATATTCAGAAGCCGCATCTTATCCATCTTTCCTGCTGAGTTTAGGATGTCGATATCTTTCATCAAGATACGCGTGTACCTATAAAATATAAAAAATAAATGAATTAACTTGCTGTATAATGCATTGGAATAAATTAAATCCAGGGAGATGTACAAGGAAACATACAGTATATTTTCAATTCATTACTTTGCACAGTACATACGGCACCATGAATAATCACAGAAAGCGTTTATCAAACCAGATGGCTCTACTTCATTCAAAATTCAGTACAATTCAACTCACTCATCAAATTCAAGTGAACACAAACAAACACAATCTATTAAGCCGTCTGCTGAATCTTTAGAAGAATGTGCTTTATTATGCTTTCTTTTGAGGAATATTCTGCATAAAATCGAGTAGCCTCGAGTTTGATCTCACCATTCTCTCTGCATTTTACTGAGTCCCAGGTAAATCTTCACCTCCTTCTTAGGTGGAAGACTTTTCTCCACCTCCACTTTGATACGACGCAGCAGGAACGGACGCAGAACCTGCAAACAGACACTTACATTTACATTCAAGCATTTGGCAGATGCTTTTATCCAAAGCGACTTACATTGCTTCATCCTACACATTTTACACTGGTATCTTCAATCCCCTGGGATCGAACCCACAACCTTGCGTTGTTAACGCAATGCTCTTACCACTGAGCTACAGGAAAGCTAATAATTTGACTATCTTCATAAACAATCTCGCAGAAAACTACTGCGATGCTGAACAATACTTAAAAATAATATTTAAAGATTTGTCATTTTTTGGAGGATCTGTTGACAGGAGTCCAATATAATATACAATAACTATGTCTTCGGAGGTGTATAAAGACCTTTCATACTGAAGCGTTATGTTGTTATTACCTTAGAATAAGATATCACTACCTATTATGCACAGTAGAATAAATTACATTTGGGTTTACTGTATGCGCGTCGCATGCAGACGGCTTTCTGCTGCTCGTAAACAGACTATTTTGAGGAAACAGTGGATTACCATTGACCTGTTGCTCTGATTCCACTCGCAACGCTAAAATACGATGCAGCCTGCACTCTTGCTCGAATCCAAGGTAAATCATCAACATTATCATCTCTTACATGTGTTTTATTGAAGGAAATACATCGTAATCGGCTTAAACACATGCCCAAGTCACTTTAATTCCTCATCAAGTGTGCCCCCTTCCAAACTAAACTTCAAGTATGAACGCGACCTAAGCACTGTGTCAGCCACCATAGTGCTTCGAACGGGGGGAGGAGAAGGGGGGGTGGAGTGAGCCGTTGGTTGCAATTCCTAGCCTCTCCGCTAGATGCCACTAAATTTCACACACTGGACATTTAAATGAGTGAATGAGGAACATAGAGTCAAACTTACAGCATGAAGTCTTTCAACCAGCTTCGTGTCACCAAGGCAGTTATTTGTGTCAAACCATGAATCAAAATCCTAAAATTACACACACAAACAATCAAAGATGAAGCAGAAAGCAAGTACAATATCAAGGACACAGGTCCCCATACAGGGCAAATAGAAGTTAACTTCCATCTATAAAATCATCTCTATATCATATGATTCTGTGATAAACAAACGAAATGTTTAAATTCTGATCGTTTAATTGGTTCATTGGCTTTGGGATATTTTACATATCCTTACATTTATGACAGTCTCCATGCTGTTTGTAAGTTTTCAGTGCTTCAAACGCGCTGTTCTGACACACACAAAGCCAGTCAAAAACTTTGGCTTATAATCTGGGGTGCAGAGTTCAAACAGAACTCTGACAGATACAGCTAAATAACATGTGAGGGAGCGGAAGGAGATAAAATGCAATATTCGAAGAAAGCATGACTCACGCTGGCAGAATTGAACACATCAGGCAGCAGGAAGTTCAAAAGCGACCAGAGCTCATGTAGATTATTCTGCAGTGGGGTTCCAGTCAACAGCAGACGATTGGTTGTCTTAAACTCCCGCACAATCTCTGACAACTGAGAGCCAGAGACAGATAAAAGAGCGAGAGAGACAGCAAAGGAAAAAAAGATAGAAGTAAGATTAAAAGAAGGTTATTTTATCCGTATCAGATCATTAAATCATCTCAGAAGTATAATATGACAGATTTTGCGGCTTTATAGTCGCTCTTGCATTAATTCAGCCTCAGTTGTTTATCTGGGTTGCCTTACCTTTGATTTCTCATTTTTGATGCGATGGGCCTCGTCGATAACGAGATACCGCCAGTTAAACTTCTTAAAGACGGATTTCTCCCGGATCACCATTTCGTACGATGTCACGCACACATCCCACTCTCCAGGCATCATCACGTCGCGAATGAATGCTGCCTAAAACAAGCAAGCAAACTAATTAGGGCTGATTCATTATCACACAAGTATTATGAAGAACCTTCTGGTAACATGAAAGTGGGGAGACGGGGAATAGAAGGAAGGATTAAAAATCAGAAAAACAACAGAAGGACATGTGTGGTCTCACTCTTTCATCTTTATTCCCGATGAGACAGACAGCCTTTAGGGTGGGTACCCAGCGCTTGAATTCATTCATCCAGTTATGAAGGGTTGATTTTGGCACTAGGACCATGTGGGGACCAGGAATGTTCCTGTAGTGTTTCAGGTAGCCTAGCAACGCAATCGTCTGCAGGGTTTTACCCAGACCCTGTACCAATCACAACACAGGAATCCAATGAGTCACAAACACGACCAAGACAGGTCCAGGAAATCACAGTCTCACTAAACCTGTCATGAGTCGCTGTGGTTCCACTATGACGTATAAACTATTTCTGACAATGTAGGTGTTTCATTAATAATAGAAGTGCCGCTCTGAAAATGTTTTTTTCTGCTGGCCCAGTAGGTAATATTTTCACTTGAGGCAAATATACCTTTTTGAGATATCACCAACACATAACACTTAATTGGGATAAAATGTCTACATTGGACGTCCAGTAAATCGCATCGGGCTATAAATTACAAAGGTATATTTACTACATACTAAAAGCCAGAACTATTTTAAAGGCTAATCCACACTGACCGGACAAACAGCAAACAAAAACCAAAATAATAAGTAGGCTGCTCGATTTATATTGAACGAGATTGTTACCATTTGTCTGTTTGTTGGTACTTGTGTGAGTGAAGACATATTACATAAAACAGTTTAATTTTACAAAACCACTATTTTGTCTGCATCATGCTATTTCATTGTGTTTTGAGACCCTTGCTCTTTTCCCCCCTCTGCTGTTTCGGTTGTTATCCCCTCGCTCAGTCTGACTTGATAGCATAAATGGAGCACTGGATGTGATGTGTTTTCATTGTCGACTCCATACACACATGACTTTGTGATGTAAAGCAATAATAAGTGACGTTACCATCTCATCAGCAAGAATGCCATTGATGCCGTTCTCATACAGAGAAATCATCCAGTTCAAACCTCTGATCTGATAATCTCTCATAGTTCCGTTCTTTACATCTATCAATGAATAAAAATATATCAGTGAAACATTAATATCTCATTATTGCTCATGGCCATTTATAAATTAATTATAATAATATACATCATATTAAGATAAATGAATAATAATGCCTTGCATTGCATTTGTGAACTTCCTTATATGTTGAAATAAACATCCCTATTCTAAAACTGATTGATGCCCCTAGTGGTGCAGAAAGGACACACACATTTATGTAACCAACGTCATAATGAATGATTAGAAATAAATGTGTTTGAATGGTCCAAGACACTAAAAAAATCACTCTATAACACATAAATCACACACTGTTCATGATATCAATAAATATTGATTCATACATGAAGGGGACTCCTCAAATCGAACAAGAACGTTAGAGGCCCTCCTGCTCTCAGATAACAGTTCCTCATCTTCCTCCTGCTCCGTCCGACGATGGCGGTTACTGAAACACACGACCGCCGGACGCAAATTAATCCAACCAAATCACCATGACGACCCATGTCTGACCGACAGCTTGGGGACTAATTGCTAACCTTATGTATCTTAAGTGTAAGCATGCATTCGTATGTGTGTGACTTACTCTGCAACAGACAAGAGGTTCTGTTTCTCATCCTGTTTGATTCGTGGTCTCCCTACTTTCACCTTCAGGGGCGAGGTGGGGGACTTCTGACTGGCGGGCTGAATGAAATGGGCGAATAGTTCTGTCTGCTTCAACAGGAACTCGAACCGGTTTGCACGGTCCGTTTTCTTCAGACAGGAAAAGGAGAGTAAATAACTAATAATAACACCACACTTTAGTATAGTGTTTCTTGGTTTAGTATAGTAATATGCTGTTTGTAGAAAAAGACACTGGGGAAAATTCTATCTAGTATGTATTCATCTAGCATTTGATTGATCTGAACATTATACATCATTTGATCACAGAAGCAAATTTCACAGTCTGTCTGAGGTACCCTATTCCAAAACGTGGTCCTTCTACTCCTGTCTCTGTCATCCCTCAAAAATGTACACAGAAGCCTCTGTGTAGAATTTTTCATAAGATAACATGTTTATGTACAAATACAAATAATGTATTCTATGCATTGTTATATGATCTTTCCTTTAATAAGTACATTACATATTTAGCATATTCCAAAATGTCTACACTCACTCTTTTTTCCTCATACTCGGGGTCCACCTGGCTCTCCTTCACCGCAGCTTTAGGAGGGGGGCCTAGGAGAAATGGCGGGTCCTCCTAGAAAAACACACAAGATGTAAACACAAACAGATGAAAACAAACCTTGTAAATATACAGTACCAGACAGTTATTACTTATATGAAGATTTCTGTAATGGATCAGTTAAAATGAACAATTCGCCCAATTTCAATAATTATTTCCTCACCATCAAGTTGTTACAAAAATTTTTAAATGTCCATGTTATGTATAACACAAAACTAGATATTTTAAATAATGCGGGAAATTGAACAGCTTTGGGGCACCATTGACTGCCATGGTAGATTTTTTCCTGCTTTAGAAGTCAACGGTGCCCCAGAACTGTTTGGTTGCAAACATTCATCCAAATATCCTTTTTTGTGTTCAGCAGAACAACAAAACTTTTACAGGGTTGTAACAACTTGATGGTGGGTTAATGATGACAAAATGTTAACTTATGGGTAATTATCCCTTCAAACCAAACAGAAAAGTTAAAGTACTCAAGAAGTCAGTGACAGGTATGCAATTCTACTCTGTCGATTCATGTTTTAAAAAAATCCCAGCGTGCACCTCATAAAGCTTTTGTTTTTGTCCACTGCACAATTTGCATGCTTCCATTCCATTGTGTGGTTAAATAATTGGAATACTATTTTACAATATGGAAAATAATCGGCATAGTAATGAGGAATGGGGTGAGAGTACCAAAAATTAAACATCATCTTTTTTAGTTGTATTCTTGTAACAAATGAGAATACTTGGTGTTTGGCACATTGAGGTTCCCATGGTTTCGTAAGGGTTATGGTTAGATGCTACACAAATCACATGCTTTTAAAAAAGCATAAACGAGTATATATATATGCACACAATAGTTATATCGCATCAAAAAAATGACTTTAATACAGTAATTGGACCCCAGTCTTGGACACACAATAAAAAACTACAGTTTACATGACAAACTAAACTTTTCAAAAACACACAGGATAATCTGGGCTCGTATTAAACTAACATGAGATTTCAGGTCACATTATTGGTGAGCATGTGAGTGTTTATTAACGTCGTGCGTGCAGCGCCTGCAGGTTATTTTGTACAGAGGCTTGCATGCGTTCATTCGTAGGCTTGTAAAAAAGCATAGCAACTTTGCGACAGCCGCAGATGTACCGCATGCAAATGCCAACCTCCACCTAAATAAACAACTGTCCACGCAACACAAGTAATAAACATCTACATAAAGATGTGCATATGTGAAGTTAACAGCCTTTCCGCCATGTTCCGTTGCCTCCAAACGCAGATATACTACAAACTTCTGCGTACTGTTTTTCACGTCCGTCTGCAAACAGTATATGTACAGTACACTGTTCTTCTGTCTGGCTCTCTTTACCTCCTCTTTCTCCGCGTGGACCTCCCGAGAAGTAGACGGTAGCTCTTCGTCGGACATGCTGGTCAATGTACGATGCTTTTCATGAGTTATTGGTAACCAGACAGTAAGTTATAAAGCATTAATTTGGCGTATGCGTCATGACAGGACCGTACATTCACGGCGCGCGCACACGCCCCTTCTAGAGCTTCATATTAGATCTCGCGATACTAGAGTGGTCAGTTGCTCGTGGCTAGGCCGTCGCATCAAATCTCGCGATAGTACAGCGCCCAAAAGCTTTAAAATAACTGTCAAAACATTGCATAAGATCTACAATCGAACTGTTTTATTTTTAATAAAATGTCATGACAAGCATGCGGAAGTATCAAATTCGGTGCTATTACCTCATTATAATACGACGGCATTTTAATAACGAATAAAAGAAATGCTGCGAGAGCAATATTTTGGCTCCTACAGAATTTCGGGTGTAAACACTCAAAGCATGTGTCCTTTTTTTCAGAACAAGACGCTAGATGGCGCCCAAACACCACTGGATTTCTTACTGCAGCACAACCTGCTATTTCTGTTAAATAATATTAGTTTGAGACATGAAACTATTTGTAGGACAGATTGTGGTGACGTACAAAGTGATGATAAAATGAGCAAACATGAAATGATCGTTTTTGTTTTTCTCTCTCAAATTCAACCCAGCTTTATTTGCCTATCTGTGGGACAGTAAACAATAGGCAATAAAAAAAACAGAACAACGAAACAAGACGTAACGTACTATATGGAAAATACTTTGTGAAATACTTCGACACCCTGAAACTCTGTCTCTTTTTCTCTCACTTTCTCTTTCTCTTTGTGGCTCCAGCGACAGATGGCATAGAAAACCGGTTAAAATTCCCCTCACTGCATTTTCTAAACTGACCTTGGGTGTTTACGCACACACATAGACACGCGCAGGCACACAAGGTCATGTGCTGGTTTGTTACAAGATACAGAAGGGAGGAACATCTTTTCTTCCTCCACCCACAATACACACATACAAACGTACACAGGAGGTTCACTTGTACATATATGTTCTCTCTAAAATTACAAACAAATACAAAACGCGCGTACACATCTCTCCTTTTCTCTCTCGCTCTCTCTGCCTGATCGATGCTGTGAGTTCCTCCTCTCTGTGATTGTGTGTGTGTGCGTGCGTACGAGCGTGTATGTGGGGGGGGTGGGGGGGGGGGTTGGACACAGGATTCTCAGTGCTTTCCTCTCAGTCAGATACACACAGACGCAGCAGCTATGAGCGAAGGCGATGTGGTGTGCACAGGATGGCTCATAAAATCCCCTCCGGAGAAGAAGCTAAAAAGATTTGTGAGTAAAAGCCCCCTCTCTCTCTCTCTCTCTCTCTCTCTCTCTCTCTATTTCTTTCTGCGTATGTGTTGTATTCAGCATTAGAAGCAGGCACTGCAGTATATGATGAGCTGTCATTTCATTCAGTGCTGGAGAATCGGTGTGGTTTCTAACACAGGGTTTCCGTGTATCTCTGTGCTGTGTTTCTCCGGTATGCGGGATTTAAACGCTATATCTGCATGCGCAACTGTGTGCATTGTCTGAATTTGTGTGCTGCATTGTTTACACTCTTGTTGTGTGCGCCTGTCATTGTTTAACATTGTTTAACCGTAATGTGCTGGCCGTATTTTAATTTATGTGGACTTTAGATTTTTGTGATGTGATGCTTTACATGTTTGTGCTCAGCTGTGTTTGTGCAGCATTTGTTTGCCGCCTTGCACGTGGCTGAGGTGTTTTGCATGCCCTCCTGCCTGTGGCAGATTCAATCCTGTGCTTTGTGACAGTGCAATTTACTTACTTATGTTGCTTGTACAGCTCCCTCCATGTGTTACTTAGTAATATTAAATGCATCTTTCTATGTTTTCAAAATGATATTGTTTATGTATAAGATGTTTGTGCTTTGTAACGGCAGACCTTTTGTTATTGTCAGTTGCAGAAATGTGAGCACATACTTTGTCCCGTGATATATCCCTGTACAGTCCTGGCAAAAAGTATTCGCAGTCGCATACATTTTGTGTTTTGCAAAGTTTACTGATTCTGTATTTGTAGATTATTTCGCCACATGTTTCTATGGTATACTGGATGTCTTAAATTAGCAAACCTTAGGTTTTGAAGGCATTTATTGGCAAAAACATAATATATGCAAAGAGTCAATATTTACAGTGTTGGGCCTTTTTTATCAAAACCTATGCAATTCACTTCGGCATGCTGTATATTCGATTTCAATATACGTTTCTAGCCTTACTATTGCTCTGAGATAATCAAAATTTGTGGGCTTCTGCTTATCCATTCACTTTTTGAGGATTGACCACAGGTGCTCTATATTGGATTGACATCTGGGAGTTGCTTTTTCTTGCAATTATTTAAAATGCATCTGATCACTCTGCATAATAATTTATAAACAATGTGAATAAACACCACAACAGTTTAAGCAGAAACTTTGCGAAACACAGCATTTATATCACTGCCAAAACTTTTGGCCACGTCTGTACACTGTACCTCTTTGCACATTTCTGTGTGGTTCAGCAGTTCTGTTTTGTTTGTGGCTTAAACTGTGTTCAAACCTGTGTTGTTCTCCTGTAGCTCATTGGTTAGAGCATGGCGCTAGCATCACCATGGTCAAGGGTTCGATCCCAGGGATTGCACGTCCTCAGAAACAGATGTATAGTATCATGCGATGTAAGTCACCGTATAAAAGCGTCTGCCAATTGCTTAAATGTAATGTTGTTGTCTGTATCTGACCATGTACTACATAGTCCTTTTTGGTCTTTAAATCTCTTTGAAATTTTTATATCAAACATATATTGTAGTGTATCATATTTTTATATTAGAGCGAGAGAGGGCCAGAAAGAGGGCAGCGACTTAAGGTAGAGATATAGTTGGCAACTAACTTTCTCTGTAAAAGTCCAAGTACAATTGAATGTTAAGTTGTTGCTTTATATTCTGAGAAACACTGCTTCCTGCAACTTGATGCACTCTTTACATTTTACATTACATTTCTGCATAAAGCAGACATCTTAGTTGTTTGGTTGAGAGGCAGGAGGGCAGGGAGGACCATCAGTCATAAGATGTGTGTTTTAAAGTGTCAGCCTGACACCACAAACATGTTCTCTCCCACCCCCCTTTTCGCTCTCTCGCTCTGCATTTCTGTGAAATTTGGGTGTGTTGCAAAACATGGGAAGTACAGGCAGTTGAGAGTGACCCTGCATTCAGAAATGGCTTGCGCTATCAGAGGCCACACAGGCAAAAATGGGATGAGAGCCTTTAGGAGTTGTAACTGGGTGATTGACAAGTCAATGCACATGTAAACAAGTGTGTCTGGAGGCTTAGTGCAGTAGATAGTCACGCAGTGTCTGTGTGTATCAACTATATGTGTGTTTTATTGTAGTTCGGGGATATGCTTTGCACGAAGAACAAACATTTACATGCTCTCTCTCTCTCTCTCTCTATCTCTCTATCTCTCTCTCTATATCTCTCTCTCTGTCTGTTTGTCTGGTTTTGGGGCTTTAACTGGTAGTAAGATGTGAAACATTGGGAGTGTTTGTTGTGTGCTACCAATGCACGTGTCTATCCGTTTGTTGTTCGTTCATTTGCTCGTTCCCCATTCGTGCAAAAAGCATTGTGTGTGTTTGTTGTGGTTGTACAGTATATTCAAATGTGTGTATTTTTTTAAATAAATGCTATGATCATGCACTCGTTGTTGTTGTTCAAATAGGGAAGCACATTTTTAATCTTTAGCTTGGATTTACATATACAGCACACTGAGCGCAGTTCACTTTTCACCCTGGATCACCATCTAAGAGGAACTAACCAGAACCGAATAGACAGAACTAGAACACACGTTACATGCAGATAAGCATATAAACAGGTTCATATAAACAGAACGTCTGTATGCTTCCTTGTCGCAGACAAACTTTACGCCTGTTTCAGACTTCCCTTCTGTGAAGAGTTCTGGGAAAACAGCCCCAGTTCCTCTCCTTGACCAGAACGCTCACACAAACATGCATAAGGGGAAGAAAATGTAACCATTTGAGAAGAAAGAATAGAGAGAAGGTCTTTGTTTATGACAGAGGTAAATCAAGGTCATACGTGGACCCTGCAGCTCTGAGCATGCTCGGAACAATGCGTGGTGGTCACAATGACAAATTCTGCAGAAAAAGAGTTCAGATGCATGATGGGTAACACATGTTATTTACAAGGTTTAATCAGCATCTGTTGGTTTGTGCCCTTAAACAACCTTGAAGCAACAAAAAAAGTTTTTAAAATCAGGTTTGTCATACAAATAATGTTAATGATTTTGTTGTCTCATTTTGTTTGTATCCTCAATAGATTGAATATGATTAAGGTAATAATCTGAATCTAGTTCATGTCTTACAATGTTAAAGACGCTAAGATTTTTACTCACTTCTACTTATTTCTAAAGGCTCAAAGGATTAGTGTTAAAAAAACAAAAAAAATATTTTATGAATATTTGATAGATGACCAAGAGATTCTTGATGTGTGTTAAAAGAAAATGTCCTTAGTGGTTAAACAGATCAAGGTTGATCCGTGATCCGTACGGATCATGCTCTATGGTTCGGAATGCATGTTACCTACGGATTAAGTGTAAATTTATTTATCACTGAGTGAAAGATAGTTTTACAGCCATACACTCTCTCTCTCTCTCTCTCTCTCTCTCTCTCGCTGCAATATCTGGACGAGTTCAATATTAAAGAGTGTTTTTGCATATATCTTAATCTTGGTGGAGTTGTAAATGGGAGAAAAAACAAAGTGTGTCCGATCCACACAACACCAAAACACTCTCGTGGCCAATCAGCAACAGGGAAAGAGATTAAGAAAGTGTTTGTTATTTTGAGGGCGAAGCAATAAAGGAAGGAGTGTTTGCGTCTGCAGTGTTTCTCTGAAATTGTGCAATTAATGAGATGAGATACGATTTTTAGGACGTTTTTCTTGTAATCAAAATTCTCGAAACAAAAGCTGTCGTGAATATTTTAAGACTAAGATAGTCTGACACTTATCTTAAATCTAAAAAAGTAAGATGTGTTATACGTGTATTTGGTTCTTTCACCTGTGGCGTTTCTATGGCATTGAGTCAGGTTCCTAAATTTGACTTTTACTTGCCATTGAGGAATTTTTATATTGATGTAATAATAATAAGTTCAAGCTCCATTACTTTTGCTTTCATTATTAAAAACGGAGTGCTTTTTTCGTTTATTCTGGGACAAAGCAACTAGAAATGGAGAGGGTGACAAATATTATGGAATAGGAACATACAAATTGTATTATAATAAATATAATTTTGTAAAGCATGCTTACATTTTAGCTAACTTGAGATCGTAAATGCCATTTAACACATCACACGGTTATATATAGAGAATGTGAAGCTGACGTCATACCTGCGTTTTATGTTGCAGTTCCGCCAGCTGCTCCGCCATCTTGGGAGGCTCATATTCCGCTGTTATTATTGTTTTGATATGTACCGTTACCTGTTTTGTTTGATATATGGAGAAATCTAAATTGAAACTACCAGGGCCTTTTCCAGAACGACTCCGCGTAATGGTATTGTAGTTTTTAATACAGCGAGACCGACCTAATATAGTTATATTACTTAATCAAACAAGAAAAATCAAAACACTCCATTGAACACAATAGCAGCCTACCTCCCAACATGGTGGAACATTCAATACGGCGTGACGTCGATTGACAAGCTCTTATATATATACATATATATTAGGCCCACCGTTGTAGAGATGTCTTTTGCATGTCTTTGGGAGAATGTGGAGGTCTGTGGAATGGAATAAAAAGTTTAATGTTTTAACATACCTAAGAGTATAACACTCTTATTTGTAGTTGCAAGAACTAACAAATTAGCTAAAATATTATATACAAACTTGCACAAGGCAAGCTGTTTAAGGTTTGAGAATTTCTATTTATGTTTTCATTACATAGATGGTTGCAGAAAGTGAATTGGATCAAGATATTAAACCCCAGTTGCTTCATGGATGTTGTAAATCATTCTATTGTAGGTGTACTATAAGAACAAATCATCTTCTTAATGACTGCTAAGTAAACAAAGAAGTTTCAGGTCTCATCTTGTATGATCTGGCTGTCAGGACTCATGTCTCAGCACTTGGTCTAAATCTCCAAGAAGAGGAAGATGTTTGGCTCGTGACGCCAGTTGGACAGTGCGTCTCTGTGGCATTCCTAACCACAATACATTTGTTGAGCTCATTTGTGTCATCTGTTAAAACGACCTTAAGAAAGGAACTTGCCTGATGATATAAGCGGGACAGCGTGGCCTTTTATTCAATGTTACCACAATAAAAACGACTTTGTTTTTTAGCCTGTACACAAACAAATCAATTTATGTATTTAATTAATAGAGTATCCCCAAAAACACTCAAGAGAGTTCGAAACCTTAATCATACTTTGCTGCTGGTGTTTTAATCAGTTCAGGGCTTGAAACAAGAGAGCACCCGAATTATGTAAAAGACAGAAGCAAAACAGAACACACAAGCTGATGATGCTTCAGGACATATGTGACCCTGGACCACAAAACCAGTCGTAAGTCGCACGGGTATATTTCTGACAAAAGCCGAAAATACATTGTTTGGGTCAAAATGATCAATTTTATTTTATTCCAAAAATCGTTAGTATATTAAGTAAAGATCATGTTCCATGAAGATATTTTGTACATTTCCTACCGTAAATATATCAAAACTTTATTTTTGTGAGTCGATCCCTTAATATCGCGAAAAAAATGGTCAGAAACATGCCTACAAACTTAACTCGCTGCTGTCCGCTCTATGAAAACTACCCATTCAAGTTTGGTATCTATGTAAAGTTAAAAGATTCCGCTTTCAAGGTCATCTACTCTCTTCTATGTCATTACAAGGGTAAGCCAATAGAGAGTGTTAAAACAAACCTGTTTATTCTTAGCAACGGCCTGGTATAGCGTCTCTAATTGGCTGTCAATTTCGTCACGTGCGCAGAGTACACAATCCGTCATGATCGCGGCTCAAAACATGGATTCTGATGGAAGCGCGTTTGCTCAATCTAAACGCTAATGACAGCAATAATTTAACGAACCTAGTAAATGATTTTTTTGCAAATCATTGGGAAGATAATATAGAATGTCCAGAGACCGGCTTGACATAAGAGGATGCCCCGGAAGACGACAAATTCAATCAATGTTTGGATCACTTCGAGCTTGAGTGGGAAAATTCTTCAAAGTTCAGGTGAGTCAGTCACAAACATTCTTAAATACCTTCTTTACAGAGTAGTGGTTTTCATGAGTTGTTTATGTCACAGTTATGCCAATTTAGCTCTGACAAAATGTAAACAAAACATCATCTTAGCATCTAGGTCTGCCTGTGTTAATGATGATTCGTTGCCAGCTCCTTTATTTAACAAAGTGACATTTTTTTATGTCCAGCTGTAATTGTCAGTACAATGATGGGCAGCCATGCTATCGTCTCTTCTCTCCTGAGGAAATGATGCATATGAGAGCAGCCATGAGAGATTTGACATCCAGTTAGTATGGCAAGAGTCAAATGTGTACTCAAAAGTGTAAAATTGGACAGATAGGTCACAGCCATTACAAATTTATAAATCATCATCTCTTGCTTGCTAAGATTTCAACAAGTTTAGTTGGTTTTCTAACTGTTCCTTCATTAACAAGCAAAATGTCAGGGATATAGAATAGAACAGAACAGAATAGATGCACACACACATGCAGACATGCAGTAATTTAGTGGTGGGGAACTCACACCTGCTCAACACTCCTATACAGGCCTGTCTTGCTCGCACTGATATTCACACAGTTTTTACACTGCTACATTCTGTGTGCAGAAGTTATTGAAAATCAGTTGTGTTGATCTGAATGCGAATTTTCTTTTTTCCCCAGGCTTAGCCAAGATCGCCTCACACGTCTGCTTTCACATTATAAAGAGCAGTATGGAATTGAGCTGAAGGAAAAGAAGTCTGGTGGGAGGAAAAGCATTACACGATCATTCAAATTCGTATTTATAGCATTTGAAAGAAATGTGAGAAAATGTGAAAAAGTCAAGTGTAAAATTTTATATGTTCCTGGTAAATTATTTTTACGAAATTTTGTGTGAATAAAGTTTAAGTTGTGGTCAATCATTGGTGTAAGTTTCATTTATTTCCCATCATTAGTAATATGCGTTGCTAAGGACTACTTCTGGAAAACTTTAAAGGCGATTTTCTCAATATTTTAATTTTTCCCACTCTCAGATTCCAGAAGTTTAAATGGTTATATCTCGGCCAAATATTGTCCTATCATAGCAAACCATATATCAATAGAAAGCACATTTAGTCAGCTTTCATGTGGTGTATAAATCTCAATTTTGAAAAATTTACCCATAAGACTGGTTTTGTGATCCAGGGTCACATATAATGGAAGCTGTCATGTTGAAGGCATGTGTACACGTTTAAGGGCAAGCTTATGCTGAATCTTTATTAAACTAGATATGCTCTGTTTATATTTTATACCATATTTTAGTTTTGTAGGCTGTGTACCTTGTATGTATGTCTTGCACTGTACTGTTACTGTCATTTGAAATGTATTGTATTCGCACTATTTATTCTGTTATCGTCAGGCATGCATGTTTTGATGCACACCCTGCATTTTTTAATAAATTGGGTTCTAATTTGGAAAAGAGAAACTGAATAAGCCCTGGGACTGATTAACGAAACTGCTTCTCTCACTCTCTCGATCTCTTTGCTGAGAGAAGTATTTTAACTGTAGTTTCTGTGATATGTGAATATGCAGTCACATGCTTAAGAACATTTGTACATAATTCTTTACAAATACCTGAGGCAAGTACAGTTTGCACTTACAAGTGCAAGGAATATAATATATATAATGTATAAAAATCAAATAATGACCTAATAACATTAAAGTATAAACACATATAAACTTAATTACTTCATGAAGACATAATGACATCTTAATAATATAACAACCTAATACAACTAATAACCATGATTTGGCACAAGATTAGACTTCCAAAACTGGAATTACTGTAAATCACATATAATCTTAGCCAGAGCATTTGTACTTGTACTCAGTGTGGATTATTGACTTTTGGTAACTACCCAGTATGTGTGACCAGTTTATCCTGTGAGAGATTAATCTTTTCTGTGTTGTTTTAGACTGTAGGTCTCAGTATGCTTTTCAGGTTTAAATTGGAGTTATTTGGTTTAAACAAAGGCGGTCGAACGATTATTCGCGTTTAATCGCATCCAGAATAAATGTTTGTGTTAACATATACATAATATATGTCTGGGTACTGTTCATATTAGTTTGTATTTATAAACATGCATGCATATGTTAAAGTACACAGACATATATTATGTAAACGCAACCTTTTATTCTGGATGCGATTAATCATTTGACAACCCTTGTTTAAATTAAATATATTATGCTTGGCATTCATTGACCTTAGAAGACAGGTGAAGCACTCACATTATATGCAGTTATATTGTATAGAGTTATATTGAGTCGCTAATTTCTGTAATGGCATTGTAAACAAGCCAAAATTGCTAACTTTTATATTGCATACAGTACACATAAGGTTTGCTCTAATATACTTCATAAACTTTTATTGTGATTTGATTGATATTTTGTTAACATTAAAACCAAATATTTGTTACAGTATATTACATTTATTGCTAACCCAAGGACTGATGTAAATTCAAAGTTATAAATAAAAAGCTGGCCTGAATCTGAAACTTGCTAGAGAGGTCCCGGTGAGCTTGCTGACCTCCATCAGGTCCTTGTTCAAAACCCTTTACCATCTACCTTCGAAGGGATAGTTGAGTGAACATTTTTCCTCATGTATTATTCACTATGCTATTTTATACTATGGAACACACTGGATTTTTTCACGATTTTATCTTTTCAATACACGAGAGAGTAAAGTTTAGTAACCATGTGTCTCAAGCATCAGAAAGAATGAACCGAATGGCCTTTTATTCCTTTAATGTTTCTGTTTGGGTGATAAAAGAGATGAAGGTCATTAAGACACAGAAAGAGTGCATTCAGTTCTATTGAAAATAAGATCAAAGGAGAAATTTAAACCTTATTACTCATTTGTGTGAATGTGTTTGTCTCACCAGAGCCACAATGTTAATCTAATTATCTTCTCATCTCTCTCTCTCAGTCATGGCGAAAGCGATGGTTCGTTTTGCGGAGGGGTCGGATGAGCGGGGATCCTGATGTATTGGAATACTACCGCAGCAAGAGCTCCCGTAAACCCATCAGAATCATTGACCTTCAAGAATGTGAGGTAACAATTGAGGCAGAGGTGCGGCCCACCAAACGTCAGTATCAGAATCAGCACTTATTTGTGGTCAAAACCACCACACGCATCTTTTACCTGCTGGCTAAAACAGCCGAGGAGATGAACAGTTGGGTGCAGAATATCGGACAGATTTGTACGTTTGGAGGACTGGACAGACATTCAGGTGGGTAAAGCTATACAGTAGATACTACAAATATACCCTGTGTAAAAAAAGTATTTGGACTTTTATTTGCATAAAAAGTGAGGTAAAAAAGTTCATAAAAAGTTTAGATAAACTTTTGAAGTTTAAGTAAAAATGTAAAAAAAATCATGTTGGTGACAAGTTCAGGTTTTATAAACAACAGGATGAATCGGAAAAGATTGCTTTTTTGGACCCAGGGTTTGCATGTTTGGCCAGGATTGCCGGCCCATATGGATGATAGATTCAATTTTGGCCTCTCCACTGTATAACTGTCTCATTAAAATCCTACTTTAAGAACAGCACAAATATATTCTCCTCAGTAACCACAGCTTAATGCATATTGCGTATGAGCGTGGGTTTCTGAAAAAGAAAAGTGCTAGAGATGAGCTAAAACAAAGAAAAAACCTTCATCGGAAAAATCCTCCTACAAAAACAGCCCACGATCATTAGAATGAATAAAATTACTCGGAGAGATAATTAAACACAGGTTGATTCTCCGGAGAGAGATGCAGAGACAGATATTCAGAGACGCTGTGATCCAAGCGAGGTCTTATTTTAATATTCTGTTCCACCACTCTCTGTCCAATAGTCTGCAGAGCAACAGCTGCGTCAGAGAGAAATGTTTAAACACACACATTTGTCATACCATAGACATCAGACCCATACAGACATCTATGGATGTTTTTCTTAACCAACTTAAAAAGAAAATACTTAGGTCAAATGTTGACCTAATGTTGAAAAATATAAAAGCATCATATTAAAGGACCAGTGTGTACTTTTTTTGAGGATCTATTGATAGAAATTCAAAATAAAGGCGTCTTTAGACAGCAAAGGCAGCACAGAAACGTCCACTCCTGTGTAACAGCAAATATCACCACATTGTTGTCGTGAATAAAATATTGTCCTCAAGGAGATGATTTAGGAAAAATAAGAAAAAATCCTGCATTTCAATCCTAGCCCGACATCTTTGCACAATCCCCACCCCTACTGTCCTCACTCTACGATCTGGACCGAGGCAAAGTTATAATATTGTGATGCGATTTCATGCACATGTTTCGCAGAGCCATCCGCTTAAAGGTGGGGTGGTTAAAATTATAATCCCAACCTCTATGCGATTCGCCGTCCAAAGCCACGCCTCCTCCAAACCTATGAATGTATTTTGTAAATCTATGTAACACAGTACAAACTAAATCCATTCAATTCTTCTCGAAGCATGAACATACCTGTCCAGCAAAAGGTGAGCAAGCATGGTAACGCCGATGACGTATGATGTCTGCGTGAACAGGGTGCACAGTGGTATGCAAAACACGTCAGCTTAAAATGTACGCATGACCAGTCACACATTCGGCCAGAACATTTTGATGGGTGAACGTTTTTGGTCCTACGCCTTTCACAGACGACATATAATTATAAAAATATTATTTGACAACTATACCTATTGCTATCAGGATGTAAAGTGATTTCCTACCAACATGACAAGAAATGTTTCTGGACAGGATCACCCACCCTGCCTTTAAGTAACACAAGAGCTGTTCAAACAACTCCTTTGGTACTGCGCAGCACTGCATAATGTCCGGCGGCCTAATATTTAAAGCAGTTTGAGACAAGGTAACACAGTTCTGCATGTGATCGTGTAACGCGTATTGGAAGGGTTTTTCCTTACGAAGGAGTGAAGCCAAAGGAGGAATTTAAACAATTCATGTCACGAGTTCAAATAAACAAATCTACATTCCGCGCCTGAGACACGAACAATCATTTTTCTTAATTAACTTACGAAATGAAATAAATGTAATTTGTCATTTAAAACTAGTCTAAACTATTTGTATGGCTGAAAACAGTCTCAAAATGTACATCATGCATTCAAGTAGCACAAACAAAAATGCTTCAAACATATTTTATGATGGAATTAAACAAAAATTTTATGTTTGAATTATAAAAAAAACTTTTGTTATTATTAGCCTACAACAAATGTCGCTGTGTGTTTTTGGCTTCATCTTCTCGCTTTCTGCTGACATGACAATGACGTAATTCACAGCGGCTTTAATGTGCCTTCATTTACACTAAACCTGAGCCGCATCAGAGACGTCTCGGTCTCGACCGTCTTTTGTTCTCGATCTTGTCTTGGTCTCAGACTTAGTGGTCTCTGGATTTTATTTCAAGACAGGTCAAGACCGCAACTGTGGGGATTACACTAAATTGCTGGTGTATTGTCTGATTTATGTGTCAACATCGTTCATGTGATTGGATGTAAAACTTTTGGCTTTAAAATCATTTTATTTTTGTCACTCCTACTGCTGGTAAGAGAAGAATGGGGGATTGTCTTAAAGAAATCTGTCAACAATATCCGAGATGGGATTGCAAAAATGAGTGTGAGATCTTGATTTTTTATTTTATAACATCTGATGTGAGATGGATTGAGTATAATTATTCAATAAACCTTGAGTTAACAAGTGTTGTAAGTTTTAAACACAAGTAAACATAGGTTTTCGTTAGTTTGGCTAGTGTCAAACAAACTAGAACAAATCTGAATTGGTGTGCATTTCTGAGCTAAACACAGCTATTTTCCTGTTGATTAGACAAAAAAGCAATGAAACTAATTTAGTCACTGAATGTTTTGTTTTGTTGAAGGTAAAAACTTCAATTTATCTTGTGTATTTGCCAGGTTTTTTATGTTTAGCTATTGGAATTTCTACTTGCACAATTTTTTTACCTTACAGTAGGTGGGTGACAAAACATGGAACGTAAACATCCTATACATGCATTTCAATTTCTGCACAATAAATCACCCAAGTTACTTCTTTTATTGTGACTTTTTTGTGTTTTTGTATACATTTTGGGAGTGCTGGTCTTGGTTTCAACTCCGTCTAAGCCTGCATTGGTCTTGTCTTGGTCTCTGCCCCACAAAGTCTTGGTCTTGTGTTGACCTCGACACCTTCTGGTCTTGGTCTTGTCTTGGTCTTGGTCTTGACTACAACACTAGAACACGATGTTTCTATCTCACATCGTGTGTCCTCCGAATTCTTATGTAGCCTTGCAAGCTTACAGAATCCGCTTGAAGTCCCAGAAGTTACTGCGGCGCGTCCATCGAAGTTCGTTCTTCTGAGGCTGCTTTGTGAGACCGTTCTCCACAAGAACACAAGTCTGTTCTTTGCTTTTTTGAAATGCAGAAACGGCCACAGTTCCCGCATATGAATGCAAGAAAGTATGTAAAAAATATTACTGTTATTGAAATTGTATTGTTTATGTTGCATTGCCTATTTAAAGTTGTCTCCAAGACACAGCGTCATGCAAAAGCAGTACTGTTTAGTTATTTTGTCAACCATTATTGTATTCTGTAAATGTGTTAAATAATATGTAGGGTTACTGAGAACCGCATCCAGATCTCAACATGTCGGGCCCTCATGAGGCAACTCAAAAGATATATTTTTATCAGGCTATTGATATGACGTGGTTTTATTGTACATGTTTAAAAATACTTTGTATGAAAGGTAATGAGGAAAAAACACAGAACGTACTTTGTGGTTGCAATAAGACAGAAATATGTTAGCAGTTAACTAATGTGATATAGACCAAACAAGACAAGTTGCACATTACATTAAAAGATAACTGAAAGAAGAGCGATACAGCAGTTGGGGGGGGGGGTTCACCCACACAGACTCACATGGTTAATGTTTAATACACAACACACTAGACGGTTGTACTTGCCTTTAAACTGGAAAAAGCTGATTGTGAAAGATAAAGCTAGTTTATACTGAACCGAGCATGTCCATGCTCTTCCTAACACACACACACACAGATGACAGAGGATTTATTCATAACCTCATTGTTGCTTTAGCCTCAGATTTTCTTGATGTTTTGGGACAAAACGTCTCAGTCTTTGCTCAAAACAAACCCCTGCAGGACATCAGCTGGGAATCGGATCTTGCCGTTATTATTTACAGACAGCCTTTGCAGCAGTGCAAATGGAGAGCAGATTGAGAAAAGAACAAATCGGATACGTTTTATTCACACCTGCCGGGCTGCAGTTTCAGATCCTACTTTATGTGTCAAGATACTCAAAACAAAAGCTGGACTAAGACAGAGTGGGAGCCAAGACTTTTGTAAACTCAAATGTTGATCTCACTATCACCATGACAACCACATCACTATCACAATTGCTTATTATAGCTCTACCCTCCCTGTTTAATGGTCCTGTCACCATGACAACCATGTACTGTATCTCTACTTGTACTATGATCCTGTGACCATGACAACTGCTCACTCTGTGTTGCTCCCTGGGCAATGTCACCACAACAGACGCTTTTCCATACCTACACTACCTGTGCCTCTGTCGCCATGACAACTATTATCATATATTCGCTAGGGCTGGGCGGTATGATCATAAATGTATACAGTGTTTTTAAGATTTATACCGGTTTCCCGGTACATGGAAGTATTTTTAACCACATTTTCTACTGATTGAGAGAGGAAATACTGCTGTTGATTGACTTAAAATGCCCTTTTGTATTGTCATGATGAAAGTATCCCCTATAATAACTTCAAATTTTAAGCTTTTTAACAGCTGAATTGCATGCAAATAACTTGCATACATTATATTTAAGCAAATACATAGAGAACAGGGCTCGAAATTAACTTTTTTCCTTGGAAGCACTGGTAATCCGAACTTCTAGAGTTATGACCATCCACCCAAATATTAATAGTTGAAAAGTTAAAAACAAAACCAGAAGAGCTTTATTTCGGAAGAGCAGAATAGTAACAATTGTACCATTAAAACAAGCATGTGATGTCTGTTGTGTTCTACGTAGTCACAGTGGCTTCATGATTTCCTGAAATCATATTTTTAATCATAAAACATAGACTCAAATTAGATATGTGAGAGGAAAACGATCTCATCACTCTGTCAATCCTCCTTACTGACCCTCATCATAGCATATAGCGAAACAGTTGAAGCTAAAACCCTATCATATTATATGCTTATAATGAGCAAATATGAGGGAAATACGATTGTTTTTAAAAATGTTTGTTCGTGAGTATATTTATTTAATATAACGTAATGTGAACTTGAAATTGCTATACTAGTGCTGCTGTTCAGTCGCGAGGTGCGCGCTCCCATTATGTGACGTTACAGTTCAACCGCGAGACTCACGCAAACATCCAAATGCCTCCGTTTAGGCCATTTATGTGGAAAAATTATGATAAGGAGTATCGTTCTCCTGTCACATATCTAACCAAAGACGCAATTTGTGTGAATGGCCGGTCACAGTACAACAGTGAAAAAGTAACCCACTGAAACAGAGTCCCGCTGCCGCGTTCCGCACGTTGTTTACGCGACATATACCGGTAATGCGGTATATAAAAAGTCATATCATGCCAAACAATATGCACGGTATTCGGTATGTACCGGTATATCGCGCAGCGCTAATCTCTAGTGTCTGTCACCATGACAACTGATCATTGTATCGCTATCTTTTACATCACCACCAGTCATTTTCACTGTCACCATGGCAACCAATTACTGTTAACTGCTTTGCATCTGACATGGTCTGCAACCAGTACTGCTGTCCATCTAACACATCACTATGGCAACTGCTCACTTTTTATCTGTTGACCTAGTTCCATTTCAACTTTGCTCTGTGGATGTAAAACATTATAAATAATAAATACGCTTTTAAATGCAGCTGTATAAAACCCCATTCCCAAACACACCACAAGCACTACGCCATACAGAAATGACACCATCATGGGCTAATATGTTTTATTAAAATCATTCTAGATGTTTACAGTAAAGTCTGATGTCTGTTTGAAATCATCCGCAGACAGAGAGGCTATGAGATATTGTCTGTCTCTCAGATAAGCCCGCCGTGTGTTCAAAAGCAGGTTTTCTTGACTGTTCACCCACAACATTAACTCAGCATTACTCACGGTCTCTTTCAAGCACAATCAAGTTGGATGTATCTGATATCAGACATCAGAAATAACAGCCATGAGTAACTGTTTAGTAACAACAGTCTGTTTAGAGGACTGTAAACGTCTGTTTATAAGCAATTTGAACAATTTAATTATTAAATTGCGCTGCAGTATTTCGCAAAATGAAAGATGCGTCACTTACAATTGAATGAGCTCATTCTGACAGATCACACAGTGCCAGACCTAGAAAAAGACATACTTTCCAGTAAAGCTTGGAATATTTATAAAAAAAATATGCTGCTTATAAAAAATTCAGAAAATATGATTTACTTTTATTTATATTCAATTATGTGCAGTATTTATTAATAAATATTTAATTTTTTTTCATTATATTAAAGCAGCCGTGCAACTGTGTATCATGCATTCTGACTTATTTGTTAAATGTGCTGTCTTCTCATGCTTTACATGGTCAGCTTGTCAAAAAACGAGTTGGGCGTATTACGTAGTATTTCTGTGCTCGATACACTCCCCTAGCGATCGTACAGGTTTCGGAAAGTTTTTCCCGAACATGTACAACTATTTTGTAACAACTTGTCTTAGTCCCTTATTGGACAATTCTCCCGGAAAAGCACGCGGCATGGCCACACGGCACCAATGAGGCCGCACGCGCCGTATGTTTTCGGAAGCAATCGTAAAGCTGTCGTAAAGCTGTATCTTTTATAAATGTGATCAAACTAAATACTCTTCGAAGATACGAAGAATGCAATACTACTCTATATATACTCAGGATTAATATGAGACTTGCAGAAACCCCGTGCGTTACGCCCGCTTTAAGAAAAATCTTAAATAATTATGGACTTTTATGCAATTATATTTGAATTTTAGTACTGTATAATGAACTAATCTAAATCTTGCAGTTAAGAGAGTCTAAGAAAAACAAAAAAAGGTTTAATGGTGACTTTGATAGACTTCAAACCAAACAGTTATCACCCAAGCCCATCATTGACTTGTACACAGGTGTACATTTATTTTGGCCCTTCCAAAACTTCTAATATGGGATTGAATGGTTAAGCAATAATATTTGTTGTGATTGGAATTGCTTGATTAGATCAGCACGTTTATTAGAAGGGGGCATCCCATTAGTTTGGCCATATAGTGTATATATATATATATATATTTTTTTATATGCATATTATATTTTTCTTATTTTTTATATATTATATATATATACTTTTTTTGCTTTAACACCCAGCTCTACTTTCCACAATTATCTTGCGTTATTAAAGTCAGTAATTCCACATTCCAGCATTCTTGCTTTATGTAAAAAAAATTGCCCCAAAATTTCAACCTTGAACTTGTCATGTGCTCATAGCGCGTGTAACAGACGTGAGCTTCACGTGCCTTAGTCATCTGTTGGACGGAAAGGTTTAGAAATGTCTGCCCACTAACATGCTGTTGAGTCTAAACAGGAAGAGAAAGAGAGATGTGTATGTGTGTGGGTTGTGGTGGGTGGCTGCTGAAAGGGGGTGATTTTGTTGCCACCTTCTGGTAATAGAAAGTTAAGGTGCCTTAAGATACATGATCATTTTACTGAAATTTTCTGACATGAAACATTACAAGTGCAAACAAGTTGTTAAATCTCTCTATTTTCTCTCTATCTCTGGCAGAATCAATGGACAGTCTTAATCGCACCCCATCTTCCCAGCAGCCCTCTCCAGCTCTCTCTACTCACGTTTCTCTCGTGGCCAATCAGGGCACAGTTACCGTCGACAACCACGCTGTCCAAGAAGACCGGCCCAGCGAATCAGAGATCAGCCCTCCACTTGACTACCTCTTCCTCTCTCAATGTGAGACCGGCACGAAGAGCATCGTCAGGCAAGGCCCTCTCCGCTTCTTATGACAGCACGTTACGAGAATAATAATTACGTGTTAATGTCAACATGGACATGAGATTCAATGCATGTAGCAGGAGGCTATCTGTTATTCCTCTAATCTGATTTAATAAAAGGCAACTGATGGAAAAAATGAGAAAATAATATTTCTAGCGCTTTTCGCATCAGTGGGATCTTTTGATCTTGGTCATTGCAGCATAACATACTGTGATTAGATTTAAATAAATGCTTAATGGGACTGCATGTAAAGTAGGGACGCACCGTGACGTTCTGAATACTAACAAGTCATTCTGGAGGTTTATAGATGAGTAATGAAAGACAAGTGTAGATAAATCTGCTTTTAATGCAAAACTAGTCTTTAGTTAAGGTTATCAGGAATGGAGGTTTAAAAAGTATTACTAATCCTATTTCTCTATTTCTCTTTTTCTCGTTTTATTTAAAGGGATAGTTCACCCAAAAATTTAAAATCTTTCATCATTTACCCACCCTCTTGTCATTTCAAACCTGTATGACTTTCTTTCCTCTGCTGAACACAAAAGAAGATATTTTGAGGAATGTAGGTCACAAAAAACTATTGTTCCTCATTGACTTCTATTGTATGGAGTAGGGGGTGACCCGAATAGTCGAAGATTCGATGCTTGGATAGGAGGAGCCTATCCTTCTGTTTGGTCGATCTTTGCAGAGATGTTATGCAAAGGAGATAATGCCATTTTGGTTATATGGGAAGTGGCGTAGCAGACAGGCACGCACTGCGCCACCCAACATATATTATTTACGATGTAAAGAAATGAGACATTTCAGAGTTGGGTACCGAAACCCTCGGCGCATATGAGGGCGAGGTCTGGCTATAGCCCAGTGCACGATCGCGTCTCTCCAACTCCTCTGTGCTGTGAGACCGGTAAGGAGAAGCAGCTCGTTCCGCACACACCCTCAAATGAATGTGTACACTGTTTCCAAACATTTGTCTCCAAACTGAATGTCTGGCCATATAAATATGAATTAACATTTTGTCTGTAAATGCACCTAGTTTGTTATTTAGACTGAACTTTGCGCTGCATGATACAAATTATACAGATAATAAATATACCAAAATATATCCAAAATCACTGCATATAGCAGGCACGTGATCAGCGCAGACTTTCTGAACTGGTCATTCTCTGCACTGAAAGCAAGCGTGCATGTCAGAAAGCCGGAGAGCAAGTACGCAGGAAAAAGTTGAAAGTGACTTTTTGACTTTTTAAATGGAAAGATGCTTTATTGCATTCCTCGTTTACTTGCGGTAAATAAAGTAACTTTATTTGTTCTTCTTTGTTAATGGACATGCTGTAATTAAAAATAATTAATTATTATCGAGTTGTTTTAAAAATAGTTTTGAGGTGAGATCTGGTCTAGTAAGTGGCAAAGCGTTGTTATGTGATGTTTAAGGGAAATGTCCCTTAATTTGACTATTTGTGGCTTGTGTTTTGAATATATGTTCCCCTGCATTTCAGACATTTTGCCAAAACAGATTTATTTGATCATTGCGACTTGAATCTGGCTATTTTCTTTTTTCCTTTTATTTATTATAAATGTATATCATCTTCTTAACAATTTATGTAAATTAATGCTTGATTGTTTTTTGTTGCATCAATGTTGCGCAATTTATGTGAATTAATGCTTGATTGTTTTTTGTTGCATCAATGTTGCGCAATTTATGTAAATTAATGCTTGATTGTTTTTTGTTGCATCAATGTTGCGCTGCAATATTGTTTACCACCTGGCACCCTTGTTAACCACGGGTGTCGTCCCCATGTGAGCCACACACAAACACGTGTGCGATTCGGCTTTAGGCAACTATAGGCAAGACGTGACACGTGACACGTGTGCGATTCGGCTTTAGGCAACTATAGGCAAGACGTGACAATTCTGATTCGACTAATCCTTAGTATAGACACAAAACTAGTGAAAGTCAACAGATACCAGCCGTTTTCTGTTACCAACATTTTTCAAAATATGTTTTTCTGCAGAAGAAACAAATCCATACTGGTTTGAAATGACAACAGCCTGAGTAAATGATGACAGAATTTTAATTGTGGGGTAAACTGTCCCTCTAAATCTGCGGTCCTTAACTTTTTTGAAGAAAAAAAATCATGATTAAGCAACTAAAAGAAAATCCTAACAAAAGGTATATTATGTTTCAAACAGAGATGGCGATAAAGAGGCAAAATCTATTGCACCTACAGCAAAAAAAGAAATAATCCTCTATATTAAGGCTATGTTGTGTTTTGAAAATGTTTCTTATGTGCTTGTTTGTGTCCTCTCACAGGAGTGACAGCGTCTCTAACTCAGAACGTTCCTTCGAGCATAGCTCGATTGAGTACAATGAGGATGTGTTCAGCCCCGCCTCACGCATTGACTCCTCCCCCTCTTCGTTACATTTGGGCGGGGCGTCCGAGCCACCCTTCAGCGCCCCCTGCGGCCCTCTCTCTTTCTCCGTCTCCTCTTCCCTCTCTTCCTGTCTATCCTCTCCTGTTTCTTTACGGCGGCCGCCTGACGTTTTCAGATTCGACCGGCCCTTTTGCATTACATCAGACCCACAGACACCTCCTCCCCTCCCGCCCAAACCTACACACCTGTCTGATAATCACGCTAATGACGATACGGTTCGTAATCCGGCACAACCAGCTCTCCTCCCTCGCAGGACGTCGCTGTCGGGAATAGAACATTTCCGGAGAGGTGAGCATAGACAAAAACACACATCTCTCTGCACGCATGATGTGAAAGTGGATATAAAATGGATATAAATTGAATACATATATAATTAATTCCTCTTGCTTTAGGAGAGTATGACAATACTGGAAGACACTGGAACAAGCGATTGAGTCTCAACCTGGTAAAGAAATATTCAAATCAAAAATAGTCAAATTAACCTAGAGAGAGTTAAACAGATGCCCTAAAAATTCATCTCATTTGAATATTCAGAATGCAGAAACATAGTGTTTCACTTATTTCTCTCCCCTCCCTTACGCTCTTTTTTTCCAGCCTGTGTTTCTGAATAATGCAGTTACTGAAAACCACTCCGAAGATTCGTATGTGCCCATGGCCTCTCCACCAGTCAGCTGCTCTGATGTTGCTTCAGACGGCTACATACCCATGAGCCCCTCCTCCCTGCCGGTCTCCTTACTGACCAACGGAAAACCAGAGCTGCCCTCGCCTTCAAATCCTGACCTCGAGCCCCCTCCAGTCGACCGCAACCTGAAACCCAAAATTCGGGGTAAAGTTGTGGGTGAAAATGCTATAAAGGTTTAAATTATCAGTATTATCAGCACGTAGTTTGGCCGGTGGGTGTGTATTTGTAGCATTGGTATTTCACAGCTTGAGTGACTGTTTGGCAATGCTTATATACAACACAGTTTACATAAAACCTTTATTTTAAGTATAAACAGTGCCCCGTCATATGGTAATACATATGATATATGTTGCTGGTGACTCATGATGTGATGTCATAGGTCTTGAAGCTATTTCACAACGTTTCGTTCTATACGTCTTGAAACCGGTTAATACACAAGCTTGGTCAAGGAATTATTCATCAAAAAATTAAATGAATTTACGTATCATTTACGCACTCCCTTGTCATTTCAAACCTGTTTGACCTGTCTATTTCTGCAGAACACAAAAGAAGATATTTTGAAGAATGTTGGTAAACGAACAACATTGGCCCCATTGACTTTCAGTGCGTAGACACAAAACCACTGAAACATTTCTCAAAATATTAGAAGAAAGAGTCGTTCACAGGTTTTAAATTAGATGAGTGTCTATTAATATTTATTGAAATCAATTTGCGATCTCTTTACGATATAGCAATACGTTTTTAGGTGTGTGCGTGTTGTATTGGACATAACTGCTTGTCAACTAAACCAACCTTAACTGGAATAAAACTAAAGATGTTTGGTAGGTCCGAAAAAGGAAAATAGAGAAGTGGAGAAGATGGTTTCATAAGAGGAGAGGTAGAAAAAAGCAGTGATGCATGTGGGAGGTGAATATGAGGAAGAGGAGATACAGGAGAAGCTAAATAAATCAAAGAAAAAAGTGATGTCATGATCACGCACAGACCGACATTTATTACTCATGTGCTGGATATGTCTTGAAGGGAGGTTGCCAAATATTTGATATATAAAAAAATATTTTGAGAATTTGCGTTGGCCAAGATGAGTTGTGAGACAGGAAGTGCATGATAGAGCTGGGAACTCGGGCCGCATTTTGTCTTAAGTGGAGACACAAAGCAGGTCATGCACCTTCATAGAAAGGAAATACCTCATAAAACTAAGTGTCTGTGGCTATACTTATGTTCAACATTGGCTTATAAGGACAATTTAAGTGATCCTTATTAGTAAAAATTTTAACAACATTAAACGCAAGGATGGAAAACATTTGACCACCTACATCGTGGGGGTCGGCCCATACAAAACTGATCATTAAACCTACTAAATGATGTAAAACTGAAAAAGTTTGTGTGAGGTTAGGAAGAGAGGATGGAATATACAGTTTGTACAGTATAAAGTGACGTGTCCATGGAAATCCCCACGATGTACAGAATAGAAACCTAACGTGTTTGTGAAAATGAGAAAAAGAAGTTTGAGTGTTCTCCATTCTGTTTGGTCCTACAGCCCGTCCACCACCCTTAGACCTCCGGGGTTTGTCCACCATCTCTGAATGTCCGTTCCACGTCCCTCTCACACGCGCCATGACAGACCCCAGGTGAGATGTGCACAACACTAACCTATAAAAAACCCAATAAACCTCAGAATCACAGAACAAAATAACCCCAAACTGATTCTCTGCACACTGTTCTTTTTTTACACCACTTTTCATTTCTGTGTATCTGTGTCTTAAATCAGTCTGGACTCCTTCTGTCGACCCCCTTTCTCATTCACTTGTTTGTGATGTAGAAGCATTGCAAGCCGTTGTTTGTTTTATTTGTTAAATGTATGACTCGTCTCCATACTCGTACGGCTGTATTTAAATGTTGACGTGTTTCTGTGTGGGTTTGTTTGTTTTGTCTCTAGCACATCACTTCAGTGTGTTCCTTTGGACAGGCGGCGGGGGTGGGGCCTAAACGGCCTCGAACAGGAAGAGAGCCTTACGCCAACGGTAATGTGACTTCCTGTTTAACTTGTCCTCGCGAATAGTGTATTGCTCCATTTTGCTAGAAAAAGAAAAAGTATTTGTGCACTTCTTTTAAGCTAAAAGTAAGAAACTGTACTCTATGTCTACTTTTGTTCTGTAATTCTCAGAAAAATACATAAAATTGTATACTTAAAAGTATATTTGCCCTATAATTTTATTGAATTCTTTGGATCAAGATATACTTCAAATGGGCTTACGGATAAATGTTTAAATAAATATATAAAAGTATTATATAATACTTATATAATAATATATAATAAAAGTTTAAAAATCAGATCTAAGAACATAGGAGTATATAGAAAATATATAAATAATAAACTTTAAGCATTATGTTACTTTGGATCTACAAGCAGTGTATAACCTACCTAACAAGTATTTTACAAGAGTTTATTCTTCAGAGTGTACTGTCATCAAATGTGTTACAAGCATTTTACTTGTAAACTATCAATTCATGTTAACTTTTAGTTTGTTGTTGAAGAACAAAAATAATGTTTAGACTTTGTAAACTTGTGTTATTAAAGTTCAATATTGTTAGACAAAAAGTATACTTAGAAGCATACTTTAATCAACAAAAAGTGTGCCAACTTTGTCCTAAGTAGCATTGAAATAGCACCCTTGCTAGTGTATTACTACTGTACCTAAAATATACTATAGGTATAATGTACATTTACAAGTTTTCTTTTATACACTAAAAGGGGGCTAATTGAGTCCTAAGTAGTATTGAAATAATATACTTTCAAGTATACTACCGCTGTACCCTAAATATACTTAAATGTATAAAATATACTAATTTTATGGAGTAAACTTATTTTTTTGGCAAGCTGCCACATAGTTTACAATGCAAAAGACTCCAGTCCTACATTCCCACCCCAACCCAAAAGCCCTGTCTGAAATCTTCCACGTGTTCAGTTGTGTTCAAATAGGGTTTAATAGGTCGTAAATGTGTTGATATTTAAATGTTAACGTTAAAACGTGTGCATATGTTCAGGACACACAGCTGATGTTGTTCCCATCTTGTGACTCCGCCCCCTGGATAAGACGTCCCCAGCTAGATTACCTATCACTTGACTTCAACTCCGCCTCGCCTTCACCTGTCCAGAAGGTTAGTGCTTGACATGTATAACAAACATGTCAGACAGTTCACATCCAGTTCATGTGTCAAATACATTTCTTAGCTGAATTTGTGTTCTTGTAGCTTATGTGATAGTGCTTTAAGTGGGTGCTAGTACTGTATCTGTTGTGATGTGCATGGGCTTTCTGTGGCTCTAAATATTGAATTTTTTGGCACAAATAACCATGACTCGGCTCTAAACATGACATGTCTTCATAGCTCTTATTTCGTATGATTCACTTCTGATTCACTTGGTTCACATTGTGACGGTTTGTTGGTATGCTATTATTGATGCTTTCAGAAGCCGCTGTTGGCTGATGAGTACCGGGTGGATTACGTGCAGGTAGACGAGAAAAAAACACAGGCTTTACAGAACACCAAAATGGAGTGGAAGGACGTTCGTCAGTCAAAAGCCTAAAGCTTTCTGGGAAAAAAACTATTAATTTAAATTATTAACATGGTTCAGAACTTGACTGGTTGTCATCTGCGATTTCAGGTACTTTTTGGTCTTTTACACTGCTGTGAATGGAATGTTGTATTAGCCAGTAAGAGCTGCACATGAAAGCTCCAGAAATAAAATGGCAGACTATTCAGGAAATTATTCCAGAATAAAAGACCTCCAATGCAACGCAAGACCTGAAATCCGACAATGGTAGTAGGACGATAAAATCGAACCCTTGCTAATTGCATGAATGATCTAAAATATTTGGTGGATGTTTTTCACCAGACCACACACTCCATGTGAGACTTTTATCCTAGAAAATTGAACATTTAAAAGCACTTCCTGGAACATTTATTTTGAAATAGTTTCCTTAATATAACGGCACATTGTCTTACATCGTCGATGTATGTTACACAGATGAGACGTTCTGAAATAATATTTTCAAGCGTGTTATGATGTCTTTACGTGGATATTATGAATGTTACATATTTATGACGTGTACAATCACTTAATAGTATCAAAGAAAACTATAACACCAATTGCACTGGTTTTAACACCCCGAAGATCATGTTTAACATGGACTTGTTATGCTGAGAGTTGGACCACTGGAACCAAACACTGTGATCGGACGCCGGAACAAAGGTTCAATAAGAAAGGATGTCTGAACACTGAAGGAAATTTTGTTGAAGGGAATTGTGTCTTGAGAGATCTGCATTGTCTTTTTCAAGATGTTGAATGAATATTGAATGTTGAATATGTTAGACTACTGTCTTATTATTGACCTTCATTATTGAAGGTTTGTAAACAATATTATCTGAATGTATTTGACCGGTTCACCATGACGAGGCATTACGAATGTATTTTTGGTTTGTAGAATTAGTTGTGTACTACTGTACAGCAAGAGCACAAAGATCTCATGGGAACTATCACTGTGACATCATCAGTTTTTTTTCCGGATATTCATAAGTGTTGCTTTATGTCTCATAGAGTAAAAGAGTGAGCGAGCAGGGGGGATTTTTGAAATGTAGAGACCTTACTAACCTGTGTGAATCACTTGATATCTGTACGTCAGCAGGTCAATTATTGTGATGCATATTGAACAGAACGTAATAAATCAATTCAGCATTTCAGCTCAATAAAAGAAAAAAGAAAGTACAAAAACTCAAGGACAGACTCTTCTTCAATGCGTTTAAGATTTTTCCTTTTGTTTACTTCCCTTCAATAATATTAATAATTGTATTCCATAAAAATGAAATGCCGAAATGTAAATCTCTGATACAGAATGCTTAGGTGAAGGGTGCTTTTAAAACATTTATAACAGTTGTATGCGATTTTTGAGGGAAAATAAGTTAATTTTGTTAATTTAATAAAACCAAATTATGGAACAAAAATATCTGATGATTACCTAGTGAGACTCCAAGAAACACAATAATTTGCTTCTAAATACTTTAAATACAAAAGATTTGGAGAGAAAAAAATTAAGCATGTCAAGGAAATGAGCTCATCAGAATATAAATCGCGGTAGCACCACAACATTTTTTAAGACTATGGCCAATTCATAGATAAAAACACAAAAATCACTTAATTTTACATTTTAATATGCATTAATGTGTACACCACATCATTTATCTTTGAGTAACTGTAATAGATATTATTTATCCGTATTCTAAAATTGGCATGTTGAAAATACTGCGTCATTGACCCTTACACAACTGATTTCACTGTAATGTAGTAACGTATTCTAAGGAAACAAAACATTTTCAAGAAAATGTGGGAGGTGCATGACCGTCCAAAACTCCCCACTACAATAAAGCTTTTGTGCGGATGTTTATTCTTGCAAATTTACGAAGATCCGGTTGGATTAAAAGAAGTTGATCACTGGCCCAAAGGGAAAGTGTCCACAGCCTTTAAAGGTTCATATACTTTAAAGACCAAAAAATCAAAATTCTGTCATAAATTAGTAAAAATCAATACAAGGCCTACACAAAATAAAGGTGCTATATAATACCATAGAATAACCTTTTTTGATTAAATGGTTTATGGGAAAGAAAGAGGTGGTTCTTTAAGGAACCTTTGACTGAATGGTTCTTTGTGGTACCAAAAATGATTCTTCTATGGCAATGCTGTGAAGAACCTTTAAAGCACTCTTATTTCTAAGATTGCAGGGAAACCTAGACAAACCAAAAAGGAAGGAATTCTATAAATCAGATTAGTTTGTCAAGAAGATACTGAAAACGTCCATAAGGTCTTTTTTTACTTCTTATTTTGCATGACTCAATCATTGCATTAGATTTCTAGTCATATAAACCTAAATGAATTACAGCTGTTTCATTCGTAATAAATTTGTGGATATTTCTTCAACCATATGTTAATTACACATATATATTCTCAGATATTAATTTGAGGTATTTTCCTAAATGTAATTCTTCATAAAGTGAAGATGCATGTCACATTCATCCTGCGAAAAGACAGCAGCAACAAGACCAGAGGAAGAATATATTCAGTTCCACTCTGTTGTATCCATAATGAAGTTTATTATGAAATAATGATATAATGTTCTTATTTCAATCAGATCACCGAATCAAAAATATTAAACTGATGTTTTTCTTTGTAACATAATAATACTTTCATCTGGCACTTAGTACACACGCGTGACATATTTCTTCCATACGACTCTCTTGCATTTTTTCGTGCCCTAAAGGGTCTTAAACACTCCAGCAGAAATTCTAAAATATATAAAGAGGATCAAGATGGGAAAAATATCACACTATAATAGAATAAATAATGTTTTATAGCAATACTTTAAATATTGTGATTGGACTAAATACTATCTTTTGAATCAGACAAAACCCCAATATACAGAAATGAAATTTTGCACAAGTCCTGTTAATGTAGGACAAATATAAATAAATAAATACTATGTGTAAATGATATATACATATTATATATATAAATGATATATAATATATATATATATATATATATAATCGAAACAACAAAAAATGCAACTATATCATGCTAATCCTAGCAGCGATAACCAAATTTGCTGATTTAATTTTCGCCTGAGAAGTCACATGGGGGTACCAGCTCATGGGGTTGGCATTGCCACATGCCAATGTACCTGTTTGAGGACAATTTGGCAACCAGACTATTTTGGCACGTTAGAGATGAATTGGCACATCACTAGGAGGTTGATCGGCGGGATTACAGTCATCTTGTTCCACGGATTGTTCCTCATCCAAATGGATATCTGTTGAATTCCTCAGATGGAAACAGGGCTTGGAGGCGGTGTTGTTCTCACTTTAGTGTAATTAGCAGGAAAGAAAATCTGAGCAATATTAGTAAACATCTGAACAGGTTCTCAGGTCTGATGTCTGACTGCGCTGACCATGTCTGAGAGGAAACAGCGATAAAGCGAAGGCTCTCATCTAATCCGGGCTACAACGGTCCACAGTCAAACTAGACTTTTTTTAGAGCAGAACCATTCTCCTATCAAGGTGTCCCGGGTCTTTAAAGCTCCAGCGAACCCAAATGACTTCAAGCCTGATCGATTGAATTGATTGTAGGTAAATGTCAACGTGGTTCTCTTACATCCACTGTTCCAGTAGAACACGATTGGCGTGAGCAAATTTGTCACCGTTTCGCCGACCGTAATACGCTGATCTTTGAGACTTTGACCCGTACGAATAGAGTAACACAAACAAAAATACCTGCAATGACCTCATGCAAAACGAACCGAAGAGTGCAGCAGGATCCATCCTAAAAGGTGAAAATTAAAGGTGAGGTTTTGTCCAGGCTTGAAATGTTGGGAAATAACATGATAATATGGAACTTGAGACCGATAGAGTAAAAGAGAGATCGGGTGAGAAAGAATGCCCTGAATAGTCACAGTGCACGGAGGAACACCAGGGCGGCGCGACACAGAGCAGAGTCATCACGGTGTTGTAGTGCTTCAAAAGGTGAAAATCTCTTTCTGACGATTGTGTGTAGAGAAGAAGAAATAACAACATAAGGTCATCCTTATTTCATCATTTAAAACCTCTCTCTAAGAGAAGAGTGCAGAGGAAGAATAAAACGGGGTTGGGTTTCCAAGAGCGTGTGTGGATATGTTTTATTTTTAGTGAGTTACAATATATAGTGTGCAGAATTCAGTGCAACCTGCCCAGCGAGATGTCCCCACAACCCCAGAAAAAACAGCAACCGGTAAACCCCAGTAAAGCGAGGTCCATCCTCTCTCTTGTAGTAGTTTGTGTTTCGTGTCGCTCCTCCTAACGTCCGTAGATATATCTTAAATAGAATAGTGCTTTTCCAGAAATACAGAGGCTGGTGTCTCCATCCCCTGGTGGTTGTGTGGTCTATTTTTTAAAGGGAGCTAACCGACTGAAGTTCTGCCAGAAGGGAGATGTGCTGCGTTTGGACTCGTATTCGTATCCGTCGGCTTGCCCGTCGGGGAGGAGGTACTGCCCGGGGTTCATGGGGTCCAAAGGGGGAGGGTATGCTGGAGGTACTGACCGGCCCATACCTTAGGAAGAGGAGAATACACAAAGATCAATTGGAATTGGTGCTTTATGCTGCTGATGGATTTCTGTGTCATTTTAGAAGAATCAAAGACAACAGTGACCCTGGACCATTTAACCAGTCATAAGTATTATATCTATAGCCAACAATACATTGTATGGGTCAAAATCATCGGTTTTTCTATTATGAAAAAAATCATTAGGATATTAAGTAAAGATCATGTTCCATGAAGATATTTTGTAAAATTCCTACCGTAAATGCATCAAAACTTCTTTTTTTGTGTGGGTGCAGCAATATCGCAAACAAAAATGGCCACAAACACGTCTACAAACTTTGCTCGCTGCTGCCCCCTGTTTGGGAATCACCCACTGAAGTCTCTTTGTAAAGCTTAAATTTTCAGCTTTCAGGAACATCCCACAATGTCATTGCAGTGCTAAGACAATAGAGAGCCTTAAAACAAACCTGTTTCTTCTTAGCAACGGCCTGGTACAGCGTCTCTGATGGATTTCCTCAATATATATATATATTTTGCACACTCAGATTACAGATATTCAAATAGTTTTATCTCGGCCAAATATAGTCCAATCCTAATATAATATATAATAATAATATATAAACGACTGACCCTTTGTGGTCCATGGTCACATTTATATTGTCTAGTTGCTATCTCTCATGGTGAACATTTCAAGGGTCGTTGCATCAAACAACACAGACTCAAAATAGCGTACTGCTTTCAGAAAATGTTCTTTTATAAACAGTAATGTAGTCTAAACTGTAAGCAGTATGCAGTTGCCAAGCAATGTGAATTAATATAGAATATGTGGACACAGGTGCGTTTATAGTCAATTGATCGTGACTCATCTGATCAGTCAGAACAATGCATTTTATTATTAGCATTATATGACATCTGGACTCCACTTCTGTATAATCTCAGGTAACAAGCAACGGGCTTAAAACATTGGATACCTTTCTGTTTTGTGACTCTCCTAACTGTCAGGGCAGCTTGCCTTTTCTGGTACTCCGAGATTTCAAACCCTAAAGGCAAAAAATGACAGACAAAAACATGAAATTACTTCTGAGAATGTGGGAAACCACAACATTTTGCTTACCGCTGACATTATTCTAGTCGGTTCAGAATTGATGCAAGTTCTTACCAATCTTCTCATCTTCTTGCACCATTTTTCTTTCCTCCTGAAATGCTCGGAGCCAACGGATTTTCTCCTCCAGCTTTTTGGGCAGAAACAGATGGATCTCATCCGTGTCTTTGTTGGCCAGTTTGAAGGCGTTCTTCACGCTGACGTTAAAATCATCGTCTCGACCGTCGATGGCGTCGATGACCTCATACCGATCCATTTCAATCCGGCCTTTATAGTAGAGAATATCACGGCGAATGAGATCCTGTATAAGACGAAGACAAATTATTATGCCATCTGTTGTGAGTAAATCATCCCTGTGGCAAAAGATCCAGACAAATTCTTGAGAGAATGAAGCTTCTTTGGTGAAGATTCATTGATTTGTCTGTACCAACACAAAGCCTCTGCTACCTTCTACTTCCTCTTATATACCCCCTTTCCATGATAATCGCTGCACCGACCGGACTCAACCCCACCCTCCCCCCCGCCATTTAAACTCTCTGAACATCACAGCTCTTTCAGCATGTTAAAAGCCTGATGACTAAAAGATGCCTGCCAAAAACAAACACAAGTCATGTGTGTTTATGTCCATCTTTCGCTTGAATTGCTCGCATTCAGTCTGGCATGGACTTCACAAGTATTTGCGAAACCTGATGACACATATTTTTCAAACAAGATCTGATAATGTTCCAAAGAGCACTGTGTGTGCTTCAGTGGAAGACCAATGTTAAAAAAATTCTTACTTGTGACACTTGATCACAAGATCAGTCTCAAGTAGCATGGGAACATTTTTAGTAAAAGACAAAATTTCATTGTATAGGTCAAAATTATCGATTTTTCCTTTATGCCAAAAATCATTAGGATATTAAGTAAAGATCATTTTCCATGAAGATATTTTGTAAATTTCTTACCGTAAATATATCAAAACTTTATTTTTGTGAGTGGTTGGCCTGCCACAGTGCCTCTGATCGACAACTTCTAAGGCAATTTTCTCAATATTTTGAGATTTTTTTTAACGTTTTTAAACGGTTGAATTTCAGCCAGATATGCTCCTATTCTAACAACCAATACATCAATAGAAATCTTATTTATTCAGCTTTAATGTAAAAATAATGTAATGTAATAATGTAAAAATCTCAATTTCTAAAATTTTAACTACTTTTTATTTATTTAACACAAAATCAACACAAAATGAATAAAAACAAATCTCTTGGCAGAATGCAAAATACTACACATAACTATGTCTTCAGAGGTGTATAAAGACCTCACACATTGAAGCGTTATGTTCTTATTATCTTAGAATGAGCTATTTCTATCTACATACACCACGGGTCCCCTTTAATTTAATTCACCATGTTGTTTCTACAATAGCCCTAAATGGACAAACTGCTCTGTAGAATGTGTTTCATAAATTATCTCCTTCTGCAAAGAAGCGAAAACGTTACGACATCTTAGTCCTGTGTCAGCCACCGAAGTGCCGCGAAAGGGAGGGGTGGATTGAGCCCTTGTTTGCAATTCGCAACCTCGCCACTAGATACTGCTCAATTTCATACACTGGACCTTTAATATTATATTTGACATCCTGTTTGATAGTGCATGATTATTTACTCGACACAATAATATGTGCTAGACGGTAATGACATATACATACGTAATTGTGTCTCTTTTGTGCATGCTTGAGATCATGCCAAAGAGAGCTGTTTTTGCACCTTTGTGAAGAGACACAAAACTGGGTCATGTGCTTTGACCTTAGTTGTGTTTCTCGACAGACACAAACACTTTATACCTCCAGCAACAATCTTTCAGAAAACACAAATACATCTTCCTCTCTCTCTCTCTCTCTCTCTCTCTCTCTCTCGATTCTTCTCTCTAAATGTCATTCCTGATCTTTTTTTTCTATCTGTCTAGAAGCATCACTTTATATTCACAGGTTTCGTTTCCCTCATTTCTTCACCCATGTGTCCTACCTTCTTGCAGAGGACCATCTGATGATCAAACAAAAAGAAGATTCTGGTTTGGCTGCGCCCGTACGGTTGATATATCCAGGACATCTCCCCAGTGTACACAAGCTCTGAGCTCCTGTCCAGAATATCTTCACCCTGCAGGCACACAAACACAACTGATATTATATTTATATTAACTGGAATCTAAGACTATACACACTATCCACACAAACAAAATCCTAGACATTTCAAGACTTAATAGAATACAGATGATTAGTAACACAGCAGCTTATAGCCAGATTTCATGGATTGGATTTGCTTCTTGTTTTATATCTCTCTTCAACAAATGTTTGTTTGTTTAAAACAGTATTTTTAGTACGGTTATTTGGAAAAAATAAGAGACCATTCCAAATTTGAATTTAATCAGCATTTCTAGATTTATTGTGGCCATTCCAGTCCAGTAAATTTTAACAAAATCAAACCTGTGACAAAGACATCCAACAGCAACGTGAAAGACTGACAGCATGACCAGACACATGAAAACTTTGAACTTTTCGTAAAAACATGTAGAAATATTCCTGTTGTATTGCTAAAAAGTGAATATAATCTTGTTTTCTTTGCAGTATTTTAATAAAAAAATTACGGGGAAATATTGTTTTGATGATTTTACAATGCTACCCTGTCAGATATTCCTACCAGCATAATAGAAACATGTAGGAACAATATACAGCGTATTACCCTATCAAATTGTACTACCAGTATTAAATAAATATGTGGAATGATTTATCAACGAAAATACACTTCAGATTCCCTTAGCAGTATAAAATAAAAAGGTAGGATGATTTAATAGCACAAAAAATATCACGTAACATTGATGTGCACATGCCTGGAAGGATAATCTGACAGGTAGGATGAAACTTCAGGACATCGGCCCTTACTATAAGCGAACTAAGCGGCTGCTTAGGGCCTCACCGCCACGATGGGGCCCCCAAGAGCACATGAAATTACAGCTTTCTGGCAACATACTCAAAACGATTTTCTCAGGTAAGGTCATATACACAATTTTTTTGTGGCATGTGTCAAAATTTGTGTGGCTTAAAAAGGGTGTTATAAAATAGATGCAAATAGATGCATTGAACAATAAGTTCCACAACCTTTGTATGGTCTGTGGTCAAAATGTTAAAGTCCAGTTCATCTGAAAGCCGACGTAATGAAATTATCAAATGTTTTGACGATCACAATACACTTGTAATGCAAGGTTTATGTGATTTTGTTTTTAGGACATTCATGCATTCCAAACACATCTACAACAAATAATCAAACATTGACATTAGTCGATTGTATAGGGGGTACAGGGGGTCCCCAAATAAGATGATGCTTAGGGTCCCGAAAAGGCTCGTGCCGGCACTCATCAGCACAATTTAAAGTTTGATATTATTTAGTTGTAGACTCTTTAAAAATTAACCTTCTCAAAATACAAGTCACATACCTCCCAATCCAACACCGAAGCCTGCCATTGGGCGATTTTGTCGATGTTCTCAAGCCGTCGTTTACGTTCGTTGATTTGCTGAGTGACATTTCTCATTACAGCTAGTGCTGCAGCCACATACCGATAATCACTGACAGATGAAAAAGACGAAAACAAGGACTGTCAAAATGATAAGTGGAAACCAGATGTCACTCTATAGCAGAATTTCTAATTTACGCATAATATATTTTATGGAAGCATCCCATAATATCTATATGACTCGACGTGTGTGTGTACCTGTGTTCCTGTACTGTGTATTTCAGTAACTCTGCCAGCTGTAGAGGGTATTTGCAGATTTTCTGCACTGGCGTGAGCAGGTAGCCGTCGATGGCGATGTCAATCATCTGTTGGACTAGTCGGCACGCTTCGAAGAAGTGCTGGTACCTTGCATCTCTCATCAGACGTGTGAGCTCCATGCACGCGTCGACGTGGTTGTTACAGTATTCAGAGTAGATCCAGAATCCGTCTTGCTGTAAATATTTAAACACATTAGTTTCCCCTAATTATATGATGGTGTGTGTTTATAGGATCTGTGTTTGTTTGTGTACAGACGTGTTCTAAGAAGCAGGGTCCGATCTCGCTGAGATGAGGCTCCTCCGTGTTGAATTGTTTCTCTAGATCTCTGACGAAGCTCAACTGAAATCTGTAAATGTCCTCGATGTTCCCGAAAATCACCCTCAGCTGATCGTCATTAAACATGTCTCTTCTCTTTTTACACTGACGGAGATAACCCTAAAACACATATACGCAGATTGAATTTGTTCAACGAAGATAATTCCATGGAATTGTCAACCTTAAAGTGAAAGAAATCATGTTTTTGCCCAAGGTTTTCACCCTTCTGATAGTTCAAACGTCAATATTTGGTGATTTAAATACCCACGTGAAGTCTCAACATTTATAAAGCATCTTTTATGGTGTCTTTAAAGCAGTTCTCTATAGCAGCCACATCTGTAACGGTCCGTATTCGTCATTAATGTTATAATCTTTTGAAGAGCCATTAGTTGTCCATTGGTTAGGTATTTGTACAAGTATATTGTCTAACAAAAAAGATTTTTCCCTCTTTTAAAATAAAAATGTGGTGTGCATATGTTTTATGACTGGACTCTATCATCGGGTTTAGTCAAATATAAACGTATAGGTAAAGTTCAATATATTGCACATTGTATAAAGCACTATATAAATAAAAGTGGATTGAATTAAAGCCACATTGATAAATCACATACCTAACATGCCATGGCTTTTTGGCCTACCAAAATCATGATATTAGCTGAACATTGTATGTCTTTGATGTAATCATGTCAAATGAAATCTACTAAAGAGTACCTATCATGGGATCATAAAAATTACATTTCATGCTGTGTGTAATGTTGCCGTGTTTGAATATAAGCAGTCTGCCAAGTTTTAAATCCGAAGGTGAATGAATCACAAAGTTATTTGCTTGGAAAAAAAGGGAGTCGACTCTGAATCACTCAAACGAGTCGTGCTTGTCTCTTTGTTCCAAGGTTACCGCAGGATGCAGTTCATGCCCAGACCCGATGGCAGAGCTGAGAATGGGAAGCGGTGACCTGACAAGAGCTAAGAGGATAGACCTGGATAAAGGACGCCTCAACTTTGATTTTCCTACAACATTTCAAATGTTATTAGATTGTGAATGATAATCTTAAATCTATCATTTACCTTATTAAGTTTATTTTTTATTTTTATTTAGCCTTGTTGTGCAAGCACTGTTGAGCTTGTGCAGAGGCAGCAGCTTTTGCCAGAGGGGAACTGGAATCCCCTGGTTGGGCCTGGGTTCTCCTGAGGTTTTTTTTCTCGATGGGAGTTTTGGGTTCCTCACCACCGTTTGCATATTGTTTTGCACTATCTGCCTGGGCGGGGGGGCTGCTTTAGAATTCAGAAATTAGACATAATTAATATTGCATATAAGAATTTATAGTCCGTTTAATATTTGACCTGTGGTTCTTTCTCCTTTATCGCCAATGTGTGCTTTCACTGTGTGTGTGTGCGTCTATGTCAATGTGTGTGTGTGTGTGTATGTATGTTTGCATAATGTGTGTGTGGAGCATTTGTATGTCTGTCTTTGTTGTTTTCACCTTTGTCTTGTTTTTACAGGTATATGCCTTTAGTTTTTTTACTTGTATTCAATGTGTCTCATGTACAGTTGCTTTGTAACAATGAAAATTGTAAAAAGCGCTATATAAATAAAGTTGAGTTGAGTAGTCCAATTCGCGAACCGCCGCGGATTTACGTCCCTACATATAGTCACCGCCTACGCTTTGCTACGACTGCCCGTGAAAACTTCACTCTTTTCCCTTAAACACTGTAGCTCGTGAGCCTCATTCGCGGCAGACCAATCACATCAGACTGGAACATCCGACCAATCACATCAGATTAGGCTAGCGGAAAGGAGGGGATTAGACAGATGAATCCCGGAACAAACCATTTGAGAGTCAGTCAAGAAGTGAAGTAAGAATAACTGCCTATTATTATGAAATGTTTTTACACCTTCATTGTACATAAACTTGTTGTTGGACACTCCATAAACCAAAGTAGGACCATACAAATCCCTGGTTATGTACTCTTTAAATACATTGACGTAGTGAATTAAATAAAAAAAAAGGTTAAAATTTCCCTCTGGTAAAGCAGCTTCATGTGTGTGATTGTTACCTCACAGATGTCCTTTAGGTGTTTGATGTAATGTCGTTCTGTGCTCATGATCTCATTGATGACATTGGCTCTCATCTGGTCTCGGTTCTGTGTGGGCTGTCCCAGGCACAGGCAGTCGGTGCTGGGGTTCGGACTGGCCTCCGCGTGGCCGTTCTGCACCTCGCTGGAGCATTCGGCAGCCTCCACTGCAGTGTTTTCCTCTTGATTTACCCATAACTAAAACACACACATTAAGACAAACGTGCCTTGATCTATGAGCCCTGTTATTATCAATTCAAGCAATCACAATAATTGTCCTCTCATTCGATTAGCGTTTGGCTCACAGCATACAGAGTTAACAGCATGAGTGCGTTCATAAAAGGTTATTAAAGTTCTCCAAATGGGGCTTTAAAAGCATCAGAGGTTACGCTGATCTCGGAGAAAGTCACGGCGACGCCCTCTGGTGGCACTAATATGAAATGCGTTACGCCACATGAGAGGTTTTGCTGTAAACATGTAGGAAGGCCATGAATAAATGTGGGTTTAGACCAGGGATATATCTGCCGAGACAAACACAGATAAGCCGGGAGAAGGGATCAGAAGGAGGGTGATACAGATGTGTGCAGTTGGTTGTATGGCTGAGAGAACCGTATGCGATTTTATTTGTCCTGATTATGTAACGGATCATTTGCTTTCCCAGGTGAGGCGACTGATGTTAGCACACATGCGTGCACTTACAGACTCTCTCTCGCTCACACACAAGCCCACGTAAATACTAAAGATTTGCATGCCTGCACACCTAAGCACAATAATAAAAACACGATTAGACAATAACACACACATGTATTATTCGTTTAAATCATTGTGAGGGCTCTCTGCTGACTTCTATATATTAAATGTTATATTGTAAGATATACCCCAACCCTACAGCTGCCCCTTTAAGTGACAGTTCATCCAAAAAGGAAAATGTGGTCATCATTTTCTCACCCTCTTTTCATTTCAAACCTTTAAGGCTTTCTTTCTTCCGCAGAACACCAAAGAGGATCATTTGAAGAAAGTTGATAACCAAACAGCACCGGACCCCATTCACCTCTATTGTATGGACACAAAACCAATGCAAGTCAAGAAAAAAATGTTTTTCCAAATATCTTCTTTTGTGTTCTGAGGAAGAAAGAAAGTCACACTGATTTAAAATGACACAATTGTGAGTAAATGATGACAGAATGCTTTTTGTTGCTTTTTTGCATGAAAAATTGGTTTAAAAATGATGTGCGTTTCGCTTGATGCTATATCCACGCCACGACCAAGATGACTTCCATACCGGACAAAGCAACCAAAAAAAGTAAAAAAACCCGAAAATGACTTTGAATGTCTGTTAAGCTGTTTTCCCACAATGACGCTGATTTTAGGTCTCACCCTCTTAAAATCTGACTCACACTTTTACTGACCTTATCCGCAGTCACAAGCGCTTGCAAAATGAAATAAAAATAGATTCTCATGAATACACAAGTCTGTCACGGAGTCTGTTTACCCTGAAACCATCCAGAAAGCTCTGTCACTCTCTCTCCTGTCACAGACACAGAGCGTGACTCTCTGTTACTTTAGAGTAATGGATACGATGTCTAATCTCTTGAAGGATGTTAAGATCTCATTAAAATCTCGAATTATAATTGTATACCTAGAAATCTTCGCTGAGCTTCTCAGTGCATTAGCCCCGGGCTTGCTGTCCTTTCTCATCCTCATCAAAACAATGAGTAAGTTTAGTGATCCTGTTGTCCAAGTATACAACGTTTGCGCGAGATGCCATGCTTGTCTGTTTGAAGCAGTCAAGGGATTACAAGAACAATAATGACGCAGATGTTGCACGGGCAGACGAGCATACACCTGCGCACACACACGGGTACACTTCCATCTTCTCTTCCCATCCTCTTAGTGTCCAATCTATTTTAGCCTCTCTCCCCATCTCTCTCACCCTCTCCTCCGAGAGCAATCTGTTTTTTTTGTCTGTTCTTGTCTTCTGTCCCCTAATGAAAAGTGACGTCTCATTTTATGCTTCATGACTCAACCTCACTGAACAGTGAAGAGAAACACAGGACACAGCGGAACAGAGTTTACAGTGTTAAGGTGTCAGTGTCGTACACCAACCGTCAGCCTCCATCTTGTTGCTTACATGAATACAACATTTATCCATTTCTTTTACCTGAACACTCTTTGACTTTACTGTATTTGTTTGTCTTTAAGGTAGCATCAGACCTTTTCACACCAAAAATGACAACTATACAAATTTTTCGACTATTCACCCCAAAATTTGTATTCCGTCATCAATCCGACCCTCGGGTTGTTCCAAATCTGTATAAATTCCTTTGTTCGGTTCAACACGGATTAAGATATCTGGAAGAATGCTTGTAACCAAACAGTTCTTGGGGAAAATGACAATGGTAAAAAAGTGCCCCAGAACTGTTTGCTTTCCTAGATTCTTTAAAATATCTTATTTTTTGTTAAACAGAACAAAAACATTTATAAAGCAAATTCCCCTACTATAATTCAAGATTTTTAGATTTTTGACGACTCAGATAATGTTTTTATTCAGTGACCTACAAAATCTGACAGTGGCAGAGGAAGGAATTAAGTAATCAAATAAAATCTGTCATAAAATCATTGGAGAATTCAAACTGGTCAACTGCTCGCGCAAACCACTGTGTAATGAGAAATCACATCAACTTTAATGTCAAAACACAGCAACTCAATGTGCATTTGCTTTAATGATTTTCTGACGTTTCTAGCCTAATCGTTCTGTTTTCTGGAACAATAGAGCAAAAACTATTTATTCATTCGAACATTTAAGGGATACTCCACACAAAAATGTCAATTCATTCACCATTTACTCACCCTGAAGTTGTTCCAACCTGTAGAAATGTCTTTGTTCTGTTAAACACAAAGCAAGATATTTTGAAAAATGTAAGCAACACCATAGTAGGAAAAATGATATCATTTTTTATTTGTGTCGAACACAAAATTAGATATTTTAGAAGAATTGAGGAAAGCAAATAGTTCTAGAGCACCTTAATTTTTCCCACTACGGAAGTCAACGGTGTCTCAGAAGTGTCAACATTTTTCGAAATATTTTTCCATTATGTTCAACAGAACAAAGAAATTTCTACAGGTTTGGAACAACTTGGGGGGGAACTAATCCATGACAGAAATTTGCTTTTTGAGCAGCCCTTTAAAAAGTAAATTGATCTGTGAATATGTTTCATTTATATTCATGCACTAAACCTTCTGATTTCTGACCCGACAAACATTCTGGGTTGAAACAAACCAGCGTAGGTTAATTCAAAACCTAACATTTGAGTTCGACAAGATTTTACACGACACATTGTTTACCCTCAGAAAAGCGAACTACCATGCCATTCTCAAACTAGACTTGCTTGTGCTTCCCGCACTCCTGCGCCACAACTGAATCTACGTTGCCATGGAAAAACATAAATGTAAATGTTATACAAAATAGATCCTACCTATGGAAGACTGGGTACAGTCAAATTTAATATCAGTGAAATGAAGAGACATCTCTCAATAGTGTTGCCATTGCTGTCTGCACATCCATGGAGTGCACAATCTATCCTCCCAGCAGAAGCCTAAATGTGTCAAAATGTCTTATAAATGATGGAAGATCCATCAGTGGTGGTGAAAGGGTCAACATGAAAACTCCTAATATGATGTTCCTGTAGCTCGATTGGTAAAGCACTGTGTATGCAGCACAAAGTCATGGGTTGGATTCCGGTGTAACATACATACTGAATAAAAGCATCTGCCATATGCGTACATGCATACCGATTTAACATTTCCCAAGATTCTGTGGCCTTTCAAAATAAAAATTATATTTCTTCCGCCGTACATTGCTGTATTTCCTGTGCAGGCACAGGTTGTGTTGTGCGTGTGTGCTGCGAGTAAACAGTGAGCAATGATTTCTGATGACATATGAGCTCCAGGACTCAGCAGGAGAGAGATGCCAAACCTGCAGGCCAGCGGCCCAGCGCCACCAACTGGTGTGACATACCGCCCTCAGACACTACCGCTCTCTCTCTCTCTCTCTCTCACACATACATATTCCTCTGTTCCTTTCTCAGGTTTTATAAGAGATACCCAAAGGGTCAGAATACAACAGTGTACAAATTTCTATATATACAGTGTGTGTGTGTTAAATATGCATGTCTGAGTGGACACAGGTGATATTCTCACACCTGTCATGCCCGAGAGAGCGGCTTACACAACCTGCCATCTGTGTGACTGTGTTTGGGGAGGAACAGGGTAACTGTTAGAAAAGAGAAAAAAAGAAGAGATAGCAAGAAAGCAAAAGGAGAAGTGAGGAATGCACTTAGGCAGCTATACGTACATATCTGAAGTTACCAAGTTACATAAAAGTCCCATTAAAAAGCACTCCACCTTCACCAACATACTCCTTTCACACACATCTCTATACTCTATCCTAAATCCTTTCACTCGTGAACCACACTAAAAGGGTTTCTGTTCATATTTTAGTGCTGAAAGTTGGATTGAGAAAAGCGGAGCGATGGATCCACAGACTCAGTTTCCAGTTATGCTATTTGGTCAACTCCAGTGAGTTTACGATTCAGATAAATCATTGTCTGCATCAATAGGGTCACCAAGCTTGAATAGTTAAATATACCATAGTGTACGAAATGTACGTCTTAAATAATTTAATAACGATATTAATTTTTACTTAAAGGAGTAGTTTACTTTCAAAATATGATAATTTCCTGACCCCCATGTCATCCAAGATGTTTATGTGTTTGTTTCTTTAGTCGAAAAGGTTTCTGATGAAAACATCTTCATATAGTGGACTTCAATGGACTCCAAATTGTTGAAGGTCCAAATTTCAGTTTCAGTGCCGCTTTAAACATTACCAGACGATGAAAAAGGGTCTCATCTAGGGAAACGATCGGTCATAAAAAATTACGTATAACATGAAGTCATAAACGGCCATCGCTGAAAAGAGCAAGGCGAGCATTTGTGTTTATAAAGCTTTTTTTTTTAATGACAGGTCATTTCGCTTGATAAGACCTTTCTTCAACGTCAGGTATCATTTTAAAGCTGCATGGAAACTGTCATTTTGACCTTCAACCGTTTGGAGTCCATTGAAGTCCACTATATGTAGAAAAATCCTGGACAGTTTTCATCAAAAACCTTCATTTCTTTTCGACTAAAGAACAAAAACATAAACATCTTGGATGACATGGGGGTAAGTAAATTATCATGAACATTAATTTTGAAAGTGAACCGCTCCTTTAAGTGCAGAGAAAGCCCCCCATGTGGTAAGAGGCAAATTTAGGTGAGTGCATATTACAAAATGTTCTTCTCACATAATGTTAATAACGTATTTTACTGCAAAGTTGGTTGAAAATGCTTCTATTCATAATCTTTGTATGGATTGTTGTTATTGACAAACTACCATTTATAATAAACAGACAACACACATTCTCACATTCTATGTATAAGAGGGTGTGTCATTAGATTTGATCCCTTCCTATGGACGTTAACTAGGATAATAGAGAGTAAAACGGCTGACTGTACTGATGTCGTTTTCTGTCATGTTTTGTTTATACCACCCACCCCAAACAAAACAAGATGTCAAAAATATGGTCAAGACTGCATATTAACAGTTTCTATCATGGTTACATTTTATAATTCTAAAAAGAAACAGTACATTGACAAAATCTTGGTCCTCAACATTTTCTGACAGACCCAAGCGGTCATCGGCACTGCCATGGATGCGAAGCGCAGCGACTGTGGCGGCGGGAACGAACGTTTGAACACAGCGACAGCATGTGAGCAGGAAGCGATGGGATGCATTCAACGGTAAAACGGTAAGCAGTGGTTTTGGAAAAAACGCACCTTAGCCGTGGCGTTTGTGAGGCGTGATGCAGCGACAGGGTTGATATAAAAAAGCTGTTTGGTTTGAGGGGGGTGGGACTCCACCTTAGAGAAACAACAACATCAACACAAACAAGAGTTTGGGTACAAGCTGAGGATTAAAGGGAAGAATATGACCTCTTCTGACAGAATATGAGGGGAAAAAATCTGCTTTAGTAGTGTATAACTAAATGTGCCAAATGAAAATATTATGTGGATTGATGTCAATTTCTTCGTCAGACCTGTACGTCTCATGTTATTTAACCAGCTTTACAAGATTACCATTTAGATCCCTAGCATTTCTTGAAGGGACAGTTCACCCAAAAATAAAAACATGTCACAATAACCCTTCATGTTCAAGTCACAATAACCTCTATATGACTCAATCTGAACACAAAAGAAGATATTTTGAGAAATATCTCAGAGTAACCAACGTTCTTCACAATAAGTTGTACAGGTTTGGAATGACATGATGGTGATAACGATTTTTGGACCATTTTTGGCTGAACTATCCCTTAAACTGTACAGCTGTGTGAAACAGGTGAGGTTATGCAGGCGTGTGTTAGACAGGTGAGTATGCTGGGCAGGTGTCTGTTAGACAGGTAAATGTTAGACTATCTATGTCTGACTCACCCTGACGAAGCTGGCGGGAAACCAGCCCTCCTCATCGTCGATCTGACCCCACCACCAGTCCTTATTGGAGGCGTCCAAAACCTTGATGACGTCACCAGCCTTGAAGGCCAGCTCCCGGTCAGCCATGGTCACATGGTCCCATACTGCCTCAGCATTCACGACAGAGCTCCCACTGACCAGCTACAGGAAGAGAGACGACACAGGACGAAACACATTTATGTAACATCAGAAACATTCTGGATTAACATCAAACAGTCACATGCTGGGGTCCACTTTAAAGTCAGCTCTGTTAAACCAAAACTGACAAGGGTGTTAAGATGTATCACTGCTTTAATGCTACATCGCATTTGGGTTTGCTTTCCTTTCCTTTAATTGATTTGACTTGGACCCCAGCTCTGAAAGAAGGTACAAGCGTTGGCAAACAAGCATACAAACATTTAGCTCCTCCCACGAAAAAAGGACATGTCCATGTTTGGGTGTGCTGTGAGTTTGTCCAGTCACTGGATATTCACACGGTTAGTATTTGACAATTGTATTTATTAACAGGTGATAATCACATTTTCCCATTTGTAAATAGAGAGAGAAGTGGATTGAATCGACGGGTAATCAATGTCAATTTAAATTCTATGAATATCAAAACATTGTATTCCACCTCAAAGGAACAGTTCACCCAAAATTGACAATTCTGTCATCATTTACTAACCATCATGTTGTATAAATGTGTTTGTTCTGATGAACACAGATATCGATATTTGGAAGAATGCTCGTAACCAAACGGATTTCGGCCAACTTTGACTTCCATTGTAGGAAAAATTGCTTGATACATTTCTTTGTTCTGTTGACCACAAAAGAAGATTGTAGTGGAGTAGGCGGGGCAAGACCGTGGTATCTCGTGTCACGGAGGAGATCGGGAGCATAAGAGAACGAGCGACCGGACCGTCGACGAGAGAGGACCGGATACGAACAGGTTTTATATTTGTATGTATGTTCTTTTGTATATTTTACTTTAGTATTTTTTGTTGTTGTTTGTTTTGTTCGCCGGCGGTCGGTGGTGAGGGGCTAAATGTCTTCCGGTTCCCGTCTCCTTCCTTCCTTTGCCTTGAGCTTTACTACAAAGATATTTTGAAGAATGAAGGAATGTAAACCGCTCTGGAGCACTTTTTACTTCCATTGTCATTTTCCCTACTATGATAGTCAATGGGGTCCAAGATCTGGTCACAAAAATTCTTCCAAATATGTATCTCTGTATTCATCAGAACAAAAAAATTTATACAGGTTTGGAACAACTAGAGAAGGAGAATTTTGAGAAGGAGAATAAACTATGTTTAAAAAATAAAATCACAAAATTGTATATTTGCCAGATTAGAAGACATTAAACACACTGTGCTGTTATCCAAGTGCACACTTCGTAAATAATAGTGTTCTCCGGTCACTAAAGTCTATTCATGTCCGATCATGTGACAGTGTACTGTACCCAATCTACACCAGAGGCTACGTGTATCTCAGTGTATTGAATGCGTCACCTGCGTCTTGGACACGGATTTGTGTCACTGCTAAAAGAACAGTTTGCCCAAAAATGAAAATAGTTCTCGATGATGAGAAATCTAAAATAGGCAAACTCACAGCTCGAGGGGAGGTCACCTAGTGAAAAGTTCATGAAAGTAATCCATATGAACGCATGTGAACGTAGATGTGAAAAAGGTTTGGTTTGGTCTAGTCTTACAGGACTTGTATTTCACAGGCTCTATTCTTATGGTACTTTAGAGCTAGAATATTCCTTTCAGAAGGAGAGAGCATTATAGTGAGTGTAATAGGGATAGGGAAAATGTTTGCAACTGAGATTTCTGGGGCACCATTGACTACCATTGTAAAAAAAGTATAATGTTTGTGTTCTGTTGAACAAAAAATGAGATATTTTGAAGAACTTAGTAAAAAATCCCTTTTTGGGTGAACTTTTTCATACGGATGCACCAATGTTTAAACAGTTACCGATGTATGAAATGTGCTGTTTGCAGTCAGCCACAAGCAATACATTCCGCAAATGAAGGTATCTGATAATGAATGATTACAAAGCGACCACTTCATGTAAAATAAATCAGCTATTATTAGTCTACTGATATGACCAGAGTCATCACTTCACAAGCATATCGTTTCAAAGAACACCATTTCTTTAAGCGCTAACTTTTTAATGAGGAAAAGAATTACCGAGTGTACCTTCGAGCTGATATTTCTTAACGCAGTCTCTCTCAATGTTGCAACGTGCTTCTCTTTCTCTCTGAAGGAAACAGGAGGCTGTAGGATTATGCAAATCAGTCAGCAAAACTGCAGTGGAAAAGCTGTGTTTCTGTCCCAGCCACATCAGATCTTACCGGGGCAGCTGATGAGGATCACGTACGACGCCTTAAACATCACAACTCATCCGCAGCTAATTCTCATGTGAGATATTACCGCTGAAGGTGGCACTGCATGTACTGGAGATGTAGGCTATCAAACACACACTGAAATGATTAAAAGGCACACACGCACCCTGTAAAATGATGTAACAGCCCATGAGATTATCAGATTGGATGAGGATGAATTTAGCAGGATGAAACAGTGTCTCCACCAGCTAAACAGAGCAATCTGTTCATAAACAGAAGTGTGGTAACACTAGCATTAGAGGTCTCCCTCAGTGTGTGTGTGTTTCTGCATATCCTTCTCAAGATTTCTCTTGCCTTTATTCCTGCATGAATGAACTGTCCTCAGGAACATTCGTTCTTTTGCTCTCTCGCTCGGTTTCTCTATATGCGAATGCCTTCATGCACATATCTACAGCACTCCTGTCCTTTTGCCAACAGGCAGACCTCACACTCATTAGATTGATTATGTCTCACAGGTTTTTTTGAGTGGGAAGCTCTTTAACTTTTCAATCATTGACGTTTCCCTTAAACTGACATTTGACCAGAGTTGACAGGGCGAGATGGACAAAGTGGACACGGACATTTAGGATTACACAAGGGGACACCGTCAGGTATGGTTTTAAGGGAATTCAGAACCAAATCTCTGGTTCAGGAAGACATCGACCGTGGATTTTTGAAGTAATCGCCCTAAGTCACCAACCTTACTTGAGTATACATAAGACTTTTTTTCTTCTTTTTCAAGTGGTTCAAAGGGTTAGTTTATCCAACAATTAATATTATGACATCATTTATTTACCTATTTCGAGAAACATCTTAATGGTTTTGTGTAGGGATGTAACGTTATCAAAATCTCACTGTGTGATAATACCTCAATATAAAGCCCAATGTACAATATTTATTGCATTATTTAAAGTGACAAATAAAGACTTGGAAACGTGCCATAAGCATGCTCTTTTTTTATACACTAATCATAACTGTTGCTTAGAGGTATGAGTTATAGCATGAGATTGGTCAAATGACCAAAAAATCCCTTTTATAACACAAAAGAATTGCACCAGATGGACCTTGCCAAAGGTAAAATCTATCATTTTTTCGAACATTCGCTATGTTAGGCCCGGAAGACCTATCGTTTCTTACAGTCATTTGACGACGATAATATTGATACCAGTTTGCTATAAAACGGTATCGATAATATTGTTACATCCCTAATTGTGTGTGATAACAATGGAAGTCAATGCAGGCCAATGTTGTTTGGTTATCAACATTCTTCAAAATATCTGTTGTGTTCCGCAGAAGAAAGAAAGTCGTACAGGTTTGTAATGACACGAAGATGAGTAAATAATGACAGCTATTTTATTTTTGGGTGAACTATCCCTTTAAGGCCTGCATATCAATGCTCTCTGCTGTCAAACCCCTTTCACACTGAGAACGATAACTAACATTTTTTGGCCTCTCTAAATTTGAGAATATCAGTATCTACAACACACCTTTAACAATAATAATACAAAGGAATAATATCATTGGGACATTTTTTAGCTGAACAATGAAATATTAAAGTCAAATTTAAAGGACTTGTGCGTTTAAAATGAATTGCAGGATATTATCGTTATAGTTATCATTTTGGTGCGAATGGGCCTTAAAGGGGCAGTTCGCCCAAAAATCTGTTTAAATTTCTTTGTTCTGATCATTAACACAGAAAAATATATTTTGAAAAATGCTTGAAACCAAACAGTTCTTGGCCACCGTTGACTACCATAATAGTAAAAAAATCAATAGAAATGTCAGAGTGAGTAAATGATGATAGAAATTGTTTTAGTTTGGTGAACTGTCCCTTTAAGAAATTGCAGTCTTCTGACAAACAACAAAGCGGATGCTTCTCTGGGGGTGCCCAGAAATAGCATTTCTCAATCATATGAGTGCTCACCCTAACGTCTGACACAAAAGATTCATTTGGCCGTGTCCAATAACGTAATATCTCACCCCCACCCAATAGAACAGGTGATGCAGGTTAGCACACCCCTTCTCGCCGGCGGCCATCACTCCATCAAGATGCTCCTTAAACTGGAGGTGGCCCACTCGAGGTCTCTTTAACAAACAAAAAGCTTCGGATGTCTAGACAGAAAGGTGCGACTCAGATGAATCTCTTGCTTCATTCAGCATCGTTGCCATTTCATCGACAGAACAGCCCTATAATTCAGAGAACTATAGCACAGCATTCTTCTCCAATGAGAGGGGGGAACGAAACAGAACATCAGAGGATGCTGCCTCACCATAGACACACACGCACACACACACCTGACTGGGGAGGACGATTATGTAATCGGAGTACAGTGGGCTAGGAGTCTAGGAGAGAGAACTGGCGAAAGCACGTGGAGAGAGAGAGAGAATGCGTTAAAATGCAGCTCTGCTATCTTTAGGAAAGCCTCTCGCAACGGCACACACAAACTTGTATATCCATTAATTCTCATAATATCTTGCAGTAGGAGATAATAAAAGAAAATATGATCCGTACAGAGAGCGAAGCAACCATGTTTAAAGGAACTTTCCAAGTTGGAGCTGCTTAGCGGTACGATGCCGCTTAAGCCTGTAATTCCCTCCACGTTTTGATGTGAATCATCCCGATAAAACATTTTGCAGTTTCTTGAGGTCTAATTTTAGATTATAAATGCTTTACACCCATGCTGCATCGCCTGCCCACACGGTTCCTAAAACAAATACAAGTAGAGAAAAAGCACAAAAGCCTTTCAGGCATGAAAGATGCAAAAGATATGCGTGTTTGATACAGCTTATATCAAGTGACTGTGTATGTGTGTGGGTGGATTCCCAGCCTATGCTCCCTGTGCAGATGTTTCTAAATCTGGCCATTTTCTTGGTTTTCCCACTCTTTCCCACATTTACGTAGTCATATTTTCGGATGCATATGCCTCTCAATGTGAATACACACAGGCCCTGTGGAACAGTTCTATAACTTCCCCTTCACCGCAAGATCAGAACCCTCCATGTAATCTACAGCACCCTCATACCGCAGTCGTTTTTTTACATAAGAGTTGTAGAGATCGGATGCCTTTTAAGATGGCTAGGGAGAACAGGATTAGAAGACGCATGTGCATGTAAAGGGAATTTGTAACCTTCATTATTAAAGAATACGGCAATGTACATTTGAACTCAGAAAAGACGAAAAGTATATTTTAGGGATATATATATATATAGAGAGAGAGAGAGAGAGAGAGAGAGAGAGAGAGAGAGAGAGAGAGAGAGAGAGAGAGAGAGAGAGAGAGAGAGAGAGAGAGAGAGAGAGAGAGAGAGAGAGAGAGAGAGAGAGAGAGAGAGAGAGAGAGAGAGAGAGAGAGAGAGAGAGAGAGAGAGAGAGAGAGAGAGAGAGAGAGAGAGAGAGAGAGAGAGAGAGAGAGAGAGAGAGAGAGAGAGAGAGAGAGAGAGAGAGAGAGAGAGAGAGAGAGAGAGAGAGAGAGAGAGAGAGAGAGAGAGATGGAGATAGATGGAGATAGATTGATACAGATTTAACAGCGAGAGAGACTATTTATTTCATTTAACAGTATAAAAATAGGGAATGTTCCATAGTGTTAGAGGCTTTTCATTGAAGGATACACCTCCACAAAGAGGCGTGTTTTAAAAAGTATTTAACCCAAAAGGATAGCTCACCCAAAAATAAAATTTCTAACATTATTTATGTATGTAATATATTTACTGTATGTATGACTTATCTTCTGTGGAAAACCAAAGAAGATATTTTGAGAAATGTCTCAGTGGTTTCGTGTACATACAATGAAACTGGGCACCAAAGTTCTTGGTTACCGTTCTTCAAACATCTTCTTTTGTGTCCTCCGCCAATGTCATTTCCAACATGATTCGTTGTTATTATAAATAACGTTTTAATAAGATTATTAAGCCCAAACATCTTCGAACACTTTACATCGCTAGTCTACAATAACAGACACATCCAAATCGTAAGGAGCGAAGGACTGCAGATGGCGTCCGCTATTGCCAATGCAGATGCAAATATCCTGCCATAGCCTGGCAATACAGCATGACAGTGAGCGTTCAACATCCCACACCGGTGCAAACTGATGTCTCAACGCATAATTGCAATGTGTTCTTACAACCTCTTCCCATGTGACAATCTGTTAAAATTGTCTGTCTGGTGTTTCTAATATTGGTAAAAGTAACATGAGGAAACACATTGATAAATGTGTTTGGTGTGCTAAAGGTTTCATATCACATACAGTAGCAGTCACAGTCAAATGCAAGGTTTACTTTGCGTCAAAGGAAAACAGAGCAGCTAATGTGTAGCAGGTATTAACAGGGTCATCAGTACTGCAGAACGTTTTTTCTAAGTGCTCAAAAATGAAGATCATGTACTGTTTGCAACTACGTTTCTAAATTTCATCAGTAGTCGGAGCAGCACACCATCAGTGAAGTTTCAGGACTAAAATTGTTTCCCCGTGGAGACAGAGAGTCAACGGCTCCTGCACTTCAGTGGGATGCATCCAAACCATTATGCTCCAATGCACAACAAAATCCCAGATCTGCAAATATGTGCTCCCAGCGTGAACACGCCAAACACCACAGACATGAGTTCAAGAGCCTGATTCACTTCAAATTCGGCTGATTCATGTTTTAGCTGATGGCAATAATTCCGTAATCCTTCTGAATAAGAAAAACCAAACGCCTGTCTTGCAGGAGAGTCCAGTAAAGGATAAGCGTGATATAAGAGTGGTTCGTTGAATTCTAATGAGCTTTGACTCACTTGTGGTCAACCCGTGCACATGAAGCGCATGCGGCATTATTGAAAGAAACCATCAGGTGCATGTGTTTAAAAGCGCCACCTTTTGTTTACAATGTAGAAAAAAGCATGGCATCGATTTATGACCATTCAGGTGCAACACCAACATTTTGTCATAGCTCCTTAAAAGACAATATATGTAACATGATATGGGTCAACAGATCTATAATGTCTCCTCTGTAAATTCAACTCACTTGAGAACATTGTGTTAGCAGTGCAATGTTTGTGAGTATGATTCCCAGGGGATGCACAAAACATTTACATGTATGCATTTGGCAGACGCTTTTATCCAAAGCGACTTACATTGCATTATCCTATACATAGGTATGTGCAATCCCCTGGGATGGAACCCACAACCTTGCGTTGTTAACGCAATGCTCTTACCACTGAGCTACAGGAAAGCTAATGAATGTATAACTTCGTCCACAACTCTCGTGATAAATGCAAACGTAAAGATGTTTTAACACTTTACAGTTTGATGGTGCATTGGAAATGAACGATGCGAGCGCATGCATAGCACAGCGAGTTCGCGAGATAGACAGGGTGTCCCCTGTCGTCAGGGACCTGTGAGCATCTGATGGTATTTACTGAGTCCGAATGAAAATGTGTTCACTGACACACCTCGACAGTTTTCAGAGAAAACAAAATACGCGAAGGTCCTTTCACGTGCGCGTGTTGGACGCCGCACAAGGCCCCGAGTGCTGTGCGCGAGCATCACCGTCAACGCACCTGCAGTTCAAACGAAACGTTACATCGGCCTCCGTCGCATGTTTTCTTGAATCTAAACCTTTTTCTGTTCTCTCGAAAGCTTGACAGAAGCCAAAGGCGCGTCATTAGCTACCCAAAGCATAAATGTCACCCTCGACCGCGAACGAATGAGCCAAAAACGACGCTCGCGATTTGGCACAAATAAACTGCGCACCGTCGATCACGTCTGTGAAACAAACGCATGCGCCGTTCTCCGGCACTTGACTACAGAACTCCGTTGCGCTCGGGCCGTTCACAATTAATAAACACGTATTCGCATTGGAATGAACCTCGAAGCCCCGCATACCAACGCAAATCGCACTCCGATCAAAGGTGAGCGGTTTATCAAAGTAACGGACACCGTGACACGTTTAGGAGCGCAAAATATACCAACGTCATGGACGTGCCCGAGGCGGCGCTGAGATGCTGGGTATCCCCCCTCTGTCGCGCGCTCGCTCCTTGTCTCCCGTTTCCATAGCACTGGAACGGTGCGAGTCGCTCCGCGCGGGCGGCGGGCAGCATCCATTAGCCGTTCATGCAACGCAACCTCTCTGGTGAACAGTTCAAATCAAAAGAAAACATGACAGATTACTCTCCAACGCAGAGACGACACCCTGTTGCTTTCGCTTTGATAGCGACCTCTATTCAGAATGTGTATATCCACCATCGCAAAAATAAGACTTAACACCCCCTCCCCCCTTTTTTCTAGCCATCGGTAAGCCTGAAGAATGGCGCTCTTGGGAGCATCACCGGAATCACAGTCAGCACCACCCTCACCTTCATCATCCTCAGGGTCAGTCCTGGTCCTGGATCTGTGTCCTTTCCACAGGTTCGAGCCCCCGACGCCAGCTGCGCCCCTGGATCCGCGCCCCCGTGAGCAACGCGCGGAGTATGGAAGAGAAACGCACGTCCGGTTAGGTACTGTTCTGTTCACACGGTGAGATGGGAGTCTGCGTATCACTCTCTCTCTCTCTCTCTCTCTCTCTCTCTCTATGAATAGAGCTGAAGCATGGGCGGCGCTTATTGCACACTGCACACACATACACGGAGGGTCCGACCATCAGTCAAAAGCAGGGGTGCTTTCCTCTGCTATTGAGAAGGCTACAAACACTACATAATCATAAAAAACAGCAGAGGATACGAAATAATGCTGAACTATTGGCTCCCAGAGACTTACATCATCATCATCAATGCAGGAAAGAAAATGAACAATAAGCAAAAAAACAAAGACCTGGACGAAAATTGCATACTGCTTTAGATCATTCAGATCATTCAGGACAAGAAACAATATCTGTTTAACACAACCTGACAAAATATACAATCCACCATTGTGTTTATGGAAAGGCTATATAGGGATGTGCTTAAAATAGTAAAAGGCTCCAAGATGAATTTTTCCATCACATGAAAAAACAAATAAATGTAGCCTAATGTTTTAATCACAGCTTAATTTTTTCCTCGTTCTCATTACAGCCATCCTTTACTTGACTTTGACTAAATTTAGATTTAAGTTGCATGCTTAAATGTCTTAAGAAATTAAAAAATATAAAATACAAGAAAAAAAACTAAGTGAACACCTCTGCAATTACTTATTTATGTTTCAGAAACAGAACAAATCACAGGTGTTTTTAAATTGAACTGTCCATTTTCCAAGATTGTCTTTTTTCCGTGTGATTTTTATCATAAACTGATAGTTCACCTCAAAATAAATATGATTTTATTATTTACCTGCCCTCATTTCATTCCAAATCTTTATGACTTTCGTTCTTGTGCAGAACACAAAAGATATTTGGAAGATCGCTAAAGAACGCTGTTTGAAGATTACTGCTTCATATTGTATGGACACAAAACCATTGAGACATTTCTCAAAATATCTTCTTTTGAGTTAAACATAAGAAAAAGTCTTGAAACCGTTTTGAGCGTCATGAGGATAAATAAATGATTACAATTTTCCCTTTAATATCACTATTTAAAGAGACACCATTTTGAAACAGATTAAAATTAATTAAACATCATGCTTGGGCTTCTTGTATTATAATACTGAAAACATTGATCTCAAGGGTGAGAAGAGATGTGCACCAGCCCTTTTTCCTCTCCCATCACCCATAATTACATACACCCAGACAGACAACACACATACACAGTCAGCCACACAAGAAGTTAATGTGAAGTTTGATTCAGAGCTCAATTTGCGGAGGACGTCACATAATGATCTTCTCTCGGGGTAACTGGAGGAAGTATTGACAGTCATTAGAGTTCTTGCAGGAACTAAAAGTGAGAACTGAATAAAGGTTCTTTAGAGGTTCCTGCCAGCGTGTCATCAGAAGCCTGGAGAATATTTTTTACAGTATATTTTCAGATTAGTAAAAAGGCCCTTTTGCACCATTAGTTGACAAATAGCACATACCGGCAGTTTTAAAAGGTTTGTATAGGCATTTTAGGTTAAATCCAGGTTAAAAAATAAATCTCGATTGCCAATCCACAGGGTTTTTTAGCTGACGTTCACATATATTTTTCATATTATGCAATAAATCGGGATGATGTAACAAGCATTTTGTGTCCTGGGGTTTTCTGTAGCTCTTCCATATGTAAGGAGTGTATACAAAGAGAAAGTGTGTGTGAGTGGGAATGTTACTAATGGATGAATGTTTGGGTGCATATGTGTGTGTGTGTGCGTGTGAGAGAGAGAGAGAGAGAGACAGAGAGAGAGAGAGAGAGATTTAGAGCGGGTGTGTAAAAGTATAAAAGCTTTTTGAGACAATGTGTTCTCCTCTGTTCATGCAGTTTTAACCTTTAGCCCAGGGGTCTTCAACTACTCTTCTTTGAGGGCAAGATTCCAAAAGTATAAAAAGGATGCGGGCCAGTTTCTTTACAATATCCTCATTTCTCCTGTTATTTGTATTTCTGTTATTTATTGCATGTTTTTCCTTTTATACTGGTTTTGTTGCTGTGATTTATATGTCATATATTAAAACATGCAAACAAACATTGCATCCGGAATTTGTGCCTTTTCGTGATATTTAATTAAAAGGTAAATTGTCTTACAAATTGTATTTTATATTCCTTAATGCAGTTTAAAATGAAATTACTGTTAATTTTCTCTCCCCCGGCACCTCCCAGTTCTGGGTGGTATTGTTTTTCTAAGAAGATATTTATAAAGACATTTGGTTGAATAAATGAAAGTCAAAGAATAAAAGTCCCAAACCGCTAATACATTCCGCACAAAAGTAATCCCTGCCCCTTGAGACGTTAAACTGGCGTCTATTAAAGCGAATTAATTGGTCTGTGCAAGAAACTGAACGCTTTTATCATAGAGGCTATGGCTTGTATCGCATCTTCAGGTGAATGCCAATAGTATTCATGTGCCCCACGCAATTAAAGGGCAGATCCTTTGACGAGCAAGTTCTGGAGGGAGATGAACAGCTGTTTTCGTTAATATAGCTGTTTAAATCCCAAATAATGAATGCAGTAATAAAAACAACATTGCATTTCCCTTATTTGAGACAACAGTTCACGTGGTGTAGTGTACCCATCCTGCAGTTACTTTCAAGGGCACAAGACGGGTTTTGGAACGCCACTTATGGCGTGCGCAAACCGACTGCCTGTGGCTGTGGGTTGCTGATTTTAACGTTTTAAACAAGTAACATTGTGTGTCTTGGACAGAACTATCAAATCCCTTTCACATAGGACGCGGAATGCGATGAAGAATCTAAGGTATATACACATTACACACACAGGTCAGACAAACAAACACACACACACACATACATGAGGACTTCCTCTCTAAACTTCATTCCTTTATTTTTTTTAAGATATGTGTTTTGCGTCATGAATGAATAAGTACCAGAAAGCATGTCTTGTCATGTAGATTAGAATAAGTTTTGAAATCTTGAGCCACATGCTCTTTTCCTCAGGTCTGAACTTGGCATCAGAATGATTAAAAGAGATATAGCCTACTACTGTGATATAGTGCAAATCTTTTTACGAAACGTGTTGAGACATTAAATGAACTTATCTTAATAAAATATTGATATTGCTAGCGTACCTGTGTGCGCATCTTGCAGTGATGCAACGGAATTTCAAATGCAGCTGATTGGTTGATGGCAAGACAGGCGGAAAATAGAGTTCAGGCCGGTAGACTTTAGTCAGCGTGCAACAAAGTCTGTAGAAAGATGTCCCTTGAAGGACAAGGAGTCTTTATATAAAGCTTTTCGAGTTTCAACTTTCTGTAATTTATGTCCATAATTAAGTTGCTGGCAGCACTGTGACTCACCTGCATTTTTTATTATTTATGCCAATAGACTAACAGAACATACATAAACTATTGAGAACGATATTTAGAGTTAGATTTTACAAATACCATAATCATACAAGGAAGAAAAACAAACAACAATATAAATAACAAATAAAAAAATATAAAATAACATAAGCCAGAGGGAAATTATATTAGATTAAACTTTGAAAGCAAGCCTTTTTTCTTATTGTTAGTCACATTTTTCACTAGTTACAAACTGCCGTTCCGGCTGTGGGTAGAGTGCCCCCTAGTGGGTGGAAGACTAGTAATTTTGACATCCAAGTAGTGTAATTTCCTTGCATGTTTTTTCCCTCAAAGGCTAACCTTAGGAAAGCATATCTCACATTGTATAATTTATGTGTAAATTACCTGAGATAAAAGCATCTGCATTAATTGTCAGAGAAAATGTTAGTGAACTGGAGTGATGAGGCAAAAAGAAAGACAATTTGAAATATCAACTATGCATGATTAAATGGATGATTAGACACAACGTGTAACTGAACTAGCAAACCATTTTGAAATCAATAGATACATACAAAGTTTAGGCTAAAAATCAGCATAAAACATTTCTTTAGATTAGTGTTCATGTATTGTGTGTTCGACACAATATTAACCAGCAGAGGGAGACAAAACTGAGCTGATGTTTATATCGTTGCTCTTGTAGTTAGTAAACCAAGATCGCACGAGCAGAAGTGATGGCTAGTTCATTTTTATTTATGTCGTACGGGTTACCTGACAGCTGCGGCAAAAAAAAAACTGTGGGGTGGGAAAAGACTGTTGCTGTCAATCACGAATTGCTTGGATTTGTTTTGTTCTTCACTGCTCGTCACGACGTGAAGCGACAGCTTAAACCAGTTTCCATGACAACTGGGGCCTCCTTGACTTTAGAGTGGAGAGCGCTTGTCAATCAAACAAGAGTATGAGCATTGCTAATCAGGTAGTTCTATGTAGATCATAAAAATACGTTTTGGATCCTTGTCGTGTTTATTTCTCTCCACAAAAAGTTAACTTAAAACAGCAGCATTAAAATGCACCTCATGTTGAAATCTGTATTACCAAGCATGATGAAGTATTAAGTCCTTCCTCAAAGTAAGATCATTACAATACATTAAAGGGATAGTTCGCCTAAAAAATGACTTTGTTCTGCAGCACACAACAGAAGATATTTTGAAGAATCTTGTTACTTAACAACATGGACCAGCAATGACTTCCATTGTATGGACACAAAACCACAGAGACATTCCTCAGAATATTTTCTTTTGTGTTCCACAGACGGGGGAGTCGTATACAGGTTTGAAATGACATGATGGTGAATAAATATTAAGAGAATTTATATTGTTGAGTGAATTGGCCCTTTAAGAAAAATGTCCAATATAAGGATTTAAAAACAGGACTATAAAGAATACATTTTTAAGATTACACTTTAGTGTGAATCACATTTGATGTTCTCAAAAATCAGTCCTTTACTAACAGTGCATACAAGAAAGCCAAGAAGGCTAATATCTCCAATGACTACCGCACTTCAAATCATACTGAAAAAATCCCAAATGCAATACTGATGTCTCAAGGGTTTATTTCCATTTTGAATGAGTCAAAGTTGATTTTTGTGTGTGCGCTTTGACCAGTGTGTGGAAAGATATAGTTCCAGAGGTGTACTGGGTTTGATATGCATGTCAACCCTGTTTTCACACATTTACAATAACCAAAAGGACAGTGACAATACGTCAGGTTCTCTTTAAGAAATTCTAACATTCTTGGTCTGTGCATGGAAAAAATGCATTCAATTCCTATCACACTAACAATACCAAAAAAGTACAAATGGAACAGCACATATACAACTAAACTGATTCGTCTGCAAAGGTTGATTCATTCTTATGAGCTGAATATAAGCACTGGGTGAAAACAATAAGTGCATAAAACAGACTTTGGCAAGATGAAGGTAGATGATTGTGTGACTGTAATCAGCATAAACAATCACAAATCGTCATTTAAGGCATTTCCACTTTCTTGGTCTCAAATGACTGAAGATAGTACCCTTTGATTACCAACTATATAGATCATGTTTACTGAAGACTACGCCAAATCTCAATTTAATGTTTGTGGGTAATGAAAATATCGGCACAGGGTTAATACTTGGAGTTCTCCGAAACAATCACATAATGTTTAGCAGCAAAAGAGTTTTGAAAGTACTTTAAAATGATCAAGCTGCTTGGAGCTATTCATATGGATATTTATGGGTAGTCTTCAGTAAATAGTACACAAGTGACATTTTTAGAGATGCCAAAATGCTTCTCAACACAGCTGACAAATTGACTGCAATATTTCTCTCAGAATGTAGTGTTCTAAACTAAAAATTTGAAAACAAATGATTCAAGATGTAAACATTAAAAACGTCTAACATACATTAGTTTTAAATGCACAATGGTGTTGAATCAAAAAATCCTGTTCATCACTTAAACTAAATGTAATAAGGAAAATCCGATATACTGCTCCGTTTTGCCAATCTTAGTCTAAAACTCATAATTTATGGAATTTTAATAAAATTTGCAAAATGATAACAATCAAAACATCCAGTCAAAATGGATCATTTTTTATGGCAACACCTGGCTACATATATGCAAAGCAATATGGCATCTGTATATCCACAGCACCTGCCGAGTAATGATGTAACACACAAGATACTACCACAATTCCTCTTAACCCCAAATAAACGAAAACAGAGCTCAAAAACTACACCGTACATCACTAAATAATACAATAGCTTATACGGCAGGAACAGCAACTTGAGTGAAAGTGTGTGTGTGTGATACAATTCAAAAGTGTCAGCAAACATCCAGCATCGTCTTTGGTGACGAGACGCATTTGATTATTTTTTGTTCAAGCAGGAGAGATGTTCGTGTCTTTGTTGTTTATGGTTTAGGCGGTGCAGTGGTGAAGCCCTCAAGCTCCGCCCTCCTGCCTTTCACTGCAATTTCTCTCTGCTCTATGGATTGGTCCGAACGAAGATGTGGCACCCCCAGAGTGACCCCAACAGGTCTATTTTTCCACTGCGTGCCACTGGGAGGATAACTGCAGGGGTAGAGCGCATCTCCTCCGCCTAACAAAATCTCGACCTCACCTTCTACTCTGCTGACACCGGCAGGGCTACGATTACGGCAGTTGTTTTGAAGCGGAAGATTTGAAGGCCTGACAGCCCGTTGGTTCACGTGTGGCAAGGGGTTCGTGTGATGGTCAGGGTCCCACCCATAACCCCGCCTCCTATCGTCCACAGATACCCTGCAGGGTTGTCGTGATAAAGCCATGTCAGTGCGGTCGGCAGTCCTACCCCGTAAAAACGCACCTGCCTTTGACTCATAAGTGGTTCCGCTTGTGTAAATCTCACTAGTCTGAAATTCCAGACTGTCCGTGTCAAGAGATCTACTACGTCGATTTAGTGCTAACGGGGCAGGGACTGGTGGGCATGGCCGACCCAAGCTGAGATGCCGTGGAAGACTTGCGATGCCCAATGCGTTACTGAGCAATAGACTCTGTTCGTAGGCATCAAAAGTACGTTGGTCACACTCTGCGAATGCATCCTGCTGCAGGTAGCATCCATCGTCCTCAAAAGGCTCGTAAGGGGATGCCAACACCTCCTCTTCCTCCACCAGATCGGTCTGCTGCTCACATTCACCTTCATTCTCCATGTCGACCACATCGAATGTGACGATGGTGGGCAGGGCGCTCAAACTGGGGCCGAAAGGAGAACTTGACTCGGAGCCATCGAGACTCTCAGTTGAGTTACAGTAAAGCCGGGTGTTCTTGGTAAAATCCACAAGCGCTTGGGAAAAACATACCATCAGCTCTTCCTGGGATTGGCTACGGCCACTGGCTGGCAGCTCAAGATCCTCAGATGGATGCTCAGTGTGCGCTGCCGACTTCTGCTGCAATCTAGACACCTCTGGGACATGTGAATCAGAAAGCGGTCCAAACAATTGACTGTCTTGCTTTTGAGACCTGTTGAGAGGTGTCTCTTTTAAACCCTGGGTTCTCTGTGGGGATTGGGGATAGCACTGATTAACAACTTCTTTAGAAGTGAACTTGTCTACAGTAAGGCGTGTTTCATCATAGTAGCGTTCAGTACGGTACAGAAGCCGGTCTTTGGATGGGCTTCTGAGATTCTGAAGCTCACAGCACAGAAGGGCATGCTGGATCATGCTCAAGCGTTCCTCCTCCGTCTCCATGGAACCCGTCTCCAGGGCAGTTGATGCAAAGGCATAGAGAGGGTTTGTTGGACTCTTATCACCCATCAAGGCAGCATCAACAAATTGATGGGCACCCTTGGGAGGTAGACCAGGGCTGAGTATGCGATCATCAGGCTCGAAAAGTTCATAAAGGGCATCGCCGCTGTAGCTGTCCCTTGGAAGTCTTTCCTGGTGTGGTTGTTCTCTACTCTCCTCCTCTAGTCCTGGCGTGGTGGAGTCGTAGTATCCCTCGTCGCTGTTGGGCACAGATTCTTGCCGATCGCTCTGTGGGCTCAGAAGGTCAGCAGTCAGAGTTTCCGTGACTGCCAGTGGGCTGCTGTTGGAGTTAGCCAGGATGGAGCTGATTTGCTGATCAGGAGTGAGCGACAGGGTATCAGAGCCTCTGTCTGAGGGGACGTAGCAGACTTCATTACTCGTTTCAGATTCCCATAAACTTTGCAGATAATCAGCATCTACCTCATCAGGAGTCGCCATCTCTTCCCCTCCGCCTTGATAGGTGACGAAACATGAGCTCCTTTTACCTGCAGTTCGACTGCCTCTCTCAGCAGACACAGAGCTTTCCGCAACACTGACATCGTCCTGGTCTGCAATAATGTCTCCACAACCAGTCAGCGAATCAAAGCTTTTCAATGACGAAACCTCGCCGAATATCAAATTCACATTTTCGGAGGAGCTTGATGCAACTGGAAGCTCTTCCATGTTTTGTTCAGCCAATCGATCCAGTTCGGACTCTGCACTTAAGGGTTCATGATATGTAGTCAATCCTACCCGCCTCTCATTTTGCGACTCTTGCCCCTTCTCATCTTCTTCTGCTCTCTTCCTCATATCCATCTCTCCCCTGCTTCTCCGTTTCTCAGGCACTAGCAATGAATCGTTTGTACATTCAGGTGCAGCCAAGGGCAGTTCGCACTCGATGCTTGCGGTTTTATTAGGCACATCTGCCACAGACTCTTCACCATGACTGTCGTCATGGTTATCATTACGGTCACAGATGCTCGACAAGGCATCAGGCACAGTTTCGGAACGAAAGCTCGAGGACATTTCAAGTGTCTCACGTTTGTCCAGTTCAGTAGTTTTGCTCTTCCTGTGTCTTCGTATGCTGCTGAAAAGGCCCCGAAGACCTCTCCGCTGTCTCGGTAGTGACTGAGACTTACCATGATCCTCTGGTGTTTTCTGAGGGTCACAGGAGCTGCAGAATTCGAAGTCCCTGGAAGCCACTTCACTGCTGCCTCTACCCAAATCTTCCCAGCATGCTCTGCTCACCCCATCGTAAGTTTGGCTCTTCGGTAATCCTGTTTTAGATGACGCCTTGATTTGGCTTTTGCCACGGCTCCCAAAAAAGCTCGGCAGAACACAAATACTCTTGCGACCGCCAAAAAACTTAAAAGACCTCCGGATTTTAACCGAAGGGGGTGAATGAGGTTGTGGAGCATCATGGGTGGCAGAGACTGATTTTTGCCCAACTGTTGCACCAACAGCCTCACTTCCTTTGGTCTCCATAGTGACAAAGATGAAAGTGGCTAATGCAGCATGCTTGTGGTAAGTACGCCACCCTGTGTTACAGGCTGGAAGGGTCGAGGACTGTGTTTATACATGTTAAACCTGTGTAAGAAACAGAAAATAAACAAAATTAGAAACTTTATTTTTGGAATCGATACAAGAAATCAATCTTCCTACATTAACCTTAAAGAATTAAAAATGATACAGGTATGATTAAAAGAAAACACACCATCAATAGTATAGATCACATGTTTGCCAGATTAAATTTAACCAACATGTTGTATATATGGATGCCGTACTAATATCATCCCATACTAAATACGATATTTAACAGTTTTATTATCTACAAAAGTTACAATCATTTAGCGTTATTCCTGTTCAAATTTACAACATATACAGCATTTAAAAAAAGAAATGGTCTAGTTGGAAAATCTCAATTTCAATACTTAACAACATTGTACATTTGTAAGCATTTTATATGTTGGTAAAATCTGAGCAGTGATTTATAGATCATATGATCTATGTCACCTAAAAATAAAAAGGACTTCATTATTTGCCCATCCTCACCTCATGTCATTTCAAACCTGTATGACTTTCTTCTGCAGGACGCAGAAAATAAGATATTTTTGGAAACGAAACATTGCACCTCAAGGTCTTCCACTGTATGGACACAAACCACTGGGGCATTTCTCGAAATATCTTCTTTTGTGTCTCACAGAAAATAATGTGAAAATAAGGGTGAATAAAACATTTTTTATTCCTGATTTTTGAGTGAACTATCACTTTAAAGAACACATATTCATGACACAGTTTAAACCGGCTAGACTCATATTGATTCAATAAGGGTTTTCAAAAACATGTATTGTTATTTAAGCATTAAGCATTTATTTTGGAACAATGTGCTCACACATCAGGACAAACAGACAGACATCTAATTTAGTGTATAGGAGCAGAATAAAGATCCACACAACAATGCATAAATTCAAGCCTACGAGACAGACAGTTGACAATGTTCACATATACCCTACCAAAAAAGTGAGACCAGTGGTTCTTCCTGGAGGTCTCTGGAGGACCCCCCAACAGTACACATATTGGAAATCTCTCAAACACATCTAATTCAACTCATTGGTACATCTGAAATGGAAGTGTCGAAAGACATCCAGACCGTGCATTGTTGGGGATTCTCTAGAAACATGGTTGGTAACCACTGTTCTAGTCTGCAACATAATAGAGACAAGACCTGTTGAACGTTCTCACATATACTCAACTCAGATAACGTATAAGACATTGAATATTATCAGCTTACGAGAAAACGTAATGATATAAACTATTGATAATATAATGGTAAATATAATTTATTCAAACGTCCAAAAATGTTTGATTATTTAACACTGATCTGCATGTATCTGAAGTAACAATGAGACTGAACCTTGCAAATAAAAGGAATACTTCACTCAAACATGAAAATTCATTTACCCACTCTCTTGTCTTCTGTGTTCCACAGAAAAAAGAAATGCAGGTTTTGAACGGCAAAAGTGTGAATAAATGACTGAAATTTCATTTTTAACAAAACTATTTCTAGAATCAAACAACCAATGCCCTTCAACGACCCGACAACAAATTCGTGGCTATGTCTGTCTGCGTTTTGCAATGCAGCCCACACTCAAAGATTTAAATCTGCTATCAAAACAAAAGATGACTGGACTGGACTGGACTGAACTCAATGGGCCTCTACACTCGCTGCACTGACATCAAAAGGAAAAGAAGCCAGTTATCATCAACGAAGTACGTCCCGATGACAAACAACACACAATACTACACTACTGACTATTAACGCTGAACTATCAACAGATTGCACTCAGTGTCCCCAAGCTGGACACCATCAGAGGCGCGCGTTAGCCCAGACGCTAACCAGCTCCCGACCGCTGTACTCACACTCGTGTACTTGCACTCACAGACGACTATTTCTATGAACCAATTCACGCAGATTTCCTATAAATGAACACATTATACGGGCGATTTAAAAACGTGAGGGGAACTCACCTTATTTTCCCATGTTTTTGTCAGAACGTGTAACGTTAATGATCGGCTTGCTTCTCGCGCAGCAGGAGCTTTAGATTATTGGGGGTTGACTACACATGGCCCTGCGCAGACCGATCTACCTATGACATCAAAGTACCGCGAGATCTATGTGGAGCCATGGCTTTCGAAAGCCTCTCGCGATAGTTAGATGTCATTTGCGCAGAACAGCGTGACGTCGATCACGTCTTTTTTATTTACTTTGTTCGCGTCTTTTTTTTAATTTACTTTGTTCATGGGCTGGAGCGACTGGGTCGGGGATTTCCGCTTCAGATGCATTTTGGGAAGCGTAGTACCATTGTATTTAGATTGTGAAGGTAAAATATGATATTTAAACAGCTAAATGTGTGAGTTGTGAACATTTTTGTTTATGTAGTAAAATAACCATTTTCTTTGTGGTAATTGGGTGTTTGTCCCAAATTAGACCTAAAGTAAAAGAAAACAACCACAGATAATCAGTGTAGTGTTCAGCAGTTTGTATAAAATAAAATAATTGTCCACAACATGATTATATTGTGAAAAATGTAATTGTGCTATAATTTATTAAAAATACGTGTTGCTTTGCAATTTCTTTTTTTATTAAAATTGTGTGTAAACGTAATTTCTTGTTTCAGCAATGGCTGGTTATATGACGACTGCTGCATGCATATCAATAGATTATACAAACACGATACAACAGATAAATATACGATATTATTAAGAATTTAATAAGTTATTCTTCATCACGCTATTGTCGTTTAACAAAACACTTCAAGTTATTGCATGATATAATAAAAGCTCTCTATAAATCACACTGTGATCTAGACCATCTAATAATCCAATTAAAACACTTTACAACTATTCATTTAGAATGAGAAATAACATCGTCAGAAGACACTGAAAAGGAAGTGCAGGCTGTATGAGAATGCATAGTTCTTGAACATTAAATTATAACAACACTTCTGGTAAAGTTCTATACACAGTTTGTCTGATCTGAATGACAAAGGTTATTCCAGTTTAATACAATACACAGATTCAAACGGAGCAAACTGTACTATTGTATGTGCATCTCTTCATGAGTCTGTTTACTTTTCTTGATAGTCTGTCTATCTCAATCTAGAAGCGTGAATGATTGACCTGTCCATTGTTATAGGGACAGTGGAGTATGCACCGTCACTTAACAAATGGACTATTCATAGGCTTGTGTATAAGATAGCAGATAAGCCTGGGTGAAATATCCAGTGTGTTTATAAACTGAATCCTGTTTATGTGTTTCAGATGTCTACGGATGGCCAGCCTAGACTGAGACGCCAAAGACTTTGGACACCCTGTGAGAGGGAAAGAAAGGGGATATAAGAAAACTTAAGAAGTAGTAATGACAAAATTTCAATCACAAATTACAACATTCCTGCCTTCTCACCTCGTTCCTTGAGTAGAAGCTCGACAGCTTCATTCTGTTTGGTGCTCTTCTCTATAATGAGGGTAGGCAGGTACACATTGGCCCCAAAGTCAATGAGCAGCTGAATGTACTCGACTCCACACCCGTGTCTCAAACACAATTCCAGCACCGTCTTCTGCTGGGTGGCGTTGCCAATTACTTTATCCTCCGGGCTGTTATAATTCGGCTCTGCCCCATACAACAGCAACATCTTAAAACAGTCCAGGTGTCCATATATGGCTGACAGGTAGAGCGGTCCACTGCACACCGCAACACCTGACGCCCACAGCGTCACCTTTGATCTGGCGTTGACCTCTGCTCCGTGCTGAAGCAGCTGGCGGAGGATCTCTGGGTCACCCTCCCGGGCGGCGGTGTGCACAGGTGAGCTGTTGTTCAAGTGACTTCCATTGGGGTTAGCACCAGCACGAAGCAAGGCAAGGACACAACTCAGGTACCTCCCGCACACAGCGGTGAAAAGAGGAGTCTGGGCCTTCACATCCAGGCGATCCACTTCTGCCCCGTGGGCCAGGAGCACCTGCAGGCACTTTAGGTGACCTTTGAAAAGAAGAATTATGTTGTTGTAGTAACATAGCTCTTAAAAAGCATGATGATGTGACATCACAGGGCCAGGAGTGTACCTTTGGATGCAGCCATGCGTAAAGGGGTAACTGGGATGCCCCAACCGCTCTGATGATTGATGCACTTCCTGTAGTGTTCTTGTGACAACAGCTCAGCCAACAGGAGGTGGTCATTATCTGCCACAGCTCGATTCAGCTCCAGACTCTCAGAAGCTGAATCATCCTCTTCCACCGGCCGCAGGTGGAGCATGGAGGAGATCTGCAGAGAAGGGGGAGAGAAAGATAGAGGGGATCATGCATGGACAATGTTGGTGTAGTGGATAACATTGTGTCCATAATTCACATAGCAAACACAAAGCCTGTGTATTAAAACATTAAATTGAATACATGAACCAAATTTTTTATGTCACTAATAAGCTGTCTAGGTTGAAGGTTCACTAAGTTTTGAGAGACAGATTCTGTCAACTTTTTACAGTTTTACTCAATTCTATTTTTCAATGTTTCAGTTAACATTTGGACAACAACAAGCGCTTATACGGGACGGGACAGGAACTATTTCTTTTTAAAAATGTATTATCATTAGACTAATTTCTGTGACGCACTTAACACATGTTAAACAACCTTTAAACAAGACGTATGTAGGATTTTAAGTCATGACCAACTTAACCCATCTAACGTTTTATTATTAACGTTAGCTGTAGCGCACTGCTAGCTTACACGGCTAGTTAGCCGACTGACAACAAGTCAAACCGCAATAAATAAGAAATAATAATAAAACAAGACTGAAAGCATTTACATGCAAGTAAAATACGCATATTTGAACGGATATTATACGTAATATATATACACATATATATATATATAAAGCTCTAGGAGGTTGTCAGTGAACAAACTCGGTGTAAACAAAGGCGAGTTCCCTATCGAGGATTGACATTCACCACCCGGCTGTCATACATACACACATTTAAAAGTAATCACAACTACAAATGTACAAAATTTCGCTACAAGGAAGGTATTTAAAGCTTGTCAAGGACACTCACCCAGCTAAAAATAAGACCAACAGGAACGAACGCTAATGTGCGGAAGATATTGCTTGGGCGGCCACAGAGGGCGCTGTGCGCGCGCAAGGAACACTGGCCTTCTTTCAGAAACCTGTTTGCTTAGATTGATTAGTAGTTTTACACACACAAATCAGCCAAACATGGTTCGCATGATACAATGCACAGTGTAGAAAAGGTGTATTTATGTAAAGAAAACATCCATTTTAATTCAATGGTCCACACCAAAAAATGTATAAAAAGTGCAGTGATCAAAACAAGCGTGTAAAAAATGATTTGACATCAACAGTTATTACACAGAGCAACAGTCTTTGTTAGGTTAAACTTTGAAAACGACAGATGCTACCACGGATTGTCATACAGTTCCTATATCAGTGGTAACACATTTCCCTTGGCTCATACTTTTGTATTATTTTTAGCTATTGCCATTCTGCTATTGCTTTGCATTTAATCAGTATAAAAATGTAAACAAACCATGACCTGAAAAAAAACAAAATTCTCTATAAAGAAAAAAAATTCTCAGCTAACACAGAATTAAAATGATTTCTATAGCCTGAGCTTGCTCTATAGCAGCCAGGGATTTAGAACAAAAGCTTTGAAATCAATATCATAACAAGTAGACATACTTAAAAATGTTATTCAGCAAAAATATACGTGCAATGTATTCAAAATGTTTGGCCAAAATCTGAGAAGTCTGCCATCAGACAAATTTCTGCGCTTTGGATCATTTGTTTGGCATTTAAACTACATTGTAGGTGTAATCAATGCAAAAGCTTATTGCATTCACCCGTCATTTCCCTTTTCTCAAAACACCCCAAAAACCTTTCAGTTTTTTGCCTTTCTAAGCATAGAAGGGCTACATGCAGTGCAGGACACCTCACAAAAGAAATTTGTGCAAAAACTTATAATCAATTGAATCTATATCTTGTGTTCCCTTTATCAAACTAAATCTCACAACAGCCGCGGTGTGTCTGAATCAATCAGATAAATACTTTGCGTTGTACAAGTAAATAGTTTGTATGGCTCGATGTGCTGTACACAATCATTTTTAAATCAAGCGTGAATATAAAATACATTAAAACGTCTACCGCACAATAGTCCAACATCGTATTTGATCATAAGGGCATTTAAACAAGACCAAATGTTAGGTTATTTCTAGCCAAACCTGTTTTTGTTCAAAGCGTATGGCTCATGATGTTTTTGAAGACCAACACACACACTAGAAAACTCATAGAGCATTTGAATAACGTTCAGTGAACAAACATCACAGGTAAAAACAATCCGTCAAGTGCTATAAAATGAATACACAACACGACAGAATCACAAACAGCTTCAGGGATGTTTTGTTGCTGGAGTGTGTAGAGATCTCCATGGTAACAGCACTGTTCATATCTTTTTAATACTCTGGACATTTGATCTTTGGGGTTTCAGTCAAAATGTCTGTTCTGTTACTATGGAGACTCAAGAGGATTCTTGAACCTCCTCTTTGGAATGCTCCGTTTCCACAGAAGCAGGTTTTTCCTTTGAGGAGGTCACACCGTGCTGGGTGTCAGCTGGCTCCGCCCCTTCTTCCCCATTGTACTGTTTTGAATCCATCCCCGCCTCCTTTGCAGCGCCGTTATTCAAAGGGATGCAGCTTCCATTTGATTGGACAACAGTAGCAGTAGGCGACTTCTCATTCAGACTGTCCTGATTTGAAGGTGCGTTGATTGGTCCAGACGGATCAGGGAGAACTCCGTCGGCAACTGCCAGCTGCTGTAAATGAAAGAGGGGGAGACGTAATGTCAATCGTATGCCTCTTTACACACCGACAAAGACTACAACACCCACAGCTCCACTTACCCTCTGTAGATCAGTCATGGTTTTCTCTCCATCCACCTGCCTCTGCATGAGGGACAGCAGCTGGTCTACAACAGACTGTTTTGGGTGCATGCCTTTGTCATAGTGATTATACATCCCACACCAGAACCTTTGAAGACACACACAGAACAGTATAAATTTGTCAATTCACACACATTTGTGCTTGCTTAAAAGTGAGTTTCTGTGGTTTGTGTTTAAGAGAGATCTAATCCGTACTTGAAGTGAAGGGGTAAAGTGCTGGGTCTAAGCACTGTGCTCTTTAATGAACGCCGATACAATGGGTTCCGATACTGATGATGGTTTTCCAAAAGATGAGGCCACAAGGAAAACGTATTCTCGCGCAACCTAAATTCAAAACTTTGTAATTATATCCATTTTGGTCATGGTTATAAACCATTATTAACAAACATACACAGCTGTGGTAACAATTTAGCATCACGAAAGCATACACATGAAATTGTGACTTTTATCTACAGATAGCATTTATTTGAAAATGTGTGAGATTACCTCATCTCCTGTCTTTCTTTCTGACAGTTGCCGATGAAGTTTCCGTACTGGCAGCCATAGACTTGGTTGTGGATTTCTAAGAGGTAACGTTCGTTAAACTCGAACGCACAGGGAAACTGCTCTGACAGCTGCCACACGCACTCTAGGAACTGGGTAAAGACAGGAGACACTTCCTTCGGGTCGCTCTCCAGATGGCCACACCTGGAGCAACAAAGAAAACGCTGTCACAAAAAACTGAGTATGACTATGACAATAGTGTGCTTCTAGTGATCTCTAGTCTTTAGTCTTTTATGCACTTACTGTCTTTGCCACAAATACAAACAAAATAGAGCGTCATTGTTAAGATAATAGTAACATTAATTATTTTCAACTTTTGTTTAGTTTTCATTTCTTAAGCTCATGACATCACTTACAACATACGCTTTTTCAGGTGTTTGGGTCACTTTCAATTAAGTTCTGAACCGAATGTAACCAAATGACAGAAAATAATTTTACCTGTGATTGAATTTATGACCAAAGGAGATCCATTCTTTTTCAATCAGAACCTGTAAATAAAAAACAATTCGGATAAAAATATTCATGTATGCATATTAATGCATTAATGTACCTGAAAATCTATTTATTTATTTTTACTACAATCAAATTGGCTTTGCAAATCATTTCTACTTATACTTTTTAAAGATGGCTTTACAATAACTCAACGCATCTAAGTGATTTCAACTTATTCTTATAAGTTACAGCAACTCACCACTAGAAGTTAGTTGAAATGTCTTGCCCATTTGATTGTACATAAAGTTGGTGTCAGCAAAAAAACTGACATTTTTGTGTCAAATAAGTCTCAGTTACATAAAACATTCAAATGACATGATATAAACGTCTTTATTTGAAAAGTCATGAACAATATAACATAATATAAGTATTCACTGATAGGTTATGTTACCGAGTCATTACCATGAGCCCTTTCAGGGTTCTGTAGTAGGGGTCCAGCAGTATGCAAGCCAAAGAGCACACCTGAGCCGTCCTGTCCCAACCATCTGAACAATGTACTAACACACTCGCTTTCTCATCACAGACAACCTGTAACACACACAAAACTGGTGAATAATGTCAGTTAATCAAAAATCAGTACCTGTTAGACGTCACTCTCAAGGGCGTAGCAGCGATTTTAAAAGTGGGGGGGACAGCTGTCAGGTGATGTGACCCTCAAACGGCAAAAACATTATGCACATAATGTACATGTTAATATAATACATTTTATATAGAATACCAGATGGCATTTTAGAGCACCCCAGTAGCAATTTTTGGAGAATGCCATGATAGCAAATAGCCTACCTTGGTAAACACTATTGGAACACACTCCCTTTGCCATATAGCCAACTTTATTTAACAATTTGAACATAAAATGAAATGAGAACAGAACCCAATAATCAGTTACGCATTTACTCGTTTAGCAGACGCTTTAATCCCAAGCGAGTAAGCGACTTGCCAGTTGGAGAGAATATAACACACACTAGACGCGACGTGTCGCATCACATACCTTGTTTATGTCACTTCGCATCGTTCGCATAATTTCAAATCATAATGTGTTAATTCGATCAGGTGATTCGTGTTAACGCGACATAACACATACTTACAGTGTGTGTTTGAGAAAAGGAAGTTGCTCTGCTTTTTAGGAGGAGCATTTAGGGAACCCCAAAACTGCCAGAAGAGAAATGAAAGAAAGAAATCACGAGTGTGTAGTGGAGTATGCGGCCTAGCATCACGTAGGAGATTGGGAGCATATAAAAGGAACGAGCGACCGGACCGTCGAGGAGAGAGGACCGGGCCCGAACATGTTTGTGTTTATGGTTTATTTGCCAGCCGCGAACCACGGTCTCGCCTCGCATACTCCACTACAGAGTGTAACTCCCATAAGTCGATGGGAAGCTTGACAGATGCATCTTGGCAGATGCTCACAAGAGATGATTCGGCTTGTGATTGGCTGAATGTTACTTCACTCAAATCTAAGTTACAAACCAGAGAACACAGGCTGAAATATAGGCGGTGGGTCAAAAATAGTGCACGGAACAGAGTCACTCTATTTCTACAGTGATAGTATGGAGGTCAAGTACCTTTGCGAGGAACACACCGGCATCCATCACAGATTTGATGTGCCTCAGCCAGCCGGAGCTCTCCAGCCCTGTCAGATGGTCACTCATTGATGGGGACTTCATAGAACACACTGTAAACACCAAGACAAAATCAAAAATCACCTCACATGCTCCCAAATTTCATTTCATCTTCGAGTATTGGTGTGTTCTGTAAAGCTGCTTGTTACACTGTGAGAAGCACATTATAAACAAAACTGAAATATCAACAACCTACACTTCCAGTAACCAATTCACATAGAGTTCACACTTCATATTTCTACAGCAACAGTGTGTCATCTCACCCTCCAGCAACTTTTGCAGGCTGTTTCTCATGACGTGGATGTTTTCAATCCCTTGAAACTGGAACCTGATATTGGAATAGTTGTCCTCATTCTCGTAGCCTTTTCCAGCCGCGCGGTTTGCCATTGCGTTCAACTGACAAGCACAAAAGACATTTCTAAGTGTGTGCGCATGTTCAGTAGCAGGATATGTAGAAGGTCAGGTCAAGTCAAGTCAAGGTTTATTGTCACCGCTGTCCTACAAAATGGAACCGAAAAATGGGGTTTCTCCATTTACACCAGTGAAACATGAGACAGGAAACAGTAACTAGGACAGTATACACATTAATAATACAATACATATAGAACACCCACATCGTATAAATGTAACGTACATGAAATATAGTTTACAGTACTGCAATGCATTAAATACTCCTATGTGACGATCCATGATCCTATTTGTTAACAACACAAATAGCAGGGCAGTTCGGTGTCAGAGGTCACAGGGTGAAAGATTAAGACATCACACCACTGCTATGTGACTGCTGGATGAAGGACAGAACAACTGGGGTTTAAAGTTTAAAGATAAACGTTAACATGTTATGTGTCCTTCAAATGCATATAGAAAGGTTAAGGATCACACCTTAGGGCGCGTGTCAACTACGTATATAAAAGGGCAGTTTGGGTTCGCCTGGCTGATGGCCTCAAGCATCTGCTCGTCTTCCAGGCAACGAGAGTTCAGACCAGACAAAGGCTGACTGCAGCGACAGATCGCAGCCTGCAACAGGGAAACACAACAATAACACATAACATAAATACATCCGTTTGGCAGATGGTATAACTAAAGCGACTTTTAAAGCTACAGTGCATTTAAAGGTGCTGTGTTTAATTTTTTGGAAGGATGTATTGACCTAAAGGCAATAATATACATAACTGTCTTCAGAGGTGTATAAAGACCTCACATAATGAAGCCTTATGTTTTTTTATTCGCCGAGGGTCCCCTTCCATGGAATTCGCCGTGTCTACTTAGGCCCAAAATGGACAAACTGCTATACTGAGCGCATTTCGTAAATACAATTACAATTACAATTACCAATACCAATCAAATTTTTCCTGCATAGAAAAATTGGAGGTGGTCGTTTCTGTCAAGTATCGTGCCGCCTTAGACTCTTGCCCAAATTATGTTGGATGTCCTAAAAAATTGTAATTTGTAACTGCAATTGCACCATAACGCCACAGGGTAATTCCGCTGAGATCAGCAGGTGCGCATTCCGTTGATTTTAGGTGAATTCCACCCACGGCATTGCCCCCATTGTTGTTTTCACAAGCGACAGCGGTGTATGTGACACAATTGCTAAAGTTCATGCGCAACATGCAGTACAAGCAGGATTAGCTTCAAGCAGGGAGCTAAGTCAGTCACGGGCTAAATAGAACATTCAAAGCCAGTGTTAAACTCACTCTTCATTTATATGTTATTTGGCAAATGGGCACTCGGAGTTTAGCTGTATGTATGTTAATACATTATGTGTGTGAATATGTTCGGCTGTGCCAAGCTGTTTGTTTTGCTAATGAACAGGGGCGTTTTTTTTTAAACGTCTAATATCATTCATTCTTAAGCTGAAAAATCTGTCACAGCATAATACTTATGCTGTCACGTTGTGTGTTACATTATAACTTGCCATGGCAGTACTACACGTGTGTTGTGTTGACCCCCAGGCCAGAGGGGGGAGTGTGGGATGCGATGTAACTCATCGTTTAAAGGGACGTGCACCAAAACAAGTTGCTGTGCGCTAAGCTGTTTTTGAAGAGGTAAAACGAGTTTTGTCTACACAGCCATTGAATGTTTTTACCTCTTTTACCTCCATCGAAGAGTTATCTCGTCATAAAAAAAAAAACAGTTCCCGCCAAAGACGAGTAATTACAGCAATCAGTGGTTGTACTGTTGTACAGCAGGTGGTGCTGTTACACACCTTCGGGAAAAAGTACAGAATCCCAGAACCTAGAACATATATTTCTTGTCGGTTTATAATGATTGTTCTGAGTGTAATCTGGGCGGAATCTTTGACAAAAAACTTTAATTATCTCAGCTGTTTAATCAAAGTGATGCATTTTTGAAGAAACCTTCCCACATCTAAGGAATGAACAAAAAAATAACAAATGAAGATAGAAGAATATGTTTTCTTTTTTTTTAAAAGCAGAGACTCTGTTCTTTCATTTGACATGTTGCTTGTCCATATTTTCTTTACAGAAAATGCACTGTGATCCATTAAAGTTTGGTGAAAATGTTAAAAAAAGGCTGGTGTGGGCTGGCAACTTTTTTTTAAAAAGGCTGGCGGGGAATGAGTTAAGCAAATGTGTTCCAGACATTACATGAAGACCCTAATAAATCAAACCGACTTGTTGAAAGTGCTCATTTAATGTAAAAAAATAGAACAATATCTTAAGACTATTTAATTGGACACACACACCTTGGCCAAGTTTATTTTATATTAATTTTAGTGGTGGGCATAGATTCTTTTTTTTAATCTAGATTAATCTAGATTAATCTTGGAATTAATCTAGATTGAACTAGATTAAAATGGCTCATTTTAATTCTGCCGAAATTATTCAGAATATGTGTACTACCCAAATAATGGCTAAAAGTAAATCCTTGAGAACGGGTTCCTCAAGCCAGGTGGCGCATTAGACCAGGGGCTCATCTCCTGTTTCCAAAATGCATCACAAACTGCTTGAGAAAGCTGTTCTACTATGATAATTTGTGATGTAAATTAAATTATGTTCAATAAGATGTACTTGTGTTTACTTCCGCATTAGCTAAGGGATGCTTTACGTTTAGGTGGTACTTGAGACTGGAAGAGCTCCTACAGTACATTTACATTTACATTTAGCAGACGCTTTTATCCGAAGGGACTTACAAAGAGTTAGGGAGCAACACACGATATGTCATACAGGAGCCATAATACATTAGGTGCCAATACAAAGTTACTGGTTTCAACTAAAGCTAGACCACTACCTGTTAAAATGTTTTTTTTTTTTTTAAACCAACTGTATGTAAAGCAATTCCGTACAGTAAACCAATTCCACATTGAACAAGGTGAAAACAACCTTACTGTGTGTTCAGACCAAACGCGAATTGCGCGAATGAATCGCGCTATTCGCGCGTAGTTGGACGCTTGAACATTTTAGTTTACTCGCTTCATTCGCGCGTCAAATTCGCTTCATTCGCGCGTCAAATTCACTTCATTGCAGACGGGAATTCGCGTCATGGGAGGGGCTTCTGCCAGCCGGCTCCACTCCCGTATAGATAAATTGCTTAAATTGTGTAAAGATCGTTTTTGACAACTTGCCAGATTGTCCGACCTCCTCACTCACTTTCTTCCAAGCAAGATCCTTATTATTTCAGTTTCGAGAAAAGTAAGATGTATCGTACCGCTCCAGGTATCCACATAAAGCAACGGTGATTTTGTCCTCCATTGTTATTTGGGATTTCTGCCTCCTCTCACAACATCATAATCACCTGACTGCCAGAGCAAGCTCCTGATTGGTTAACGCGGCGCGAATTTTCGCCAAAGTTCAGATTTTTCAACTCGCGCGTTTCGAGCGAAACGCGCCATTCGCGCGAATCACGCGAACGCTCAATTCGCGTCATTCGCGTCATTCGCGCAATTCGCTCAATTCGCGCCATTCGCGCAATTCGCGTCATTCGCGCCGCCTCATTCGCGCGATTCGCGCCGCAAGTAGGTCTATCGCGTCTTTGCATTGACTTAACATGTAAATCACTCGCGCTTGAAGCGCAATTCGCGTTTGGTCTGAACACAATATTAGTCTTGTCGAGGTTTCCATTGGGAAGCTTCTTAAAAATAAATGTTCCCTGAAGCAAACCCGGCGGCTTCATAGCTGCATCCATGTTAGCACGTCACGTTTGATGTGGTAATTTCACAGTAACGTTATGTTGTGTTCAGACCAAACACGAATGGCGCGTCAAGCGCGAGTGATTTACATGTAAAGTCAAGTCAAAGAGGCGATAGACCTACTTGCGGCGCGAATCGCGCGAATTAAGCCCTGGTTATGAGATGATGAGGCGGCGCGAATGACGCGAATCACGCGAGTTGAAAAATCTCGTTCTCGCCCCCTACAGTGCAATTAAGCTATGTATACATCCGCGCTAAAATATCAAGGTGAAAGTCATCATAGCTTTCGTAGTATAGACCAAGCTCCCAACCCAACTTTGAGAATAGATTAACGGCAACATTTTTTTTTCGCGCGTTAAGAGTCTCACGTTAACGCAGCACGTTAACGCCGATAACGCCCCACCACTAATTAATTTACATGAAAATTCATTTATATGAATAAGATTATACAAAGAGCAATTGTGTGCAATTATAAAGTATGAGCATACCTTCATATCCTTGTGATAGTAAGACAGGACAGGCAGTCGGCCACGGCTCCTAAACTTGGCACTGCCTGTTACCGTGGCAACAGTGGCATTTTTGGGGAGTCCTAGGACAGAGGGATAAGTGCTACAGATCTGTGTGAGAAAGTCAAGAAACATTTCCATTAGAGTGTGTCAGTAACAGTCGTTGATACAAGAGATTAGCTGTTGTGAAATCTTGGTTACAAGAGGGTTGAGACACAGGAAGATGCTACCTCATAGTTCTTGTTGAGGTGGCTGATTTCCCAGTGTTCATTGGAAAGACCCATTCTACGGAAGTCATTTGATACATCAATGAGTTCCCAGCCACGCCTCCTGTCGTCCTCATTTTGATGTGGATTATAGAGGAACGCATACAGCTCTTCCTCTTTGACTATAGCGAGACAAAAGTCAGAGTATGCACATGTGTGCAAAGGGAACAGAAGAAGTACACTCATTTAGTTAACTACTGTGTTTGTATACCTGGTTGAGACAGACGCAGCAGTGACTGGTAGATGTCCTGGCAATCTCTTTCTCTTTGAAACAGTAGGTGAAGCTCCTGGAAGGTTTTGCAGTGGATCAGGAGCGGACAGCCAGATGTGTTTAATGGATGCTTTTCCACAGACGAGATGTGATGATGTAACACCTTCAAATAAACACGGGGTTCGACACAACCGTTTTCATTAGATTTATCTCACCCTTTCAAACTATTTCTCACGCCCCATTCTATTATGCTGTATCATTATCTTCCAGCCATTTTCTTCATCGGATGCACCTAAAAATAAACTGAATTGACTAACTAATAGCATGCTTGTATTTTTGCCATCCAAATTTTAGTCTGTATATATTTAAATAACGTCACACTTCGAGTGTCGCCAGACTCAAGCTGTTGGGATCTGCCATTGGCAACGTATAGTTTACAGAAGAGTAACAGACTCAACAGGTGACATTTTTTCCATTTCAATGCCCACAAACCAATCAGCAAATGATATATAACATCAATGATACATATTTACATTTATTATGTTTAACTGCTTATAAAAAGAAAATCCTTGCAGCTAAACAATCATGGCGCCCTATTCTATTGGCCTTTATTTACCCATGTTTCTTTGCGTGCGTTGTTGGTTTGTTCCACGTAGATAAGGTGAGTAGCGGTCAGGTACAGAGTTCCCAGAGTAGATTTCTTTTCTGTATATCTATTTAGTAGTTTCACATCTTCCACCTGTAAAAAGCCAATCAGAAATGCATTTGTGCATGATTAACTGTCTGTGCAGAATAAACAAAGTAGTAGCAAATGACAGCAAGGGTCAACCTAAGAAGAACCCACAATCCAGTCTATGTTTAACACAATGGAGAGGAAATCCCAGAGAAATGCTTAAACTAAACTTAACACGCTGTCAGCATGTCCTTTTCCTCTGGTTACAGTACAACCCCTGTCTCTACACTTTTGTCATTTTGGTTATTGAATAACAAGCAATGAAACATCATTATAGCAAAAGATGCCACTTCAGCACTAAATATGACTTTATATGCGTCAAAGTCTGATTAATTTTGCTTGTTTATCAAATTGTATTCCCACTCTATGAAACGAATGAGCACTAATCTGTCTGGTGAATAATTAGAAAAACAGAACTATAGAAAAATCCCATTAGAATAAAATGGAAAATCTTTGTTTGTCATTTGTGAGAAATCGACGCAAAGATCCTTTTATAAAGTGAGTGTCAATGGAGCGTCTTTACAAACCAGTCCATGTTGTCATGAAAGCCAGACCAAAACCAAACCATGGTGGATTTGGTTTAGATTGTAGTGGTTGACTTTTGGTCTTGAACACAACCTGGTGATGTCAAGAGTTTGGTTCCAAAATGAGAAGTTTTTTTATTGTGCATTCCAATTAATATCAATCAACCTGCAATTGGTTTATTTTGATTTAAGCCATACTAACAAAAAAGACACCTAGTCTGACACAATAAAACATAATAAAAACATTTAAAACAGTTATCTCGTTTTCGTATTTCCTGCAGTACTGCTGATTCTACAGCCTCTCATACACTCTCTGTACTGACATATCTATGTGTCATACACATCTTTTTATCTAAATAATAAATGTCAAGAAGATTCAGCAATTAACTTAGTATTGTCTTATAACTTTATGATGATATTTATAAGAGCAGACACTTTAGTAAGAGTTACAGACGCTTATAATTTGGGCAAGGATTCAAACATGTATTTACCTTTCCTGCAAATTCAGATTAGGCTTTCAAGAGAAGTACTTATGGTCTTCATATTCACATCTTAAACTTGTGAATTGACAACTCGTTTCAGTCCATTCACACTCACTTAAAGCGTGCGACATTCAGGAATCAAAACGGAACGCGTTTACAAAACTATTCAAACAGTTCATAAAGTGCTACCTGCGGCATGCTTTCAGATCTATCCAGGGTGTGAAATTGATGATCAAGGATGAGGGTCTGTTATAAAATAGCTGAGCTCTGTCACTTTGCACAAGCGCACCTGTTGATTCAGCCTTACCTTTGGCGTTATTATGTGCTCCATCTTTTTCACTCGGTTATTATCCGACTGTCCAAGTTACACTTTCGATGTTTGTGTGTTTAGCTTGCCTTGTATCATATTCTTTCAGGAAATCGGATTTAGTGACAGCCCCTGCGTTCCTTCCTGATGTGAAGACTACAACCCTGTCAGCTGACATGTCCACATATCGCGAGAAGTGGGTGATCGACGTGATTTCATTTGTTCAATTGTTTGCTTCCTTTGATAGTTCAAGCCACCTCGGATTTATGATATTTCCCACTTTAAACAGGAAATAATTTCTGTAACGCTGCTGTTTTCATTTTGACGAACCCTTCTGATGTTTTAATGCTACTGAATCATTTAAAATTAACTTTTTAATATTACTAAATACTTTTTATGTTACTAAATTCATGCGTTACTTCCGGGTTTCTTGTGGGAAATATCCCCAATCCGAGGTATTTTATGGCTTTTATGACAAAATTCAAATTTCTTTTACAATTTCTTTATATGATCTCTTTATTTTGTATTACAAACAACCCTCATCCCACTATATTAATCCGCTGATGCATGATTTATGGAAGCCTGAGCATGAAAAAAAAACACCTCCACTTTTTTCAAATATATGATTTTTCCATAAAGTTACAGAACTGCCCGATACAGTTGACTACATGCGCATGAGTGATCAACATATAACAGTATGAACTTAATGTGAAAATTAATTCAATTGTGTTTAAGGTAAATTCATGAACAATCATTTAATTTTATACTTTAAATCATTTTTAAATATTTCTGCTGACCTCCCTCTACATTCTGTTCCCTCATCATCTTGACACTCAGGATCCTGACTGTCTGCATCTCCCTCATCCTCAGCTTTTTTGTGTCTGATGTTCTCAGGGAGCCAATCATCATCACTGTTGTCACTGTACTCATCATTACTGGAGTCAGTGGGAATTTCCTGGCCTATTCTATAGGCTTCCCTATTCTTTGCTGCACTTGCCATCTACAAAATATGACGAAATATGAATTGTTACTCTGCACAGAAATTTATATTTTATCATGAATATCCTATAAATATAACAAAAATATGCTGACTTTGCCACAAACAAAAGGCTCATAAGAAAGGGTAAACCAACTACATGACTTGTGTTGAAAATATACTTGGGTATGCATTATGTCTACTTCATTGGACACATGGTTAATTGTAATTTTTCTACTTACTCGAAATAAAATAAAATAATAATATTGTTACTTAGATGTAACTGTACATCATCGTATTTGTTTACCTCTAAGATACTTCTGGAATAGAAGGATTGACAAGTTATTCCAGCAGGAGTCATCAAGTGTGGCTGTCTGTCGGCCATCTTGGATTCACAGGAAATTCACATGCAGTTACAATAACTGACCACTGAATGAACCTCAATGGAGTGGAGCAGCAGAGAGCACTCTATGCTGATATTCAGTTCCACCATAGAATCCATTGCATTTAGGAGAAAAGGGCTTTTAGCTTTCCACTGCATTGACCACTATGGGTCCAAGGGTTAAAGACCCTATAAGGTGTTCTTCGTCTCTGAGCTTATATACAGTAATGTGACATAAGTCACAGATAAATTACTAATTACATTAGTGTAATGGTGCATAAAAAAACCTAACTTTGCTTTTTTGTTGGATACAAGCTTAATCAAATCTGGATATTTCATTAACCCCTACATACATACAGACACGCACAGCTCATGGGGTTGTTCCTGCAGGGTGGCCCATACAGATTTGCCTAATTGCTGGGGAGGACCCCCATTGCTCAACCCATTGTCCTTATAACGACCCCCGACTCTTAGGCTCAGTTATCTGATAACACACGCACTAATGAAAAACATTAACATACAGCTAATCAAGCTTAAGACAAAATCCCTCTCCAATACCTGCAAAGTCCCTCCATGCATAAAAGCACAAAATACACATTTTGCTGTAGAACACGAGACAACAAATTAACACAATTAAATAATTATAAACAGGTCACAGATCACAACACCAACGGTGCGGTGGTGGATATCTGTATCCTAACATTTCTAGCTTGGCCTTCAGGTTCTGAAGAGGCAAACGTGCTTAGGAATCTCTAAAGCAGAGAATGAGATAAAGAAAACAGACAAGAATCTGACCCTTCAAGATAATGTTTGAATCTGGAGATGGATCTAAACGCTGTCTAACGTTCGAGCCAGCTCCATTTGACTGGTATCATCTCATATATCTCATTCCTGCACTCTCTCAGTGTGAGCTCTCCCAGGTTTAGGCCTGTCGAGAAGGTTGAACTGAATGACTGAGATGTCTAAATAATTATGTCCAGTACCAATGTTCAACTTATGCTTCAGCATTGCTCTTCAGTAATTAACAGTGGTATTTCTAATACATTTGTGGTGTGTCGTGGTGCATTGAATTTTATTTCTCATTTTCAATGTTGTAAAGTGCTTTAAATAACGTGTTTGCTAATGGATCTAAAGACCCTAGATGGCTCTTTAGTACCATGATATGATTTACATAACAGACTGTTTGTTATGAAAAATGCCTACATTAACATATTTAAACACAAAACACCAAGTCCCTAGATTAAATGCAATAAAATAGATACATAGATACACTTATTTTATTATGCAGTAGCCTACTACAAAATTTCTGTTCTAAATCATATTGAACTACAGAGAATCTGAAGCTGACGTCAGGCCCTATGTTGCATGTCGCAGCCGCCATCCTGGGAGGATAATACTTCTCTGCTATTGTTGTTTTGATCTGTACCGTTACGTGTTTTGTTGGATATATGGTGAAATCGAAAGAACCACGGGCTTTTCCTGAACGACTCTGCGTAATGCTATTGGAGTTTTTAACACAAGACCGACCTACCATAGTTAAATGTCCTAATCAAACAAGAAGAACAAAACACTGCATTGCATTGAACGCACTAGCAGCCACCCTCCCAAGATGGCGAAACCTTCAAAATGGCGTGATGTCGATTAACAAGCTCTTTTCATAAAATTGAATGAATGTTTAATTGACCTAATATCTATAAAAGGGTCATTTAAATAAATCAAATTCATAGAAATGAATGTGGGCTATGCTTGTATCCATGGTTCTAGACAAAAAAATGAGGTGTGTGAATGACATCGTTTCAAACGCAACCTGAAACTAGAGCCCAATTCCCTCTTGCTTTTAGTCTCCCGTTCCCAGTTTCTCTCACCTTTCCACTGTCTCAGTTTCTAGGCAGGCCTCTTTTTCCCTCACTTTCATTGTTTCTATTTCCCTTCTCTCTATTCCAGACTCTAGTTCCACATTACAGTTATTTTGCTATTCAGAATATAAATTTGGAGCACATACACCTGATGTTTATAGTGCTCACATTCTCTGAGATCTAATCCTTAAGCATCTAGTTAATGTTAATAGCTCAGTCATATTCAATAAGCCCGGCCTGTCACACCCTCAGGAGACGGGCTTTGTTGACCTCATGCTAATATGTTAGTTCTCATACAATAGCAATTTACTGTCTTTTGTGTAAAGACTAATCTCTGTTAATAGCTTGACACAATCAGGTCTGCCCAGCTGCATCGGTCGAACAAGATTTCTGTGAACGACTGTGTGTGTTGTTTTTGGGGATAAAGCTGAGAGAGGTCAAATCTGAATGGAGGTAAAATGTGTTTCAATGGAAGCCACAAGGTAGATGGCAAGGACTGTTTAGGAGAAGAACAGACACTAGTGATGAGGCTATTGTCATTTCTATTTCGTAGCCCTTGTTAAGTGAGACAAGAATTTAGGCGGTAGAATAAATACAATATAATAGACCTGTTGCAAGAGATTGGACGTTAAGGGAAAAGTCAGAACCAATGAATGACAGACCAATAAAATCATTGCACTAAAGATAATTAAATAATCTTAATATTTTTTGAAGGAACGCTTCTTTTTAGTGGTGCACAAAACAGAAAGTAAGTAAACTAGGTATGTGCATGAAATTATTGGTTCCCAACTGGTGGTTCTGTTTTTACAGCCATTGAATCCAAGGAAAAGAATGTGAAATCCACTGAATAGAGTGCATGTTTATACACTTAAAATGTGTTTTAGTGTCAAAAGAACATGGAATTCAATTTAGCTTTTATGATATAAAAAAATTACCCAGACTCAATGCAGGATTAATCTTGCATCAATGTGTATGACCTCAAAATAATGAAACATTTATTTAAGAAGAGAGTATCCATTTTGTCATGTAAATGATTTTGTATTGCTGGGCATCTACAATTCACCATAATAATACATTTGAATCTTTGGTTTAGGTACATTTGCTCACTTGAATGACTACATTTGAACGGAACCACTGCATTAAAGAAAGTTTTTTCATAGGCTGTGACCTTTTGTGTGTTAGATGTGTTGATAATGAAGTGACCTCGCTGTCTCAGATAAAGTAAACAGAGACAGACAAGCAAAGTCTGTAACCTTTAACCTTTCCCTAACACAAGCGCATACAAGGCTCCGTAAGTCTCCAGACGTGAATAGGCATGCTATTTGTACATCTGCAACGTAGCTGAAACACTGAGTGAGAATTTATATATTGTGAACAGTTCTGTGGCACTACGGCAGAGCAATGAGAGCATGGCACAACACCCACATCATGGGTTCGACTCCATGACGAAGCTGGGAAAATGTTTTTGTTGAAGAAAACTAAATCAATGGTGTAAAGGTTATTTAGTTTTCCAAAGGTGCAGAGGTTTCTCTCACTTTGAAACTTAATAGAGATTTTGATCAGATTAAAGTTTCACTTTGTCCTAAGGAGATAATTGAGTTCATCACTGCTTGACATATCTTGTATATAGTCATTAGCAGCGCAAACACACAAATAAACAACCCCGCGCTAACTTTAAATGCAGATGGCTGATAACAGTGCGCTGATGAGAGGAGGGGCTGATAATGTATGTGTGCTATGGGGGTTGGGGGGCGGGGGGTGTGTCTCTTACAGATAAATTGCGGCTCCGGACGTTCACTTCAGACCAGATGCGCTGGACCTACAAGACTTTTTATCTTTGACTGCAGCAACATTGAAACAATCGAAAGGATTTAAGCATGTATTCCTTTGCAACCCGCTCGCTGTTGTTGCTCGTCTCCGTTGTTTTCCCGGTGTCTGTTGCGGTATCGGGGGAATATTGTCATGGCTGGACGGATTCCTTTAATTCTTGGCACCGGGGCTTCCAGTGTCCGGAGCGCTTTGACGCCGAGGACGCACGCTACTGCTGCGGGACCTGCGCGCTCAGGTATTGCTGCACCTACGCGGAGGCGCGCCTCGATCAGAGCACCTGCGAGACGAGCTCCGAGTCTGAAAAAGCTGACGACATAAGGATGATGACTGAAAGTGGTGAGTGTTTATATACATGTAGATATTATCTTCGTTTTACTTAATTGTATCCGATTTTATTTTAATTATGCATAATGTAAAAAAAAACAATTCTAATCCCACCTAAACGATTCCATTAACATTTAGAGGGATAGTTCATCCAAAAATGAAAATTCTGTCATCATTTGCTAATCTTCGAGTTGTTCCAAAGATGTATAATTTTCTTGGTTCTCATGAACACACAGATAGATATTTGGAAGAATGCTTGTAACCAAACAGATCTGGCCCCCCATTGACTCCCATAATACTGTCCCTTTTATGGTGTTCTATTGGTTCTTTCTAGGCAAAACCAAATTTTCCATTAAAACAATACAAATCCCGTTATATTAAACCATCAGAATTTCTGTTATATCTTCTATATGTTTTAATTGAATATTAATAGGCTATAAACTACTAGAATTGTACAGTCCTTAAGTTTAATTCTTTCTCTTTTCTTTTCCTTCCCAGTTCCAACCTATCTCCCCTTTGTGATTGTGGTGAGCGCCTTCCTGTCATTCGTTCTGGTCGGGTCAGTCGTGTCTATCTGCTGCTGTCAGTGTGTTAAACCCAAAGCGAGTGAACGGCCGACCGGACCATCTGCTGCTCAAACCAGCCTGTTGGAGTCGGGAGGACCTTCCGTGGATAGCTCGACCCCTTCCCGCACCTCCACTTCAGGATCCTCCACCACGAATGCTCGACCTCCTCCATCTGAGCTCAGCGTGAACCTCTATGGGCCAACGGCAAACTCATTTCCCACCGCTCAGTCGCAGCAATATGTTCCTTCACTTCCCCAGGGGCCACCGCAGTTCTACCAGCCCTACATGAACTATGGATTTCCTCCAGAGCGCAGCATGATGGTGGCCCCCGCGTTCTTGGACGGACGTCCTGCGTACGGCCAGATGCACGGGCAGCCTTTTCCACAGGCCCCTATGCACTCTGAACCCATCTATCCCACTGTCACCATCTGATTACACAACTTTCTACAAAATCAACTACATAAGGAATAAGAAGTTTATAATGGCATGTCTAAGGGGTATACATTGTTTTTTTGGCCTAGGCTTCCACAGACAGTTCAGTATTAATGTTCGTTCAAAATGGAGTTACATTGATATTCTGGGTAAAGAGCTATATATGATTTATATTGACTTAATTGTGACCGACATCATGTGTTATACTCATGGTGTATTGCTGCTTCTCATAGGAGTGTATTTGCATGAACAGTTGATTGTTTCCCGAGCAATTGCTGATAGTAATGTGTTATTTATATCAGAATAGAGAATACATTTATTTTCTAAGTCACTTGCTTGCTTCTCTTCTCATTCTTAAAGCACAACAAAAATGATCTTTGTTTTATTTAAAACAATGTCATTTTACACATTAAGTGTGTTAAGCAGACAAAGGTGGTGTCCTTTTAGTTTTGTGATGTTCTGACTCTTGAACGGTCAGTGATCATCTGAATCTGAGTGCTTCTTTGTCCTGCAAAGAGCTTTGGGTATTTCTTTACAGTACATTGTGATGGCAAAGCTCTCCAGCCGTTACAGCTGTTTGTGTGTGTGGCTGAGCTGTTTTTGTGCGTATGTGAATGGTTTTGTGTGTGTGGAAGCAGCAGGAGGGAATGAGACAATAGATGCAGATCTCCTCACGCCCCTGAGACTGGGATTAAAGCAGGTAAAGAGGGGTGTGTGCTGAGATTACACTCTGGATGGCACAGCTGGAGTGTAAACAGATGCATATGAGGTCATTAACGAACTAGAGATGCACCGACAAAGTTTCAGCCCAAATTCTGAAATGTTTAACCTGAAACACCAGAAGCACATACAGTAAATCACACTTTGTGGTTTTAAAAACAGATTTGCTATTATTACCGACAAAAACACTCAAATTAAAGGGACAGTTCACCCAAAAATGAAAATTCTGTCATGAAGGGCTCACTCTCTGTTTTTTTCCAAACCTGCTTATATGTGTTTGTTCTGATGAACACAGAGAAAGATATTAGAACAAATGCTGGTAACCAAACAGTTCGAAGACATCATTGATAGGAAAAATTAAATGGTGGTCAAAAGTGCACCAGAACTGTTTGCTGTCCTACAAATTACAAAATATCTCCGTTTGTGTTACCTCCGTTTAACAAAAGTATTTTTTCCTACTAGTCAATGGAGTCCAAGAACTGTTTAGTTATAAGCAAATATCTTTCTCTGTGTTCATCAGAACAACAAAATTTATAGAGATTTGGAACCACTCAAAGGTGAGTAAATAATGAGCTTTTATTTTTGGGGTAATCTATCGCTTTAACTATGGTCAAGAAAAAGTAATGTATTAACGGAGCCCTAATTATTTTAGACTTTAATTTCACATTATTGTGTTGAGAAACCTAAAGGTTTATTTTGGGTAAAGCAACTATAAATTGCTGCTGTCCTCATTTCTCGTTCTTTCTTGATTTTTATAAATCATTTCATAATTCATTATTATTAGTCACACTTTATGTTTGTCTATCTTTCGGTCAAATTCAATATATAATATGGTGAAACCCATTTGTTGAGTTAAAGGGATATTATACCCAAAAATGAAAATTCTGTCATGAGTTACTTTCCCTGTACTTGTACGATACCTGTATAAATTTCTTTGCTCGTTTAAACACAAAGAAAGATATTTGGAAGACTGTAAGCAACCGAGAGTTCTGAGGGACCATTGGCTACCATGTAGGACAAATTATTTCTTGTTGTTGTTCTGTTGCACACAAGAGATATTTTGAGAAATTTAGGAAAGCAAACATTTCTGGGTCACCTTTAGGTACCATTTTTTCAAATATCTATATTTGTGTTCAAATGAATAAAGAAAAAAGGTTTGGAACAACTATGACAGAATTACATTTTTTTATTGAACTATCCCTTTAAAGTACCCTAAACAATTTTAGGTTGATTTAACCAAACAGCTGGGTTTGGCAATATCTGACCCAACCGTGACTTTAAAGAGTCTGGCAATTTTCAGAGTACTGCTGTCCTCATCATCTTTCATTTTGTGAGCAGATTTGTGTCAACATGTCTGCTTGCTTTTGACAACTGAAGCAATTTCAATAATTACTTTCTGTGGAAAGCAACAGCACGTAAAAGATCCTGTCAACAGAGCTTAACTGTATTTAACCTGGAACACTCTGAGGAGTGTATATCGCCCCCTTGGCATGCAGAGTGCAACGCAAAAAGAATGTTAAACCCCATACTGGTAAAGAGATTAGCAAATCCAGAATGATTATTGTATTGTTAGGGGTCATGGGTTAAAGGTCAAATGACATGTACATATCAAGTCAACCACAGACAGCGACTGACCAACAGACGGGAAAAGAATCAGATCATGTGACCAACTGAAAGAAACAATTATTCTAAGAATGAATCATGACACAAATTCCACGGTCTACTAGTTTCAGATTTTAATTCAATATATAAAAAAATGAATCTCAGAAAAGACGAGACGTAAACACAATGATTCAATACCAAAGAATCTAACACAATCTTAATGTTCCTTCACAAAATTTCCAAAACATTCGGCTGTGCCGAAATTACAACTTATGCACACAAACTGCATGATGGTTTTACAAGCACTCAAAATCTCTCAATCTGCGTTCCAGATTTTCTTTGTACATCTAAAGGGCCGTTCAGACACAACAGATTCTTGTGTTCTGTTTGTGCTACTTGCAAAGAGTGCAATTGGCATATTTTAAGTATAAAACTGTTCTTTTAAATAAATGTCTGGCCACAAATCAGATCTCTCTGTTAAAGGTTTACCCTCAATACATTTAAAAACTAATGCATTCTGTAGCATGTAGCGGTTTCTGAACGCAGGAACCTGTTCTGTGTGAATGGCCCTTACATACAGAACACTGGTGTGGTCAGGAACAGGGCACGGTTACACAATACAAAAAAAGAAAACAATTTGCACTTCAATCATGAAAAAACACTGAAAAGCATAATATCTGGTGAAAATCATATCATTGCTATTACAAAATTATTAAACATCAGTTTAAGCATTAACTGAATACCATACAAACTGCTCTATTGACTAAAGCCATTTAATTTAGTTTAAACTAAAGCACAATAATTAAACCCCACACAGGTATACTTCAATATTTCTAAACCAGCATCCATTTCCACTACGTACTAAATACAGGCACTGTACAAACACAATACCAATGTTTCTCTTATATAAAAAGGAATGGAAAAACTAGGATCTCACGTCCACTGAAACAGGAGGACAAATTATCTACGGGATGAGTATCACTATGGGACGTCCATTCTTTAGGACATTTGTGTGTTAATTTGCAGTTACGGCATCATATGATTAAAGAACGTGTGTTTAGTAATGTGCATGCATGAATGTGTGTGTTTATGCAAGTAAATATGTAAGTAAATTGTTCTCGGTTGGGGTTGGAGTTGCAAGTGTAAGTGTGTGCTACTCGTCTGGCTTCCTCTTGGGTTTTTTGGGGTTGCGTGAACGACTTTTGGCTTTGCACAGAGGACAGATTGGAGCGTTCCGGTGGATTTGCTGATGGCAGGACAGGCAAGCCTAAGAGCAGACAACCAATTTAATCAATATATTTGTCTTGATATCATCCGGCAGCACATGTGCAGAAGTGTCCATACAATTTAGCAGTGTCTGATTATATCAACAGTGTGAATTGTTATGTGTAGTATTACCAAGTGTAAATAACACATTTAAATTTTTTTGCATAACTGTGCTCCATAACTGTATTGACAGTAAATATTTTGTCAGAAATTAAAGACTCATGACTGAAGTCCTACAAGCCATTACCGAATCTGCATTTAATTTCATGGTACCTGTACCTGAAATTTGGTACCAGCTCTGTTCTGGTACTGTTGTTTAAGAAGCAGTCGAACAGCTACAGTTATGCAGAAAACACAAGTGTTCTTTTGTTGCATTAAACAGAGAAGTGAATCCAAAAACACAAATGTGAAAGTATAAGTATAAAGCACCTTCATAGGAGGAGGCTGCTGCCTGAAAGTTGCTGTCTGCCTGGCGTCCTGTTTACGAGCAGCCTGAAGCTGCTGAGCTGCAGCAGCGGCCGCTGCAAGGGATTCTGGGATAGGAGGCTCCTGGGGTTCTGTCTGCCATTCAGCCTTTTGCTTTTCAAAGTAGCTAAAAGGTAAAATAAGAGTACACACACACACATTTAAACAATTCAACTCCCAATAATGCATCTACTGTATCCACACACAATGTCAGCTTTAAGAATAAAATCTCGTGAAGACACACTCCTACTCTCAAATGACTCATTTTGAGGAGTCCTCCTATTTGAACACACACACACACACACACAGGAACATTGTAACTAACTCCAATGACAGCTTCTCCTCTTCCTGGCTGAGGTCGGGGAGTCTCTGTAAGCCGAGGGTCATCCTCAGGGCATCCACATGTTCTTTCAGGGGTTTGTATTCGTCGTGCAGCCGTCTGGTTGACTCCAGCAATTTGTTCAAGTCACTCTCAGACTGTTTGATTGTGTTTTCCATCTGGGGAAAGAAATACAGTCTCTCCATAAATCACAATGGTTGTATCTTCAAAGCAAAGGATCTGACCTGGTAACACTACAGAACTCTTGCACTGCTTTAGATAGACGGATAGACAGACATAGAAAAACGTGTGGGGCGATTTCTCTGTTTACCACATTAATATCCGCATGTATAAGTCTCAGCTCCTCCACATGAGCCATTTTCTCCTGCAGTAGAAGATCCATTTCCTGTTTGTACTCTCTGAGATGTTTCTCCTCCGATTCCAGGGCATCAAACTCACTCCTGAGCCGAGACTTGATCTTCTCCATCTGAATAGTTTTATTTCTACACAAAACAAGACAACCAATGCATAACATCCAATGGCAATGCTATGGCTAATTACGCCAATAGTTTCATGAATAACACATCAATGTGTGAACAGGAACGCTTAAAACGAGACAATAGCCTGTGTTTACGGGCTGTTTAAACGCTTTGTCAGTGCGTTAACTGTTCTGCAGGAAATGAACAGTTTCTTTGCAGTTTCGTGTCTAATAACGACATGATGCTTTGGCACACTCGTCCATGTAAAACTAACAGTGTCTTAAAAATTGAATAATGGTTCATGCAGATTTAGCTGGCTATTCCCCATGTAAAATCTCCGCGTATTTAAAATGGTTTATCCGTTTTGACCTAGCAACACGACCGACACAAGGCAGATGTCAAACCGGGATTGCCGTGCAGTTTTCAGACATACTATGAGTGGCAATGTAAATATCTCACGAAACAAACGATCCAAAGAAACCTGCCGCTTTCCAAGTGGAAATTAGCCAGATGTTGAACACGGGCTAGCTCGTTCGCTTTAGGTCAATATCAGTTTTTCTTACCGTATTTCTTTGATGTTCTCTAGCTTGCACATTATCTCTTGCTCCTCCGACATGTTGAACTACGAACCCGTAGGAGTGTTGTGTGGAAAATTAGGATGTAGAGAGAGTGGCGGATACTGCTCTCATAAAAAAGACAATGGAAATGCTAACCAGCTGTGGACAACGGCAACGCAGACTACGTTTCCCACAACCCACCGGGTCTTAAAGGGACAGTGCGCCTACTAACAAGTGCTTGTCGCACGTTTATTATACGTTATTCTGAGGTTACAGGTGGATACGTCGTTATGTGTGATATACAGACAACACACCAAACAAGCTTTTCAAAAAGCGTATTGTAGGGATTTGGTACAGCGCGATTATCTTTTCCCGTTAACTCTCGGCGAGCCCGGTGTATTTTTAACTCTCAGTTGCTGCATTACCGGAGTCCCGTCCACCCACGTGCTTTCGAAGCTCAAAGCTGAGACCGAAGAAATAAACACGCACTTTCTGCGGCTCTACCCGTCCGATTGCAGCGACAGGGGGCGTCCGACGTGTTGCCGAAGCGCAGGCGGTGGGTGCAGTCGGGGCCGCTGTAGGGAGGGGGAGAGAAAGCGAGAGGGTGCGAGAGAGAGAGAGGGTAGAGAGAGAGAGAGAGAAAGAGAGAGAGAGGGGAGGGTGAGAGAAGAAGGGATGGAGATGGATGATAGATGCTTATGTAGCGCGTCCCGCACGTTTGCCGTTATGCTCGGCCGAAGGCAAACTACCATCCTCTCTTGACTTTCTTTCTTCCCCCCCGCCGATCCACCCATGAAGCAGGACGCAGGGCGAATGCGTGGAAGTGTTCCGGAGCGCGTCGTGATCGCTTCTTTATCCGTCTGATAAATGGTTTTGGAGCTCGCCGCGCCCGCCGGTGCAGGCCCTGCGCTCCAGCGCTGCATCCCGCACATCCAGCGGGTTTTCCGAGTCAGAGTGACCTGCAGCACAGCCGAGTTCAGCTGCGACAGCCCCGACGCCGGCTCCGGTATCATCGTAAACATCGAGGACGGCAAAGAAGAAGATTGCACTAAAGCTAAAGTGAGTATGTATGTGTGTGTGTGTCGCGGGAGCGAGCCGACTCGTGCAAGCTGTTCATTCAGTCCCATTTTGACCGTTTTACCGGCCATTGTGCGAAATTAAGCTTTTTTTTACTGTTAATGTTTTGAAAATGTAAAAAGACGCCGTGGGGATGTTTTGTGTGTGGCAAATGGATATTTAAATCACGCGGATAAGCGATGCTCACGAATCACTTTTTAGTCAGATTTTGAATGGAGTTTGACAAGCTGCGTAACGTTTCTAAAGTTCGCCTGTTGACCGCTTTAGACAGATAATATGAAACTTATTTCTGCGCTTTATCCACTTTGTTACTATTAACGAGCATCAGGTGGTAAATGTGGTATAGCAGAAGTAGCAAAAATAAGTACGAGTGGCCTTAAGGGGAGACAAAGCTCAACGCTCAAGTCAGTTGCATTGTCCGACCTCTTAATTGTTTGCCATTGTGTTCAAAGCCCCTGTCTCAACGGTGGCAGATGTGAGTAGGGCACCATATTGATGGTGCAGCATCCCCCTGTCTTTCAGCTGTGCTGTTTTAATCAGAAGAATAAAAAGTGGGCTTTCTTAGAAAACAAGAAGTTCAGAAAAAAAACAACTCTGGGGTACTTTGTGTGTTTGCATACTTTTATCTCCAGCTGATTATTTGCTTATATCTGCACCATAAGATGCTGCCACCCACTGGGTCTGTTACACCGAGCGCCTGAGCTTGGAGCTGTACCACGGGCCTTAAGGGGTAAGTTCATCCAAAAATCAAATTTGTTTGGTTTTTTTTAGTCACCCCCATGACGTTAAACAAGTTTTTAAGACCTCCCGGCGTCTTCGGAGCACAAATAAAGATATACGAGAGATGTCCTGACCTCCTCATACGTAATGGCTATAGTTGTTGTCAAGGTAAATTAAATTGTTCCATCCGCTCATAATGTCTCAATTTAATTTTTTTGAAGCGACGACATAGCTTTATATGCCAAAAACAAACCAAAAAACGACTTGAATCAATTTATTGTCCTCTGGCTTGTCAGTCCATGGTGCGTGTTCACGAGAGCACTTTAGCGCGTGCGCATTCGGTTAGGCAAAAATGTGCAAGTCTTCTTCAATATTGAAATCATCATACATTTCACGAAGATCAGCTTATAAACAGCGTGTGTCAGCTTGCAGAGTTGCGCTTCTGGGTTGTCAATCAGAACGCTGTCATCTGCCCCCACCGAATGCCCATGTGTCAAAGTGGTTATTTTTTGCATATAAAGTACTCTCGTCGCTTCAAAAAAATAAATTGAGCCACTTCGAGTGGGTGGAACTAATTTAACATTGTCTTTGGTACTTTTCTATGGTACTTTCCTTGACAACTCTGATGTCACCTAAATATCTTTATTTGCGCTCCGAAGATGCCGGGAGGTCTCAACATGTTAAACGTCATGTGGGTGAGTAAGACAATCTGCCAAATTTGATTTTGGGACGAACTTAGCCTTTAAATTGGCTTCATCTGGACACGAGCTTCAGGGAAGAGACTCTCTCCACTTGTTGCTATGAGACAAACCAGCATAAACCTGTGTGTGCATGAGTGCATGGTGGCCTTGCTGATTGTAAGCCTGTGTTGTGGAGGAGGTGAGGAGAAGAGAAAGCAAAAAGAGAAGGAAAACAAGGCAGAAATGAAAGGGGAAGAGAAAAGAAAGAAAAGGAGAAGGAGTTTGACTCTCTTGCGGTGTCATTTTTCTGTTCTTCAGCTGTTTTGCTGGAGTCACGGCATATTGTGTAGTACGTTAAGTTTGAGATATGACCCTTTTGTTTAAAAAAAAAAAGCCAGGTCCGGTCGTGCTGGACTCACTAAAACCTGCCCCCACAGGACGGCCCCTTGTTTGTCCGTGAGGTGGGCATTATTGCTCACTATGCTGCAGTTGTCTCCCTGCAGTGAGGGAAGTGTTTGGCATGGCAGAGTACGGACCCTTGCTGTGTTTGATCATCGACTCCTTTATGATTTATTGCACTTCTGCGAAGAATGATTGTAACCAACCTCTGCTCGTACAGAACTCAAACCTTTTCACCCATAGAGGAATGTTTCTGCTCTCTTCTTTTTGTTTTCCTGTTCAACGCGTGCACAGAATTCTCCCACCCACTCAGCAGCAGGTCCCCGTTCAGTTCTAGATATGGCCAAGTCGTGTGTTTAGAAAGCGTAAACTTACGTCAGACTGTAATGACTGTGCAGCTCAGTTTAGATATTCTCATGTATTCACAGAAGTCTTTATTGTCTTGGGTCGTGTCATTAGTATGTTACTGTGTTCAATTATATTTGCTCTTAAAGGTATAGCTTTTCTGTGGCTCAGTGGTAAGAGCACAGCGCCAAGGTCATGGGTTTGAACCCAGGTATTGCACATACTTGGAAACAATTGTATAGTATCATGCAATGTAAGCGTCAAAAGAGTCTGCCAAATGCATAAATTTCAATGTATAGTTCACCCAAAAATGATACCTCTTATCCACTCACACTCATGTCATTGCAATCTGAAGAAATAAAGTCTAGGTTTGAAACCACACAAGGACATAATATTTGTGTGAACAGAGCCTTTAACCTGAGGTAGCAAACATTTAATTTGGAGGTTTATACTCTGGTCAGTGGCGTGTCTCAGTTTCTCAGTATCCATTGGTGGACTGCTGTCAGTGACTGTGTAATGCAGCTTATCAGAGAACAGTTGTTAAAGACGTGATCCCAGGCCCGTGGCTTGCGAGTGCAGACGATGCGGTTCAGTGCCCAGGGGAACGTGCTGCTCGAGTCAGCGTCACGACTCATAGCAGCAGCTATGTCACGTTGGGGAGGAAACTCCTCAATACGGCACATCTGCAGAGAGAGAGAGAGAGAGAGAGAGAGATAAACTGTCATTTTAACGTGATGTTATGTGACTTTCATGTCTCTTATCCAAACAACAGATACTTATAACACTCAGTCTCTTGCTGTTCATCGCCCTCTCCCTGTAGCATGCGTGAGGAAAGCTGTAGGTGCGTAGGTGTTTATTAGTGGAGCATGCTTGTGCAGTTGTTTATACGTGCGCTGCAGCTTTGCAGATGAAGCTCTGCATGGTTTTGTGTAGTTTAAATGTAATGCGTGCGCTGTGCATTTGCTTGCGTTTGGCTTTCCCAGAAAACACTGCGTTGTGTTAGTCGTGACTGCTAAAAAGCAGTTAGCCGATGACAGGGCTGCGTTGCTAGGCAACCAGTGTCATGAGCGCAGAGGAGCCTCTCGTAGCTGGATGGTGATATCGGTTTTCTCTCTACACACACATACATATATACATACGTACACACAGCCACACAAACACTCACTCTCAACCTACACATGCACATCCCTTAACCTCACATGAAAACAAACTGTGAAATAGACATGCATGTTCGCATAGTCTGTCGCACACTTCACATACACGCGCTCGAACAAGCACTGGAAAAAAATGTGTTTTTTGTAATTCTGTTTATACAGAATAGTACATGCTGAAAGTGTGTGTGGGAGTTAACATAATTTAGTGATCTGTTACAGTTAAACGTTTATTAGTGTTGATGTGAAATTCAGGGGTTCAATATGTCATGTGTGCGTTTGCTTCAAAACAAGTTCATTAGTCACGCTATCATTTCCCTTTAGGTATGTACAACCGTGGACCTGCCCAAAACTAGGTTCTCTTTTCTGTCATGATTAAATTGTTCAAATCACTGAAACTTATGTCTTGAGCCTTTTATTCCTACTGTGATGAGTTAAACTATAGATAAACCCAATTATGTGTGTGTCTTCTGTTTCAGTATGCTGTATATATTTGCCATGAGTCACACTACATTCCGTGGGACAGTTTGTGGCATAAGCGCACGTGCGTCATGGCGATTGTCTTCTAAGAATATTCTCTCTTCTTTAAACTGGCGGATTTAACAATAATGAGCTACAAACCATAGGACCAAATTAATAGTGCTGTATAAATCAAAAGAGCATTTAATGGCAACAAGGACAATAACTATGATGTTTTGATAACTTTTCTAAGTTTAAAGGTGTCATATGGTGCAAATGTGTTTTTCTATGTCTTTGGTGTGTTATAAGTTGGCCATGCATGTATTGCTTTGGAACCTGATGCTCGAAATATGGTAAGAGGGGTCACATTTCCGTCACACGCATGCAGTATTCGAACAATCACTACGCACTGGTTAACTGGCGAATTATAGCACAACTCGCTTTTCAGGGCGATGAGATTTGTATAAAATCTGCATAATTCAGAGAGGCGGCAGGGCAAAGAGGAGATACAAACATGCACGGTATTTGGAAAATTAAGAACTTTTGAACCTTAAATCGTGTAAACACATTGCATTGCATATATAAAACAAACGGTAACATTCATTTTAGCCCCTTTAAAGAACAATTCCACTATTTTCAAATTTGCTCATTTGCCAACTCCCCAAGAGTTTATAAATTGAGTTTCACCGTTTTGGAATCTATCCTGCCGATCTCCTTTTCTGGCTATAGCACTTTTAGCATAGCTTAGCATAGATCCTTGAATCCTTTTAGACCAGTAGCATCGCGTTCAAAAATGACCAAAGAGTTTCGATATTTTTCCCATTTAAAACCTTTCTCTTCTGTAGTTGTATCTAGAGATGCACCGATTCCGATTTTATTATAAGTGGAACCTGCCGATTCTGAGTTTATATCCACAAACTATGATTGACATTATATAAAAAAACATGAACTTTTCTTAAATACACATTTTTTTTTTAATTATCATGACATAAATTAGTGAACATTACAATTTCCCTAAATACAGTTCTACAACCTGCATTAAATTACAGAATCTTCTCTTGCCCAAATAACTCATAAATTGAAGAACTCTGTGACTGAAAATAAGTATAATTAATAAATATAACTAAACTTAATCGACCTTTTTCATTTTTGTACCCTCAGAAAAATCTAAAGATAACAATAAAATATTTAATCTTTATTCTTGTCTGTTTCTGTTTATGAAACTATAATTGCTTTATTTTTTCCCCCTGAACTGTAAAAGAACTTGTCTTTATCTTGGGTCTGTAGTACAAAAGAAGTGGGTTGATTGTAGCTGCTACTTCAATAAAAAGTTATAATCTTGTGAGTGAATTTGCCCTTTTTTGTGTTGGTAAAGAACTCAATCAGATATAAATCACAAGTATTGGTTGATTTATTCATTTTTTTATAGTTTGAATTTTTTTCAAGTCGTGTTGAATGTCATTTTTCCTCAATGAAATGACACAGTTTTAACGTAAGACTGGAATTTACATTTGTTTTACACATAGTGAACAACTTCAACATGAGTTTAGCATGTGTCAGAGTTTAGCATCACAGTTAGCATGTAGACAGTACATACCCGAAGTAGATCGAGCAACGAAGGTGAACTACTGGGCAGTCAAAAATTGTCTGTGGACCACATGATGTTTGTGTGCGCGCGAACCCGTGCGGAGACTCAAGCAGTTCGGTGGAACCACGCAGTCACAAGCGTAAATGAGCCGTGAAAGACAGCCGTCTTGAACGGACGTTTACTTGCGTATTTGACGTAAGTCAAACGCGTCGGTGGAAACATAGGATCGGCTTCGAATTGGCAAGACGTGAGACTGACCGGCCGGTCACTGGTCACGGCCGATCATGTGAAAACCGGCCGATTCCGGTTTCTGACCGGTTAATCGGTGCACCTCTAGTTATATCGTGTACTATAACAGGCGGAAAATAGCGATTTTCTAGGCCGATTTGAACTATTCTCCCATTCCGGCATAATAATCAAGGAAGTTACGGTAGCAAACTTCCTTGATTATTACATTTGTTGTTACATGGAATTTCGTTACCTGTCGATGTTACTCTTAAGCTTCAAAAAGGACTAACTGTCTGGAAACCCGTAAAAGCACTGTATTCCTAGTCATGTATTTCGATAGCTTTTCAATAGCGAGGAATTAACCAATATTGCATAATTAAGAAACTCTGACCTCTGCTGGTGCTGTCATCTGTCAATCGCCATCCAGCATGCATGTGTCCAATGTTTTCAATATTCTTCTTTATCACTAGATAAAAGTGGATTTGTGTAAAAATGCATTTTGCCTGAGTCTGTACTCGCTGAGTGTATTAGATGAAAGTACTGGAAGTGATCTATGTTGTGCGTCATTCATACAAAATAACACAATGAGCTTTGGATTAATGCAATGCACTATTTGTTAAAAAGTACATGACGAGGGATTTTTAAGGCCCTACTTTGGTTAATGTACATAGGATTAAAAACACTATTATTTCATAATAATAGGCAGTTATTTTTACTTTACTTCTTGACTGACTCTCAAATGATTCGTTCCGCGATTCATCGGTCTAATCCGCGATTCATCTGTCTAATCCCCTCCTTTCCGCTAGCCTAGTCTGATATGATTGGTCAGATGGTCTGACTCTAGTCTGCTGAGAATGGTATACTGCGAATGAGGCTCACAAGCTACAGTGTTTGGGGGAGAAGATTTCGCGGGCAGTCCTAGCAAAATGTAGGCGGTGACTATATGTAATGACGTAAATCCGCGGCGGTTTGCGAATCGGAATAGGGACGACTTGTTTGCGTGATTCAGAGTAGACTCCCTTTTTTCCAAGCCAATAAATTTTATTCATTCACCTTCGGATTTACAACTTGTCAGACTTCTTACTTTCAAACACGGTAACACTGCGTTTACCGTGGTCAGTGCTGGTGCTATAAACTTTCCCCACGATCAGCACCGGCGTTCGACCGGGCGCCCAGAGTTGAAAAGTTCTCAGTTTTGGGCAGCACGCTGCACCTGCCACAGCCGTTTTTAGCTGCGTAAGAGCGCCTCTGTGGATACAAACCCTAACTGTTTGGAACTTGGGGAGCAAAGATCCTCGCAACATCATAAGGATCATCATCAGAACGCATCATTATGCTTCCAGGATTCTTGTGAGTGAAGCAGGTGCATGAAGGGCATCATTCTGCATCCGCAATGCGCAATTGTTAGTATTTTACACACCTGGTTGCTACCAGTTAGCTCTAATCTAATAGGTCAGCCTATCCTGATCAGCCAATCATATGGGAGAGTGAGGTGTCCCAGCATGTTTCGCGTCACAATCTTTGAAACCCATTTCATATCCACATGCTTAATGACAAAAGTGAAACAACAGTCTTGTATCTGACAGTTAGATTATTCTGACCATATATTTTTTCTCTCTACCAGGAGTACATTGTGTCCCTAATCAGTCCTGTACACAAGCACCGAGAGCGACTGACCCTGTGGCTTCAGCGACGTCTACATGCCCTGCGTGCAGCTATTGAGTATGAGAGTTGCGCCGTGGTGCAGGTGAGGGACCATGCGCTGGAGCTTCAGGGAGGTCATGCGCAGGTAACGGCTGCATGCGCTATGCTGCAGCGCCTCAAGATGGAGCACCGTGGCTGCCGCGATCCCCAGCCCTCGCCTACCACTGCCGGCCATGACACTCCAGAAGAAGAGGAGGACGAAGAAGCTGGAGAAGAGGGAAGCAGTTCGGAAAGCGATGGAGAAGCACGACTGCAGAGTGGGGGTTTAGGAGGTGTCAGCACAGCGTTGTCAGGAGATGCCCCATCTGGAAGGAGACGAGAGCCGCTCATAGCCACCAAACCTCACCGGCAGCTTTGTCGGTCGCCTTGTTTGGATCGGCCCAGCTTCAGCCAAAGCAGCACCTTGCAGGAGTTACGTGTGGATGACATGCGTAGCGAACCCTCGCAGAGAGCGCCGTCGCTCGCACCCCCCACAACTGGAGCCCAGCTGTCCTTACGACAAACCAGCGATCGAGACTACCAAACCAAAATGGACTTTGCTTTAAAACTGGGTTACTCTGGAGATCAGGTAGAATCTGTGTTGAGTAAACTGGGACCCAGTGCATTAATCAATGATGTGTTAGCTGAGCTGGTGCGGCTAGGGAATAAAGGGGAACCGGAGAACCAAGGAGGAGTGGCCACTGCCAGTTTAGCACCGCGGGCAACGGGAGCCAAAGAAGCCGTAAGTCCTGAGGCATCTCTGGAGGAGGACACACCAGACACGTATGACAACCTCCGACCAATCGTGATTGATGGATCCAATGTTGCCATGAGGTAAATGATAGAGAGGGAACAGGAACACAAATAGGGAGGGACGTGATTATGTGGGTTGTTGAAGGGGTAAAGATGCATTCGTGATGCAAAGCCCAAAAAAGCAAGATGTAAGACTATAAAAGCAGAATTTGTATTCAGAATAACAAGCACCGATGAATCATGTGTATTAAAACCAAGAATGTGCATTAAGAGAGTAAATGGTTGCAAAGTGGACCTTTTCCCGTTGTAAATAGTGACTTTTAATTGTTGCAAGACTTGTGAAACAGGAAAAGTTATTGTTTCGAAATGCTCTTAGTGTGCTCTCCATATCCAATCAGGGGGTGAATTTAGTGTGTAATTTGATGTTGGTAATATTATTTTGTAGCCATGGAAACAAAGAGGTGTTCTCATGCCTGGGAATCCAACTGGCTGTTGATTGGTTCCTGGAGAAGGGCCACAAAGACATCACAGTCTTCGTCCCAGCATGGCGGAAAGAACAGTCAAGACCTGACGCACCAATTAAAGGTAACGCATGAAACGGCATAATATTCTGTTACTTTAAGAAGTATACAATTTTAAAATGAGTGTTTGAATGTGGTTCACTGAGGTTCTAAAGTCTAAGACCACTAGTGATATGGTTTTATTTTGCAAATAACATTATTATCATAACGAATGAAAATAAGTGGAAACCTGCACTGAATTTCACATTTGTTTTATTGGTTTATGGATCATACTACATATTACATTTACTACGTAATTATTGTGGCTGATAGTTTACTATAACAATATTATTGTGATATGTATTTTTTTTTAAATCAATAAGTAATGCTATCATTTAAATTCATCTTTAATTTAGTATTTTATATTTTATGGTTTTAGAAATTTTAAAGCTTTATATTTTTTAAATCATGGATTTTAATATATCTCAATGGGATCTCTCAAAAATGTAAATCTAGGTTTCTGCATGTGTTACCAGAAAAGAACTGTTTTTATTTGCATGTATGAACTCTGAGGAGCTGCCATGTGTCCAGTAAGATCGTCCATCTGTGCTGTGATGTTTACACAAGTTTGCGTATGTCAGTCCGTGAGGTCACAGGAAGTGATGATGTGTGATGTCACCCTTGTCCTCAGATCAGGAGATCCTACGGAGGCTGGAGAAGGAAAAGATCCTTGTATTCACTCCATCTCGCAGAGTCCAGGGCCGAAGAGTGGTTTGCTACGACGACCGCTTTATTGTTAAGCTAGCCTGCGATTCAGATGGAATCATTGTGTCCAATGATAACTACAGAGACCTGCAGAATGAAAAACCGGAGTGGAAGAAATTTATAGAGGAACGACTCCTCATGTACAGCTTCGTCAACGACAAGTATGCTTGCTCACAGTTACCGTGGTGACGGGGTTTTCTCTCGCTCACTCATTTGTGTCTTCTGCTCTCCACCCTCGCACCCTTATGGCATTGCTGTCTCTTTCACTCCTCCTTGCCTTCTCACTTGTGTCAACTGTTAAGTCACCGGTTGTGTTTTGTATATAAGCCTTCATTTTCTTTCTGATTTCTTTGCATACGGTTGATTTCTAGCGATGAAGAATGAGAACAGCATCATTTTAATCAGTCATGCTTTTTGTAAATGCCACTTTTATTGAATGATAGAAACAAATAAATGCAGTGAATGTAGTTTTGAAACTGGTCTGCTGCAAGATTATTATAGTTTACTAAAATGGAAACAAAAATATCAAAACAATAATTCAATTAAAATACCAGCCTAAGTTAAGTTTTATTAGTTAATGTATTATTCAAAAACTTAAACTAAACGGAAATTGAAAATGTTGATCAGAAAGTTGAGGCACTAAAAAAAAATGGTCACACTTTATTTTAAGGTCCAATTCTCGGTATTAATAAACCATTAACTATGACTTTTGCCTCAGTAAACTACTAGCTTGTTGCTTATTAATAGTTAGTAGGGTAGTTTTTAGGTTTAGGTATTATATAGGATTAAGGAAGTAGAATATGGTCATGTTGAATATGTGCTTTATAAGCAGTGTTGGGTAAGTTACTCTTTAAAAGTAATTAATTACTAGTTACTCATTATATATTCAATAGTGTAATTAGATTACTGTACAAATTACTCTGTCCAAAAAGTATTTAGTTACTCATTACTAATTACTTTCTATATCCTACATCAACCTTGATTAGTGAAGTAATTAAAGGATAGACATGAAACAGCGTATTTAATTAATTAAAATAAATTATATTATTAACTGACCAAAGTATTAGAAATGTGAGAATTATATATTAAAGCACAGATTTTAAAGTTAGACTTTGAATTTTGATGTCAATACACTATTGCACATGCATGTATTGCACAAAGTATTTAGTTTAATTACATCAAAAGTAACTGTAATCAAATTACAGTAGAAATAAGAGTAATCCCTTACTGTACTTTTTCAAGGGAAAAGTCATTAAAATACAGTAACTAATTACTTGGTAACTAGTTACACCCAACATTGTTTATAAGTACTAATAAACAGCCAAAACGCTAAAAATAGGCATCTAATAAGCAACTAGTTGATAGTGAGAATTGATCCCTACACTATATTGTTACCAAAAATATACAACAAAACTAAAAACAGCTATATTAATTCTGTTTAAGTGATCTCACAGTTATGCATGCATTTGTCGGTATGTTTCGTAGGTTTATGCCTCCTGATGATCCTCTAGGCAGACACGGCCCCAGTCTGGAGAATTTTCTCCGCAAGAGACCAGTCGTCCCAGAACACAAGAAGCAGCCGTGTCCTTATGGTCAGTACAACAAAAGTAGGAAATTAATTTCTTTATTTCAAAACCACAGCATATTACTATAATGCAAAATGACTGCGATTGTAAGTGTAATATAAACATGGCATGACCTTCAAGCACTGTCAAGGCACTGCACTTCTGAAATTTGTTAGGAAACTGTAAAAAACGCACCTGCTAACATTTAAGCATTTACAGAGGTAACATTCTTCTAGTTAAACCGAAAACTGTTGTTTCCATCATAGGTAAAAAGTGCACATATGGTCATAAATGCAAGTACTACCACCCAGAGAGAGCCAATCAACCACAACGGTCCGTCGCAGATGAGCTTCGAGCCTTCGCCAAACTCTCTGCTGTAAAGACTATGAGCGAGGGTGCACTTGCAAAATGTGGCACATCGGGTGCTTCATCCAAGGGGGACAGTTCGGAAGCAAAGCGAGTGGCGCCCAAGCGCCAGTCTGACCCCAGCATCCGGGCAGTAGCATGCGAACAGGAGGAGAGACTCTGCCCTGCGCGGAAGGCCGAGGCAAGTTCTGTGCCATCTCTGGTGTCAGCGCTTAGCGTTCCAACCATGCCCTTAACGAAAAGTCATGCGGCCGGAGCTCTGAACACGCGCTCGGCCAGCAGCCCCGTTCCAGGGTCCATGCACTTTACCCACAGCTCACTTGAACATGCGGGCAGTGTGCAGTATCCTCCCATCCTGGTCACCAACAGCCATGGCGCCTCCATGGCATACGGCGAGCCGTTCCCCAAGTATGACTCTGTGGTAAGTGACCATGGCTACTATTCCATGGTCAGTGACTTTTCCACCATCAGCCTCCAAGACAGTTTCTGCAGCCTGGAGCAGACAGAACCTGTGGGGGTGGGCGGAGGAGGAGGTTATCCTGGCAGAACGCCCAGCATGTGCCCTGAGCCTGGCCGAAGCCATTCGTCAGATTCCTTCTCGTCTTACAGTGGAGAGATGTACCTCAGCTCAATGGAGGGAAGCCTGGATGACAGCCTAAAAGGGCCACCTGCGCAGTCGCTACCTTCGGCGCAAACACGCCTTCAAGCCTTCGCTCACGGTTTCCACCATGAGGCCTTGACACGAGTGCAGAGCTACAGTTCAGATGAACCCAAACAAGGACCTCGCAAACAGTCTTCAGCTCACTTGGTACCCCACTCCCAGCACTCGGTTGTTGGAGCCCGATCCAGCTGCCCGGGCGACTACCCTCTTCTGTCTCACAACATGTTGCCTTCCACCAGCCCTGCACAACAAGGACGCTCTCTAGGCATGACTCGTATGGACAGCATCTCCGATTCGCGACTCTACGAGAGCAACCCTCTGCGGCAACGCAGACCACCGCTTTGCAGAGAGCAGCATGCTAGCTGGGACCCTCTGCCATGCAGTAACGAACCCTATGGTTACGGAGGCTATGGGTTAACAGGAGGCCTTATGCCTTGCTGCGAGAGGGTGATGGTCCGCAGCATGCCAGAGAAGATGGAACAGATATGGAGGTCCCCATGGGATAGCTTGCCACTTTCATCGCCCGCCACTCGTGGGCTGGTGGGGGAGCCCCAAGAGCGGCACCCTATTCCAGAACACCAGTATCAAACGTACCGAAATCTCTGTAACATCTTCCCTGCATATGTGGTCCATTCTGTCATGGAGAAGAACCCTCACATGACCGATCCCCAGCAGCTGGCTGCCGTCATAGTCACAAAATTACGTTCTTGCCACTAAGCACATCATGAATGGCTGCTAACATAAACACATAATATACTAGTTTGATTAATGAGAAATGCTTGAATGCCATGAGTCTTTTGTTTGACGACAGAACAACCAGACAATATTTTATGTGATTACAATGCATGAGGACTGAGGTTTTCAAGTTTCTTAATAAATGCAAACCCTTCTGGTACTTTATGTGGTACCTTTATTGTGCTTTTGTGTATTGTTTGAAGCTGATAAACCTCAATACCCATTGCATTGCAATTGCTAAATATGTTGAGTACAGGTAACTGTCATAAAGGTTTGGAACAGCATGAGTAAATGCTGACAGAATTTTCACTTTACCAAAGTAAACCATTCCTTTAAATATGTTTGCTTTCGGATTAGCAAATATTCTGAGCAAGTTGGCCAGCATGCTAGCATTGACGCTGCATTGGTTGTAATCTCATTTGTTAAGCCATATAAGAGCGGGAATCTTGTATGAAAACATAATTTGTCACAGAACAGTGAAATCTGTTGACAAGGCCTAGGCAACCTGAGAGGAGTGGCAAAAGTTGGCCATCGAAAACCTTGCATAAATTCACAAAAAAAGACTCAGAATCGACAAAGCAGTGCTGCTCGCATATTAGATGGCAAATCTTGAGAATGTGTTATTTTGTGGGTGACGATAAAATTTATCCTTTGAAAAGGAGTTAAATGAGAGCAATCTCTTTGGTAAACTGATCAGAGATGATCCTGCACAATATGAACAGTATTGTGTGTATATGTGTATTCACTTGCATTTGTGTGTAAATATGATGTGACGCTTTATTTTGTGTGTGTGCGTGACGACCTGTGCGATTTCAGAAAGTTGAGAATGAACGCTTGCGTACCTCAAAGCATGAACTTTGAACTTTTATGGCCTTACATTGGAGTGACCTCACCACATATATTAATGTGAATCATGCTTAATAGTGGAGGTCGCTGTTTTGCATTTATTTTATAAAAGTGAGTCTCTGGGCTCACTTACAAAAGGGGGAGAGGAAGGTTTAGATTCAGAAGTTTGGTAGTTTAGTTTCAACCTTTTAATTAGCTGGAGTTGTTACTGCAAGGGGTCAAACCTGCTCATTGTAATAGTCTGTTCGCTTTGTGTATTATTTTATGAAAAAGATGGAGCCATTTTAGGATCTGACAATGAGCCAAAAAGATAATCAGTGTAGGTTATCCTGATCAAGATCTGTTCAGACAGCACTAGGTAGTACCTAGTTGGATTTTTTTTGATGTTATTTAGAATAAAGATAGTTTTAGGAGAGCTATGCGTAAGCTTAGTAAGCATGGACTTTGGTATGTCCCAGAAAGCATGTTAGCACTGTGCTTGACAGAGAGCACCACTTATGTTTGGCTCACGAGTCAATAACTTTGTGCCAGTTGTCACGAACTGGGGAAAAGAACACGTCTCTTGGGCAAAATGCTCACTTGCAGCATCTATTTCCTGATTGGTGCCGAGTGACCAAACCTTTTCATCTGTTCCGCCCTGTATATTATATCTTGAAGAGAGTGTGAATGTTATTGGTCCAGAGATGTTCTGGGTGTTTAGAAAAAAACTTTAAAAATTGCTCCTTCATTTTTTTCACGAGCACAGGAGTGGCCCCATGGGGTCCCGTTATTGCTCGTGGGAAGGTGTGACATACTGCCTATCTGTCTTTTCCTGTGCGACACACACACGGAACTCCAGGCTGTTGTTGGGTTGTTTCTGACATTTGGCTGACAGTTTGCTTGCTGCCTCCCCACCACCTTTGTACCCCAGACACAAAACTCAAACTCTTAGCTAATTTAAACACCAATGGGAGCACCAATGGTTTCATCAAACCAATGATTTAAATTTTTATATTATGATTGTCTTATTTAGCACAACTTTTGTAAAGTCATATTTAATTTAATTTTCGTTAAATAAAAAGATTTTTTATGCAAGAACCAAATTCAGATGAGTATAAGATTATCGTGTGGGCCCATAAGGCAACACAGAGAATGGAATTTGTGCTTGTATTTTGGTTGCGATATATATCATCCGCACAAAGTTTTTGTGTATTTTTCTCTTTCCTTTCTTTGAACCTGGAAGCAAAAAAAAGGAGATATTTCTAGAAAAGTTTTCCCTAAGTTTATTCTGTTTTAGGCTTCTAGGTTCAGACCCTCCTTTCAAGCATTTGAGCAGCAAGCAACAACACATCAAATGTCCAGAAACGACCTTTTGCTTGTTGATACAAATTGTATCTATTTCTTGATTGTAAAAATATATTTCTTATATGTACAGTATCACTTATGAGTATATATATCTATATATATTTAAAAAAAGCTTAGTTTTGTTTAAAAAAAAGGATAAAGAAATATAATGCCATAATGTCAGTGATACCGTGTGTCACTTGAGTAGCCCATAGAGATGGCTTATTTCCTGCCGGGCAGACCACTACAGACAGGGATCTCTCGCTCATTTCTTTCTCTGATTTCTCATCTACTTTCCCACGCCACAGTAAGTAATGTGCTAAACTACAAATGCAGATTACATCTGTCGATTATTTTGTAGGTTTTCTGTAGATTAATGTTAATCTCTGTGGATCTGAATTTCCTTTCTGTTTCATTGAAGGTTTAGGGGGGGGCGTGACTTTATATATCATCATTTACTCCACCTCTGTTCTGTCTCTGTTAAAGGTATAGATACAGGAGAGACACGTTCTGATGTTATGAGTGTGCTCCTAATATATTTTTCTCTTTGTAAATATGAAAAATTAATGTCAAACCTCTTGTATTTGCACAGTATTAGTGCATTTCACATACACAAAGACTCATCTAAATCTACCAGCTTATCCGAGTAGGACTTTCTCGCATACTCTCACTCAGACTTGGTTGGTTTGCCTTGACAACCGCAGTCGGCATAGGCCATCAAACGCTATCATTAGATAACTAATGTAAAAATATTGACTGTTGTGTGTGCACTAGTGTGAATTTATGGTAAATTCACAAACGTTTCAACTGTAACATAGTATACCTGCTACAGTCAGAGCCGTTCCAGATTAAAATTTGAAACTTTAGTTTGATGGAATTTGCACAATTTTGTTAAAGTATTTAGCAAATAGGCATGTTTGATCAACTGAAGTTGACCGCGCACGCACACATTATCTCACAAGTAACGTGAGCTATAGCAGAATCTTGTACGGAAAGATGTCCACAAAAACACATCCAACACACACACACCTTGTACATGCCTTACAGTTCTACTACTTTTAATTTGTGAGAGTTGAGCATATACTGTACAGTACTGCAAACTGCGCTAATTGCTTCTTTTCTATCGAAATGCTAATGATAAAATGAAGATGATGTTTTGCTGTACAGTCCAACTGGTGTCTTTTTAAAGTAGGACAACCTGATTTTAAATTTGACAAGCTTGCATGGTCTGCTGGTTTGCAGTGAAGTTTCTTTAGGACGTCCAGGAAAACGAACTCGCAGGGCAAATGCACAAAAGACAATTAAGAATCCTAAATGGAAACCACTTGATTTCTTTGCATAGTCTGAAAGTGAACAGAAGAGATGATTCCTTTTGTCGCCGGTTACAGAGCTGATTTAATCTGTACATTTAAATGTATGTTTTCAATATTGAATACACCAGCTATAACACGCTCACACAAACACACTCTCACCAACAGATTGATTCTCAGGAACTAACAAATGTATTATTATTTCAGATCCTTTCTGAAAGACCGTATCCTTGATGTCTGCTCTTATAAAATGCTAAATGCGGCGATTTGTGAAGTAGTGTGGATGACCTTGAAAATGTGTTTAAAAATTCAAGTTTTGCTGTTCATTTCACATTTCCCCCCTTGTATCGTGGGTTTTTCGCGCAGGTTGACCGAGTGGTCTTAACACTTTTGAGTCTCGTGCTGTGATGACAAACAATAGTATGTTTTACTCTCTACCGAATGAAACATGTTGCTTATAAACTTGTTTTAAATATGACAAAAACGTGAACCAAAAAAGAAAGAAAAAAAGGACGTGAAAAGGGTGGAAATACTTTATAATGCTTTGGGTCTCTGGGCTCAAACAAAATGTAAGTCTCAATGACAAAAGGTGTTTGTTCCTATAAATAAAGCCAGTCTCTATTTGGTTAACTGTTATGCCTGTGTTTCTATGTGTTACTGTTCAATGTGTGTCTGTTTATTTCATAAGTTTCCAAACTATTTTTTAGCCCTTCTGGCAGAAAAGTTTGGTACAGATTAATTAAGTTTGGTACGATTTGATCGGTTCTGTAATAACCATAGTTTATCTACATACTTCCTCAGATTTAGGCAACCAGGGGCTCCTGGAGGCCTCATGTGGCTTACATGTCATGACATCCATTATCAAACATGACCATGTTACAAAAGAATATTCATAGGAGATACAGACATTTAAATGGTTTAAAAAAAAATTATATATATATATATATAAAATACAGATAATACATATGTTTTATTTTGTAGTAAAACTAAGCTTTAGTAAAATCGTTGAAAACAGGTTTACTTTACTTTTACTATAATAAAGCCATGGTTCATTTTCCTGAAGGTCAGCTGTGTTTTGGTCATCTTTGCTGACACGAATTCATAGTATTTTTGTACTTTTTTATTACCGTACTGTTCTCAACCCCGGTTGCATTCTCTCAAAATGTCGGTATAATTTGAGATATTTACTTTTTTTAAACATGCAACCTTACCTCTTACTGAAACGCTTGATCCTGTCAGCCGTTACGGCGGAAAGATATTGGTGCCGATTTCCTAATGCACTCGCAAATGTTACTGCGGAGGGATTTCCTAAGTAAAGTGCAGACATTCTATAGTTCCGGCTACTTTTGAATTCCAAAAGTGTGGACTACAAAGTGTACTAAACATTTGTACTTATATTTTGCCCTTGTGCTCAAGTGATTTAAGCACAAGTAATAAAACACGTTCGAACATTTAATACTCCCTAGTCCTTCAACACAGTTAAACTTGTAGTTCAAGTTAAATACAGTTAAAACTAAGCTAAAATACCTTGTTCGAACATCTTACATGTTATCAATCACCTACATTAACAAAGGAACAACACTACTTGGTGTATTGCAACTCCGTAAAATAATAAGATAAAACTGATTCGCGAACCCCATTGGCCATATAGTTAACTTTGCAAGTAAAAATGGTTCAGAAGCTCGTTTCAGGTTGTATTTACTTATTTGTTTTTTTTAATCTTACATATATAACTACATTTTAAATGTATTCTACTGGTGGATTTGGTTCAAACATGTTAAAGAACTGAAACAAAAACCGGTGTTGTTTACATCAAGAGATCTAAAAGAAAATATAACTGCAAGCAGTAATCATCGGGTTCGAGCAGTGCAAGGGGACTAAGGTCGACTGAATTCGCTGACTATGGTCAGGAATCGCACCATAAGACATCCGCAACGGATGACACTTACCCATAACCAGAAAAATGAAAGAAATGGTCAGCAACGGTTAATACACACCACGCATGCTTACACTCATATGCAAAAACAGGTGTAAACCGATAAAACGTAAGGAACGAGTGAAATGAACCAATTCTCATGTCTCTATGATGTTCTGTTCCAGAGATATAGGTCTAGCTTAATGGTTGCTAAGTTAATCTGTTTAGTTGCTATTGATGTGGCATGGCACCTGCCATACATTATGATAGACGTGTATATAAAATTAAGGCTTAAGGCCAGGAGCATCTTAAATAGATACATTGATTCTTATTCATAATATTCTAGAGTGCCGTGCCATTTAAATGGTGCTTATTTTGTACACACATACCTCACATAATACAGTATATCCCATTTTGATGTTTGGGTGTTGTATATATATATATATCAACACAGCATCATAAAAGCAGCCAGACATGTGCTATATTTATAGATGTGTAAATATGGAGCAACTTGTGTAATACATTATATTTCTAACACTGTCTTCCTGTGAGACACGTTTCATTCAACACACATGCACAGTCTCGATCACACACGACACACAGAACTATACAGTACATGCACACTCTTATTATACACAGAGACATAATATCCATAAATACACACTCACACACACACACACAAAAAAACACAGAATATGAAATACATGCACACGTATGCACATATAATACACACTGCAGTGCACAAGACTGCAAGGCGTTACAGTGGACAGTGAACACAGCCGCAAAAATATTTTTTCAAAGCTAAATGCATTGTGATCTGCTGACTCTAAAAAATCCATTTGAATGAATGATATTTCACCTTTTTGACTGTTATGAAGGCATGCCTCTTCCAAAGACCATCACATTTTGCATGCTTGTTTAGTGTCATAATATGTATAATAGTACTTAATGGCAAGTCAGTTGGATTATTCATTAAGGAGCAGCGAGCTCTCAGGTAGACTTTTGAGGTTAATATAATAAATGACCCTGTTATGGCCACACAAATGAAAAAGTTCAACATGTCTTTGATAATTATTTAGCTAGAGTGTCCAGAGAATTGTTCTGTGGTGGAAATTTGGAAATTGCTTGAAAGACCTAAAATAAGTATGCAAATGTACGTCTTTAACATCATCACCAATAACTCGCGAACTGTTTGATTGACATCAATGGATCAAGAGGCAAAGTTGTTCAGAATGAGGAGAACTATTATATGATATCATTAGTTTGTGTAAATTAAAAATGTCACGTGATACATAATTGTTTAAGCAATGAAATACGCATCAATTTTACCATTTTTACTGTTATAGCGCCACCTATTGTCCAAACGCCACGTTCTTTTGTGGGTGACCTCGGAGTGACGTTATACACATATTTCCCAAGCCCCATGATGATATGTTAAGCCGTTCTGGATTTAAGGCCATTTAAATGTGATAGGCTTTGCCCATTTTAAGTTTTGGCATCCCTAAGAGCCGGTGAAAAGAAATGTTAACTTTTTTTCAATAATGTTTTAGATTTACACTCCACAGAAGTCAGCTGCATTGGTTTGGTTCCGATCGGTTGAAAAACCAAGGACTAGTTCGCGAAAGTAGGTTTTTCATCCTCATCAGCGATAACTCAGGAACCGTTCGATCGCCAGAGGTGGTTCTAGAGGCAAAGTTGCTCAAAATGAAGAGAGCTATCATATAATTTCATTAGTTTGGCTATATGTCAAATGTCACGTGATACACAGTTGTTTTTGCACTCCAAAAGCGTTAATACGCCCCCCGGTGGCCGAATATGTTCATATTTCTTGCAGACCTTCAGGACCATGAGACGAATAAGCCCAGTCAGTGTCGTTTCGATCAGCCTTTGTTAACCCGGTGCAATGAGTGCTCAAAATTCATCGGCCGATGGCGGCCATGTTTTTTGAGATACACCAATGTCCTTTTTGACAGTCATGGGACATGACACAAAGACACACCATACCAAATGATAAGTCAATCGGGCAAACTGTTGCCTAGTTATAGTCATTTTTGAGTTGATTCCTATTATAGCGGAATGATTCCTTTTTTTTTTATGTGACCTCGGACTGAGCGTCTACGTCTACGTACCAAACCCCATGAAGATATCTCAAACGGTTGACGAGTTATGACCATTTTAACTAAATATGCCACTTCCGGTTTGGACGTTTTAGCGCCACCTAGCGATCGTGAATTGAAAATTCAACTTTTTTTCAATAACTATTTACATTCACACTCCACGGAATCCATCAGCGTTGGTTTGGTTCCGATAGGGCAAAAATCCAGGGACTAGTTCATTTTTTTTTTTTTTCATAAAATGCTAATTAGCGAAAAATTCATAATGACGGAAATGAAATCGGAGATATACGTTTTTTTAGTTTTGAGCCAGTGATTACACTGATATAAGACACTTGGGTGTGCGACAAACGGTTCAGGAGTAACAAGCGCAAACGCGTTTGTCATCGCTGTAGCTCCACCTATGGGTCGATTTGGCTGGCTCCGTGTATCTGAGTAGCGACAAGGACTACTACCATCTGACCAGGTCTCAGCTCTGTCGGCCTTACGGTTTGGGCTGCACGATCAGTTTTATGGCAGAATAATAATAATAAATATAACTGCAAGCAGTAATCATCGGGTTCGAGCAGTGCAAGGGGACTAAGGTCGACTGAATTCGCTGACTATGGTCAGGAATCGCACCATAAGACATCCGCAACGGATGACACTTACCCATAACCAGAAAAATGAAAGAAATGGTCAGCAACGGTTAATACACACCACGCATGCTTACACTCATATGCAAAAACAGGTGTAAACCGATAAAACGTAAGGAACGAGTGAAATGAACCAATTCTCATGTCTCTATGATGTTCTGTTCCAGAGATATAGGTCTAGCTTAATGGTTGCTAAGTTAACCTGTTTAGTTGCTATTGATGTGGCATGGCACCTGCCATACATTATGATAGACGTGTATATAAAATTAAGGCTTAAGGCCAGGAGCATCTTAAATAGATACATTGATTCTTATTCATAATATTCTAGAGTGCCGTGCCATTTAAATGGTGCTTATTTTGTACACACATACCTCACATAATACAGTATATCTCATTTTGATGTTTGGGTGTTGTATATATATATATATATCAACACAGCATCATAAAAGCAGCCAGACATGTGCTATATTTATAGATGTGTATATATGGAGCAACTTGTGTAATACATTATATTTCTAACACTGTCTTCCTGTGAGACACGTTTCATTCAACACACATGCACAGTCTCGATCACACACGACACACAGAACTATACAGTACATGCACACTCTTATTATACACAGAGACATAATATCCATAAATACACACTCACACACACACACACACACACACAAAAAAACACAGAATATGAAATACAAGCACACGTTTGCACATATAATACACACTGCAGTGCACAAGACTGCAAGGCGTTACAGTGGACAGTGAACACAGCCGCAAAAATATTTTTTCAAAGCTACATGCATTGTGATCTGCTGACTCTAAAAAATCCATTTGAATGAATGATATTTCACCTTTTTGACTGTTATGAAGGCATGCCCCTTATGATGACCTTCACATTTTGCATGCTTGTTTAGTGTCATAATATGTATAATAGTACTTAATGGCAAGTCAGTTGGATTATTCATTAAGGAGCAGCGAGCTCTCAGGTAGACTTTTCAGGTTAATATAATATATTACCCCTATTATGGCCACACAAATGAAAAAGTTCAACATGTCTTTGATAATTATTTATCTAGAGAGTCCAGAGAATTGTTCTGTGGTGGAAATTTGGAAATTGCTTGAAAGACCTAAAATAAGTATGCAAATGTACGTCTTTAACATCATCACCAATAACTCGCGAACTGTTTGATTGACATCAATGGATCAAGAGGCAAAGTTGTTCAGAATGAGGAGAACTATCATATGATATCATTAGTTTGTGTAAATTAAAAATGTCACGTGATACATAATTGTTTAAGCAATGAAATACGCATCAATTTTACCATTTTTACTGTTATAGCGCCACCTATTGTCCAAACGCCACGTTCTTTTGTGGGTGACCTCGGAGTGACGTTATACACATATTTCCCAAGCCCCATGATGATATGTTAAGCCGTTCTGGATTTAAGGCCATTTAAATGTGATAGGCTTTGCCCATTTTAAGTTTTGGCATCCCTAAGAGCCGGTGAAAAGAAATGTTAACTTTTTTTCAATAATTTTTTAGATTTACACTCCACAGAAGTCAGCTGCATTGGTTTGGTTCCGATCGGTTGAAAAACCAAGGACTAGTTCGCGAAAGTAGGTTTTTTACCTCATCAGCGATAACTCAGGAACCGTTCGATCGCCAGAGGTGGTTCTAGAGGCAAAGTTGCTCAAAATGAAGAGAGCTATCATATAATTTCATTAGTTTGGCTATATGTCAAATGTCACGTGATACACAGTTGTTTTTGCACTCCAAAAGCGTTAATACGCCCCCCGGTGGCCGAATAAGTTCATATTTCTTACAGACCTTCAGGACCATGAGACGAATAAGCCCAGTCAGTGTCGTTTCGATCAGCCTTTGTTAACCCGGTGCAATGAATGCTCAAAATTCATCGGCCGATGGCGGCCATGTTTTTTGAGATACACCAATGTCCTTTTTGACAGTCATGGGACATGACACAAAGACACACCATACCAAATGACAAGTCAATCGGGCAAACTGTTGCCTAGTTATAGTCATTTTTGAGTTGATTCCTATTATAGCGCCACCTAGTGGTGGATCGCCGCCTTTTTTTTATGTGACCTCGGACTGAGCGTCTACGTCTACGTACCAAACCCCATGAAGATATCTCAAACGGTTGAGGAGTTATGACCATTTTAACTAAATATGCCACTTCCGGTTTGGACGTTTTAGCGCCACCTAGCGATCGTGAATTGAAAATTCAACTTTTTTTCAATAACTATTTACATTCACACTCCACGGAATCCATCAGCGTTGGTTTGGTTCCGATAGGGCAAAAATCCAGGGACTAGTTCATTTTTTTTTTTTTTCATAAAATGCTAATTAGCGAAAAATCTATAATGACGGAAATGAAATCGGAGATATACGTTTTTTTAGTTTTGAGCCAGTGATTACACTGATATAAGACACTTGGGTGTGCGACAAACGATTCAGGAGTAACAAGCGCAAACGCGTTTGTCATCGCTGTAGCGCCACCTATGGGTCGATTTGGCTGGCTCCGTGTATCTGAGTAGCGACAAGGACTACTACCATCTGACCAGGTCTCAGCTCTGTCGGCCTTACGGTTTGGGCTGCACGATCAGTTTTATGGCAGAATAATAATAAGAAGAAGAAGAAGAATAAAAATCTTAACAAATACAATAGGTTTCTAGCCCTTCGGGCTCGAACCCTAAATATAGCTGCAAGCAGCAATCATCGGGTTCGAGCAGTCTAAGAGGATTAAGGTCGACTGCTTTCGCCAACTACGCTAAGGAATCGCACCATAACACATCCGCAACGGATGACACTTACCCATAACCAGAAAAATTACAGAAATGGTCAGCAAAGGTTAATACAGACAACGCATGCTAACACTCATATGCAAAAACAGGTGTAATCCGCTCATACCTACGGTACGAGTGAAATGAACATAAATACACACACACAGAATATGTAATACATACGCACGTATGCACATATAATACACACTGCAGTGCACGATAAGTCGCTACAGTGGACAATGCATGGAACTACATGCATTGTGATCTAGCCATTGAAATTAATGAGATTTCACCCTTTTGACTGTTATGAAGGCATGCCTCTTCCGATGACCTTCACATTTTGCCTGCTTGTTTTGTGTCATAATATGTATAATATTACTTAATGAGAAGTCAGTTGGATTATTTCTTAAGGAGTGGCTAGCTTTCAGGTAGACTTTTGAGGTTACTATAAGAAATGACCCTATTATGGTCACGTAAATGAAAAAGTTCACCATGTCTTTGATAATTAGTTATCTAGAGAGTCCAGAGAATTGTACTGTGGTGGAAATTTTGAAATAGCTTGAAACACCTAAAATTAGTATGCAAAAGTACGTCTTTAACATCATCACCGATAACTAGCGAACCATTTGTTTGACATCAATGGATCAAGAGGCAAAGTTGTTCAGAATGAGAACTATCATATGATATCATCAGTTTGTGTTAATGACAAATGTCACGTGATAGACAATTGGTTAAGCAATGAAATACGAATCAATGTTGCCATTTTTATTGTTATAGCGCCACCTAGCATCCAAACGCCACGTTCTTTAGTAGGTGACCTCAGAGTGATGGTCTATACATATGTTCCGAGGCCCATGATGATATGTTAAGCCGTTCTGGATTTATGGGCATTTTAATGTGATAGGCTCCGCCCATTTTTTTATTTTGGCGCCCCTAAGTGACCGTAACAGGAAATTTCGACTTTTTTTCGATAATTATTTACAATCACTTTCAACAGAAGTCATCTGCATTGTTTTGGTTCCGTTAAGTCGAAAAACCAACGACTAGTTTGCGAAAGTAGGTTTTTGACATCATCAGCGATAACTCACGAACCGTTCGATCGACAGAAGTTGTTCCAGAGGCAAAGTTGTTCAGAATAAGGAGAACTATCATTAGATACCATTAGTTTGGGTATATGTCAAATGTCACGTGATACACAATTGTTTAACCACTCCTAAAACGTTATTTCGCCCCCCGGTGGCCGAATGAGTTCACATTTCTTACAGACCTTAAGGACCATGAGACGAATAAGCCCAGCGAGTGTCGTTTTGATCGGCCTCAGTTAACCTGGTGTAATGAGCGCTCAAACTTCATTGGCCAATGGCGGCCATGTTTTTTGAGATACGCCAATGTACTTTAAGATATTCATGTAGCATGAGACAAAGACCCACCATACCAAATATATAGTCATTCGGGCAAAGGTTGCGTAGTTATAGCCATTTTCTAGCTCATTCAAATTATAGCGCACCTAGTTGCCAAACGCCGCAGTTTTTTTATTGTGTCCCCGGATTGAGGGTCTACACATATGTTCCAAGCCCCATGAAGATATCTCAAACAGTTCACGAGTTATGCCGTTTTAGCCAAATCTGCCACTTCCGGTTTGGACGTTTAGCACCACCTAACGGCCGTGAATGGAAAATTCAACTTTTTTTTGATAATATTCATATTCACACTCCATAGAATACACCAGCGTTGGTTTGATTCCGATCGGGCAAAAATCCAGGGACTAGTTTTTTTTTTTTTTGCATAAAATGCTAATTAGCGAAAAATCTATAATGACGGAAATGAAATCGGAGATATACGTTTTTAAGTTTTGAGCCAATGATTACACTGATATAAAACACTTGGGTGGCGACAAACGGTTTAGGAGTTGCGTACGCAAACGCGTGCGGCATCGCTGTAGCGCCACCTATTGTCGATTTGGCTGGCTCCATGTATCTGAGATAGCGACAAGGACTACTACCATCTGACCGAGTGTCAGCTCTGTCGGCCTTACGGTTGGGCTGCACGATCAGTTTTAGGGAAGAATAAAATAAGAATTAAAGCTGCAGCAGCATTTAGCGGGTTCGAGCGATTCAAGGTGTCTAAGGCACGTCTGCCAGGCTCAGGAATAGCGCCATAGCATATCCACGACAGACGACACTCTAGCACACCAAGTAAATGTCAGAAACGTGTAATACAGTTGCAGAGACATAGATCTTGCTAAAAGGTTGCTAAGCTAATCCGTGGTTGCTATGGGCGTGGAATGGCACCTGCCAAATAATAACTCATCAAACCACAAGTCATGCAAAAACCCCTGTGTCTCTACAATATTCAACTGCAGAGATAAAGGTCTGTGTAAATGATTGTCAAGCTAATCGGTTAGTTGCTATGGGCATAGCTTGTCACCTGTCATATTATAATACACTTTTCCATGAGTAGAACAAAGCAACTTCTTTGTCTCTATGACATTCGATTGCAGAGATATAGGTCTATTTTGTTAATTTAATGCCTATTTTCAAAATAGGCCTCTTTTGTGTTGAAGAATTAATATTGAGAAAAAAAATCTAGGACCATTTTAAATGGATACATGATTCATATCATGAATACATTGTGGTCAGTAGGACATTGACATTGTCTGCATAATATTTAGAAGGCTGTGCCATTTCAATTATGTTCTTTGGAACACACACCTCACATGAATATCCCATTTCTTCTCAATTTTGATGTTTGGTT